>BMAU01001320.1:0-600000 GCA_019973935.1 Trichonephila clavipes
ATAATGAAATTTTCTTTTAAAATGAGGTTAACAAGAATATCAAATTTTCTTTTTTTCATTGGCTATATAATTCATATTTATCATAAATTAACTGAAAGAACCTTAATCATATCGTCAATATCTATAGAATTAAAAAGGTCCTCAAAAAATCAAAACCATGCATAGAAAAAATCAACATATCCTTAGTAACTCTAGCAATCTCTAAGCTATTTTTAATAATTGCCGTGTTTTGTAAATTATCAATTAGATTTTGAAGAAAGAGGTTGCAAGATCTTCCCAGACTTCGTGATATATGTATTGTATCCATTAGTGATACTACGGAATTTTAACGGGCTTTTATGAATATATATTTATTCATTATTCTTCCGTTTTAATTTTGATCCCGTACATTAATTTAACATAATAGTAATAATAATATGTAGATAATTACACAAATTACCTAAGAAGTTTTTAAGATCAGAATTGTAACCAATACCCAAAATGTACATGTATGTTTTCTCAAATATAGTCTCTAAAAGTTAGAAAATGCCAAATAAATGTAGCTATAGATGACAAAATTGTCTTTCACGTAATTTTATAATTAATTATTAATAATTTTCTTAGTTATTGAATCAATATATTACCATCTTAATTCTCAGTACGTATGTTGATTATGCCTAATAGTCATAATAATATGAAGATATATACAAATTCCTTACGAAGAATAATACAAATGTTAAGAAATGTAACTAACATGTAAGAGAATACATGTCTTCTCATGCACAGTTACACTAAATTGAACAATATCCAAATGATAGTAACAATAGACATGAAAATTATTTTCAATAATTTATGTTATTAATTATTAATAATTTACTTGATTCTTGAATCGTTACATGATGATCTTAATTCGGATAACGTACATTGATAGAGCATAATAGTAATAATAATTTGTAGATAACTACAAAATACCTAAGAATTTACTTATTGTTAGAATAATACCAGAATTCAGAAATGTAATCAATATCCAAAATATGTATATGTTTGCTCATCAATAGTTACTATCAGTTTTACAATATCAAAATCATAGCAGCTGTAGATGCAAAATCACTTTCACTTAATTACCTAATTAATTGATAGTTATTTTTACTATATTATTAAATTAGTATACTATTATCTTTTAATTCTGGACACGTATATTGACTAAGCCCAATACTTATAATAATATATAGATTATTACCTAAGAATTTCCGAAGAACTGAGAATTAATACTGAAACTAAGAAATGTATTCAATACTCAAAATGTATTTTATGTTTCACCTTATAAAGTTAACATAAATTAGACAATGTCCAAATCATAGTAACTTCCTACAAGAAAATTGCTTTTTTAACTTAATTATATAAGCTTAAATTCAACTTTAAGTAAATAAATTTGGAAAAATATCCCTTTTTATAATTGATTAAAATATGAGAAAAATAAATTTGAAATTTAGATGAAAAATAATTCGGTTTCATATTTTTTTTAAAAAAAATAATGATTTAAGAAACATATAATACTCTAAACAGTAAACACAATTAAGCGAAACACATTTTTTTCTTTATGATTTGTTTTATTTAATCATTTCAGAGCGCCGGTCGGCATTTGTAATACATAAAAAAAATATCATTTGCAACGTTACCATTTCTTTAAATAAGATATAAATGCAAAGTGTTTAATAATAAATATTTTACAGCACGGAATTTTGGAAAATGTTTAACACTTAGTAATTATAAATTTTTTTTAGCTTAGTGGCTTACA
The DNA here is from genome assembly GCA_019973935.1 of Trichonephila clavipes. NCBI lineage: Eukaryota > Metazoa > Arthropoda > Arachnida > Araneae > Nephilidae > Trichonephila > Trichonephila clavipes. Next base: position 1,778 of record BMAU01001320.1, read on the forward strand.
CTAAATCAAATTTTTTAAATTTAAAATTTCTATTTATAACTACATTCACGGTAGACATCGTTTATTCGTATTAAGTAAAACAAGGACCCTAAGTATATGCATTTAGAAATATAAATTAGAGTTTAATGCATTACATATTATATATATATATATATATATATATATATATATATATATATAAAAGAAATATGTATTATTTATCAAAAACAAGAAATAATAGATAAAGAACATAACAAGAAATTACGTAATAAAAATATGAAAGCTGAACATGAAGAACAAAATTATAGAGAAATAAAGAACAACAAAAAAGAAGAACCTAGCGAGTCAGAAAGCAATTTCGGACTTAGGACCGAATAAGTGGGGTTAAACTAGTTTGAAGGCGCCAACCTTCCCCCTTTGCAGCTCGGTAGGAAAACCAAATAAAATAAACAAAGCTTCAGAGAAAGTATAACTCAGAGAGCATGATAAAACCAATCACTACTATTATGTAACAAACTCTTAATGCAGAAAAGTCACAAAATAATTATGTAAGAAAAGTAGAAAAATGCTAGAACAATTACATAAGAAAAGTATCTTTCAAAAAATAATTTAACAAAATTTCTTTACTCACAAAGCTTTTACGAAGAGAAACAAGCATCTTGCCATTAATGAAAGTCAATTATTCACCAAGTTAAAAAAATTCGAAAAAACATAAACACATCTTTTGAGCTGACTTTTAAACTAGCCAGCAAAGACAAGTATAGAATGACGACAATCAAATATGGTAAAATTTGAATTGGTTGATTGTCAAAAATGTAAATTTGCTAGGCTCTAATTTGGTTGGTTGTCAAAAATGTGTAAGATGTTTAAGATGTGTGTGGAAAAAATGTAAACTGTGATATGAGTGTTATGATATAATCTTCACAGCAAGACCACTAACATGCTGACTTTGAAAACCTATTGTTGTGTGGTGGATTTGGAATTCGAAGTAGCAAGACGGTTAATGTATTTGTGATGAATATAAGATCTCAAGAAATTAAAAAGGGGTATTCATGATCTAAACAACATTGAAAATTTTTTTTATATTATTGTATTTATCTATTTTGTGAGTAGTTAAGTTATCATTTCTAAATAAAAATTTAAAATGATATTTCTGTAAATTGATATATGAAAATTACTGTTCCATACAGGAATTTTAATTATATGGAACTTAAACGAATCTCTTTTGTCAAAAATATTACTGACTACATTATTGTTAATAAGATGCAAGTCTAAATCCAAGAATTCCACCTATTAGAGTTGAAGTTAGTTTTAAGGAGCTTGAGATAATCAGGGGGTAGAATGTAATATTTGGTTTGTATTCACTATTTTTACCAAAAATTATTATATCATCTATATAACGATAAATTAAGTAAGAATCATTTATAACATGATCTATTTAAAAAAATGTAAATATAGGTTCGCTAAACAATTACTAGCTGGACCACCCTGAGGTAATCCTTTTATCTGTTTATAAAGATTATGATCAAATATAATGAAATTTTCTTTTAAAATGAGGTTAACAAGAATATCAAATTTTTCTTTTTTCATTGAAGTATATAATTCATATTTATCATAAATTAACTGAAGAACCTTAATCATATCGTCAATATCTATAGAATTAAAAAGGTCCTCAAAATCAAAACCATGCATAGAAAAAATCAACATATCCTTAGTAACTCTAGCAATCTCTAAGCTATTTTTAATAATTGCCGTGTTTTGTAAATTATCAATTAGATTTTGAAGAAGAGATTGCAAGATCTTCCCAGACTTCGTGATATATGTATTGTATCCATTAGTGATACTACGGAATTTTAACAGGCTTTTATGAATATATATTTATTCATTATTCTTCCGTTTTTAATTTTGATCCCGTACATTAATTTAACATAATAATAATAAAAATATGTAGATAATTACACAAATTACCTAAGAATTTTTAAGACCATAATTGTAACCAATACCCAAAATGTACATGTATGTTTTCTCAAATATAGTCTCTAAAAGTTAGAAAATGCCAAATAAATGTAGCTATAGATGACAAAATTGTCTTTCACGTAATTTTATAATTAATTATTAATAATTTTCTTAGTTATTGAATCAATATATTACCATCTTAATTCTCAGTACGTATGTTGATTATGCCTAATAGTCATAATAATATGAAGATATATACAAATTCCTTACGAAGAATAATACAAATGTTAAGAAATGTAACTAACATGTAAGAGAATACATGTCTTCTCATGCACAGTTACACTAAATTGAACAATATCCAAATGATAGTAACAATAGACATGAAAATTATTTCTCAATAATTTATGTAATTAATTATTAATAATTTACTTGATTCTTGAATCGTTACATGATGATCTTAATTCGGATAACGTACATTGATAGAGCATAATAGTAATAATAATTTGTAGATAACTACAAAATACCTAAGAATTTACTTATTGTTAGAATAATACCAGAATTCAGAAATGTAATCAATATCCAAAATATGTATATGTTTGCTCATCAATAGTTACTATCAGTTTTACAATATCAAAATCATAGCAACTGTAGATGCAAAAATCACTTTCAGTTAAGTACCTAATTAATTGATAGTTATTTTTACTATATTATTAAATTAGTATACTATTATCTTTTAATTCTGGACACGTATATTGACTAAGCCCAATACTTATAATAATATATAGATTATTACCTAAGAATTTCCGAAGAACTGAGAATTAATACTGAAACTAAGAAATGTATTCAATACTCAAAATGTATTTTATGTTTCACCATATAAAGTTAACATAAATTAGACAATGTCCAAATCATAGTAACTTCCTACAAGAAAATTGCTTTTAACTTATAATTATATAAGCTTAAATTCAACTTTAAGTAAATAAATTTGGAAAAATATTCCTTTTTTTATAATTGATTAAAATATGAGAAAAATAAATTTGAAATTTAGATGAAAAATAATTCGGTTTCATATTTTTTTTAAAAAAAATAATGATTTAAGAAACATATAATACTCTAAACAGTAAACACAATTTAGCGAAACACATTTTTTCTTTATGATTTGTTTTATTTAATCATTTCAGAGCACCGGTCGGCATTCGTAATATATAAAAAATATCACATTTCCAACACGTTACCATCTCTTTAAATAAGATATAAATGCAAAGTGTTTAATAATAAATATTTTACAGCACGGAATTTTGGAAAATGTTTAACACTTAGTAATTATAAATTTTTTAGCTTAGCGACTTACACTAATTCAAATTTTTTTTAATTCAAAATTTCTATTTATAACTACATTCACGGTAGACATCGTTTATTCGTATTAAGTAAAAAATGGACCCTAAGTATATGATTTAGAAATATAAATTAGAGTTTAATGCATTACATATTTATATATATATATATATATATATATATATATATATATATATATATATATATAAAAGAAATATGTATTATTTATCAAAAACAAGAAATAATATATAAAGAACATAACAAGAAATTACGTAATAAAAATATGAAAGCTGAACATGAAGAACAAAATTATAGAGAAATAAAAGAACAACAAAAAAGAAGAACCTAGCGAGTCAGAAAGCAATTTCGGACTTAGGACCGAATAAGTGGGGTTAAACTAGTTTGAAGGCGCCAACCTTCCCCCTTTGCAACTCGGTAGGAAAACCAAATAAAATAAACAAAGCTTCAGAGAAAGTATAACTCAGAGAGCATGATAAAACCAATCACTACTATTATGTAACAAACTCTCCCAAACTCTTAATGCAGAAAAATCACAAAATAATTATGTAAGAAAAGTAGAAAAATGCTAGAACAATTACATAAGAAAAGTATCTTTCAAAAAATAATTTAACAAAATTTCTTTACTCACAATGCTTTTACGAAGAGAAACAAGCATCTTGCCATTAATGAAAGTCAATTATTCACCAAGTTAAAAAATTCGAAAAAACATAAACACATCTTTTGAGCTGACTTTTAAACTAGCCAGCAAAGACAAGTATAGAATGACGACAATCAAATATGGTAAAATTTGAATTGGTTGATTGTCAAAAATGTAAATTTGCTAGGCTCTAATTTGGTTGGTTGTCAAAAATGTGTAAGATGTTTTAAGATGTGTGTGGAAAAAATGTAAACTGTGATATGAGTGTTATGATATAATCTTCACAGCAAGACCACTAACATGCTGACTTTGAAAACCTATTGTTGTGTGGTGGATTTGGAATTCGAAGTAGCAAGACGGTTAATGTATTTGTGATGAATATAAGATCTCAAGAAATTAAAAGGGTATTCATGATCTAAACAACATTGAAAATTTTTTTATATTATTGTATTTATCTATTTTGTGGGTAGTTAAGTTATCATTTCTAAATAAAAAATTTAAAATGATATTTCTGTAAATTGATATATGAAAATTACTGTTCCATACAGGAATTTTAATTATATGGAACTTAAACGAATCTCTTTTGTCAAAAATATTACTGACTACATTATTGTTAATAAGATGCAAGTCTAAATCCAAGAATTCCACCCTATTAGAGTTGAAGTTAGTTTTAAGGAGCTTGAGATAATCAGGGTAGAATGTAATATTTGGTTTGTATTCACTATTTTTACCAAAAATTATTATATCATCTATATAACGATAAATTAAGTAAGAATCATTTATAACATGATCTATTTAAAAAAATGTAAATATAGGTTCGCTAAACAATTACTAGCTGGACCACCCTGAGGTAATCCTTTTATCTGTTTATAAAGATTATGATCAAATATAATGAAATTTTCTTTTAAAATGAGGTTAACAAGAATATCAAATTTTTTTCTTTTTCATTGAAGTATATAATTCATATTTATCATAAATTAACTGAAGAACCTTAATCATATCGTCAATATCTATAGAATTAAAAGGTCCTCAAAATCAAAACCATGCATAGAAAAAATCAACATATCCTTAGTAACTCTAGCAATCTCTAAGCTATTTTTAATAATTGCCGTGTTTTGTAAATTATCAATTAGATTTTTGAAGAAGAGATTGCAAGATCTTCCCAGACTTCGTGATATATGTATTGTATCCATTAGTGATACTACGGAATTTTATAGGGCTTTTATGAAATCTTGGTGTTAAAAAAATACTTGGATATTTAATATTATTTAGATGAATATTCAGTCTTTTGTTCAAAGCTAAAAAGACGATTATCATCTTCTCTATTATTGTGAATTGATTTTGAAATGAATTATTATTTAAAATGTGGTTACTTAATATTTTACTGTAAAAATATTTACAAATTATGGCATAATTAGCAGAGACTTTATCAACATATGTAATAACGAAGTCATTTTGGATATTTACTATTGATGATTTAAGATCTTTATACATAATTTCATTTTCAACAGTAAAATCTAATTCCCGAATTTCTGTTGCCACATAAGATCTAAATTGATTGAATGCTTCAATCGGCATTCCGTATTTAATTGCCATTTTAAGGTAAAATTTATCTAAATCTTTTATGATTTGTTTCATAACATTAGATTTATTTTTTGTGATCATAAGTCTAAAACCGGTACCCTTTTCCATAAAATTTCTTAACAAATCATCTTTCACGATGCTAAGGTCTCCTGTGACAACGTGCTGATGATAATCATCAATATAGTCTCGATATAGATTGCATCTACATGATTCAGAACTTAAGAGCTCAGAGATTTGATTATAATTAAATATAAATCTACCAAATTTCTTGTTGTATTTGAAAGCCTTTTTAATAATAATATTTTTAATAGGAAAAAAGGATTGATATTTTTGAAATATACTTGAAAAATTAATTTTGTTAGAGGATTTATTCATAAATAATAATGTACAATATTCTGTAGAGTAATTTTCACTTGCATCTAATTTAATATTCATTTTTTTTACTAAATAGTTATTAAGGTCTCGAATCATATGCATACCATGAGAATCTCGAAATTTATATCTGCTTAAAATATCTGTCATAGTTTTAATTTCAGTTTTATTCAAGCCAAACATAAACGATTTAATTAAGCCTGTGTTGTAGTTATCATCAAATTTAGCAGCTAATTCTAACATAGAATTCTTGAGGGTTGACATGTCTCTAGTAACTCTTTTTCTGCGTTTAGCTTTTGAAATTCTCGCTAAACGAATATTATTACTATTATCAATAAATTTATTAAAATTCGGAAGATATAATGAATTCTCGGATTTTTGTTTAAAAAGTTAATAAGGCACTTTCACCTTTCCATATAACATTCAAACCATAAGGATAATATGATCTAAATGAATCTAAAAAAAAGTTTTCGAACCATAATCTTTGTTTAATATTTGGCACTATTCTAAGTATATGTACAGTTATGTTATTGAATCCATGTTTATGAAAGTGTCCTATCTCAATCTTAGCCTGGTTTTTGTTGCAATCCAATTTCCTTGTATCAGACCTATGCTGGTTCAATCTAATATTGATAGTGTTAGAGGTCTGACCTATGTAAGCAAATTTACATATGTTGCATGTCATTTTGTAAACACAGTTAAAAGTCTTACAAAATATATAACGTGCATCCATATCCAACTGTTCCCCACTCATCATGCCACACGCCTTGCATCTTTTATCAGTGCAAGATCTAAATTTTAGTTATATTATATTATATATATATATATATATATATATATATATATATATATATATATATATATATATATATATATATATATATATATATATATATATATACAAAAGAAATATTATAGTTTCACAAAATTTTCGCATAAATATCCTTAAGCCTTTAACAAGTCGATTTTTTGGGCAAAATGTTCCAATAAAAAACACATTTGTTATTGAATATAAGTAAGCATAATACTTAACAAATTGTGAAATTGGAAGAATTTTATTTTAATTTTCAATTTTTAAAGTTTCTACACTAATTTTATTTAATAATTGTGAAACACAAAAAACCCTAATATTTGTTTTTAATAAATACTTTCTGCGGGTTAAGATGAATGTTTCAAATGTCTTTAAAGAATTTCTCTCATACTTACGAAAAAAAAAAAAAATTCATGTCCGTAACTCTTTTTCAAATGATTGAGAATTTTTGTGTGTGTGTGTGTGTGTGTTGGTATGTATATATATGCATACACAATTTGAAGCAAGGTGTAATACTAGGCCTTACATTGCAAAGGGAACAAAGATAATATCGGCTTTTTGGATTATCTTTCCTTTTTAATTTATTCGCAAGCAACAAATTGCACATTGCCTTGTCAATCTCTGCTCTTAATCGAATATTTTCAAGAATCTAAATTCTTGCCTCCAATGAAAAATTCCCGCCTTCATCACAAAGAAAATCCTGGATGATAGGTATTTCAGTACCCCGAGCAAACCACGTCTCTTAAAATTACTAGCATTAATTATCTCACTGTAAACATTAAAAATATAAGCAAATCAAAGATAGAAAGTAGAACATAACGGAAATTGTTTCTGGCCAGCTTTTGATAGCCGTGTTACAGTGTAGGAAAAACCAGTTGAGGGGTTAAAGAGAAATGATATTGAAATGGTAAATTCCATTCAGAAAATTATAAAGTATATCAAGCAAACAATAACTGTGATGAAACGGAAATCAAGCAAAATGATAAATAAACTATTCTATTTAACGACAATTTTATTCGATTCTCTGAATGAAAATTTTAAGTGAAAAATAAAAATGGTCAAAGTGGAAATTAAGAAAAATTCAAACAAATTCTACATTTTATTTATATACATAAATCAATATGTTATTGAGATAGAACTTTAGGAAATTTGCTTTTTTAGTACTTATCTACATATGCATTCAACAGTGGTGCACACAGGAACTTTTCAAGGGGGAGGAGGGTGTCCAGGGTCGGAAATTCACCTTTCTCGTACTATAGTTCAATATGCCACCCAGCATATTCTTTCGATTTTGTCGATTTTCCAGAACAAAAAAATAGTAAAAAATTAACTATTAAGAATAAATAATTAATATTAATGAACAAAATTAATTATAAATAACAAACACTTAATTAAATTTTAAGTACTATATACATAAGATTATAACCAATTGAAAAAACAGTCAAGGGTTTTGGGCCCCCCCTTGTGTGCGCCACTGGTATTCATACATTTAACATGATCATACATTAATCGCTCCATAAATTATTTTGAACCCTAAATTTTCTTTATGTGTGCATTCACTTTTTCAGCTTTCTTAATTGCTAAGAAAAAGTTATAAACATTTTTCTAAAGCCCTGAATAATGATTGGGTATGATCCCATAGTTAATTATATTCAACGATTGATTTTGACAATGTTTCAACGAGAGGTTGCTGTCACTTGGCTAGAGGCAGTTTAAGAGATATTAATCTAGATTTGATTTTTTTTTTTGGGGAGGGTTTCTTTTTTACTTTTTCAAAATTGTGTTTCCAATTAGAATCATAAAACAAAACACCCCCTTAGGGGTTTTAATAACAACTCAGCTATAAATATCTTAACTCTAAGCTTCTATGCATATGAAAATAAGAATATTTTTTTATAAATATTTTTAGAATATATAACTATTTTGTAAGCAATTAATTACAAATAAAGCTTCTATCTATAAATGGATTTTAACATCTAAAGGGATGTCGATACAAAGTAAAGAAATTAAACTATTTTTTGAGGAATTTACTTTTTTGATTAAACCATTGTTTCAATTATATATTTATTACATAATAGAAACATTCAACAGTCTACCTAATGTTCAGAAGATTAATATATTGGTACTTAAAAATAAATTCTTACCTCTTTGCAACTTCTACTAAAACATATATACATACATATATATATATATATATATATATATATATATATATATATATATATATATATATATATATATGTATAAATACACTCAGGAACATTAAAAATAGCGACCCAAGAAGAAAGCATCGGATTGAAATGAAATTTAATACACGTAATGACACAGATCAGAGATTTACTTGATCTCAAAAACAAGACAATTGAACGAATACAGGGTGTGCAACGACACAAATACTGGGAAACTTCAATAGCACGTTGGACCATCTACAGCTGCAATACATGCCGCCACACGGTCCGGCATTGAGTTGATTAGACACCTTATGTTGTCCTGAGGCAGATGGGCCCACAAACCTTGAACAGCCAACTCTAAATCATGTACAGAGTGACACGATAGCATCTTCCGTTTTAACTGATCCCACACGTGCTCTACAGGGGACAAATCGGGGGAGCAGGCCGGCCTTGGAAGAGTCTGAAAATGACGTAGAAAGTTTGAGCAACTCTCGCTGTATGCGGACGAACATTATCTTGCTGGAAAATTGCCTCTGGGAGACCATTTAGGAAAGGTCCTACATGGGGTCGAAGAATATCATTAACGTAACGTTGGCCCGTTAAGGTTCCGCGCATCACAATTAAAGTGGACCAGCTATCATAGACTATGACCCCCAGACCATTACACCAGCTGTGTTAAAGGGAGTGCAAGGAAATGGCGCTTGGATTTAAGACTTGCTTCTGCAAGGTGTCTGGAAATTGTTTGTGGAACAATTGCTACGCCTACGTCTGCTCGTATTATTCAACGTCTCGTATGGCCAGCGCGTTCTCCAGATCTAAACCCCATTGAAAATGTGTGGGATGCTTTAGGGAGGCAAGTTGCTGGTCGAAACTATCCTCCGACAAACAAGAACACCCTCATCCGTGCACTCACAGATGAATGGGATAAATTGCCTCAACAACTGCTGGATAATGTTGTGCAAAGTATGGTACGACGTGTGGAATGTTGCATCACACTCCACGGTGGACATATCCCGTACTGATACCTTTCTTTAAGGAGCCTGCTGACTTTTAGATGCATTGTTCCATTTCTCCGTACGCAGATCAAAAGAACATTTTTTTTTCTTTCAGATGTTTCACAGCTTTTGTACTTTCCAGAACAATAAATATTCTTTATTCTAATGTCTGAACAGTGTGGCAACTATATTTTATCCTACTAGGCCTCATGTCTCGCTTAATGTTATGCTACATAGCAATTTGTGATCCGTCCTTAGCAATTGTCCAGCAGTGTATATTCCGGTTTTTGGACTATTAGACATACATACTTGAAATTTACCAGGCATGTTCCATTCTCTCATTAAGTAGAGATCCACTAAGAACAGATTTTATGAAAATCGACCTACAAGGAAGTTACGAGGGGTTAAGAGACGTCATAATTAAAATATTACTTTTTTAAAACTATTAGACCGACAGATTTGAAATTTGTTAACCATGTTCCTTTTGTGGAATGAAGATCCGCTAAGAATGGATATTAGAGAAATCAATTCTTGTGAGGAGCAGGGAGTTACTAAGACGTACTCATAAAAAATATCCCGTTTGTGAAGTACTAGTCCAACAGTAATGAAATTTGTGACTGAATCTTGTTAAATTAAAATCCGCTAAGAATAGGTCTTACGGAAATCAAATGGAGTTACGGGGACGTATTACTAAGAAAAATTTCCGTTTTTGAACTAGTAGATTTAAACCTGAAATTTTTGCAAGCATATGTATTTTGTTTCCACTAAAAAGGGGTTTAAGGGAATCAATGTTGAGGAAAGGGATTAGGAGGGTGTAAAAGATAATTCTACTTAAATTTTAGAAATAATTAGAAATAATTATTCCTAAACTAATATATACTGTTTACATTTACTGTTATACTTATATATATACTGTTTATACTTTTATATGTTTTAACAGTACATATTCATACACAACATCGTTAAATACCAGCGAAGAGGACAGGTACACACACACGTATATACATGCATATATATATATATATATATATATATATATATATATATATATATATATATATATATATATATATATATATATATATATATATATATATATATATATTTACTTGAATAAAGTAATTTTTCTTTGAAAAGGTTTAGTGGTCTAAATTTAGCGTTTAGGGATCCCATTAATGGTTCTATCTAGAGACAATAGGATTGTTCAGTTACTGAAGCATTTTATTTGCCGAAAACAAAAGCAAAAAAGACGTGATATATGACAAACACAAACAAAAAAAAACAAATAAAGATCCATTCCTATTCTTTAATAGCTTTTAATTTAAATTTGAAAAATTTAATTATAATAGCTTGTGAGATTTTTAAAAATGCTTTTTAACATTTTCATAATCCCACAAATTTAATATTTGGTTATTTACATGAGTTAACGCTATACTTTTTAAGAATTTCTAAACAAAAATTACACATAACACACACATATATATGCACATATAAGCACACACATATTCGTGGTTGGGCGAGCGCGTGTGTGTGGGGGATGATAATGCTTTCTGGTAATAGTCATGGCAAAACAAATAGTCGAGAAGAAACGAATTTATACAAACTTTTTCATAAACACAAAAATGGTCATTTTTGGATCGAGAAAAGAGTCAAATGAATTCCCACATTCTCTCAGATTTAGAATTACAATGGGGAGAATAAAAGGGATTCTTTTCCCGTATTAAAAAGAAGGGAAATAGTTATTTATCGTGTAGATGGTTTTAGGAAACGTTTGAAGCTAGAAAATCGGTAAGTGACGAATCTATAAGTTACTAAGATGTTCTTTTTCTAGGAACGCAAATAAATCTGTCAAAATACAGTACTTAATTCTTTTAATGCGTGAATGAATGAGACTAGTGACTAAGAAATATATTATTCATAATGAAGATTTAGAGAAAAATATATAAAATAAGAATTTCAATTAAATGAAATAAGATTATTGCACACGTACGCATATAAACATGTATGTACAGCTATATAACATTTAAACTTTACTTGACATGAAAATAAATAAACTTTAAAAAATTTCTTCCACATCATAATAGTTCAATTTTTAGTATAAAAATGAAGAAGGATAACAAAAGCATAAAACTACAGTTTTGGTGTATAAGAGTGATTTTTAGCAAAATTTATTTTTCAAATAAAAAAAAAGGACCATTTATTTTTTTATGATTGTTTTATATATTTATATCGTTAGATTTGTGACATCACATTCATCCATTCTCAATTATTTACCAACATACTTGACCTGTGAATCTAACCATTGAGAAAATTTGTGTTTTTTACCAATTTCCCCTGCTCAAAATAGTTAATGGGCTCAATTCATGTGACGTCATACTCCCATGATAGTGAAAGACACGTGATTCTAGCCAATCAATTTAAAAACTCATGCGACGTCATAGTCACACGATAAAAACTATCTAGTGTTTCCAGCTAATCAGTTCACGCACTCCGGTGTTGCCAAGTTTTGCTCTTTGCAGAAACTTACTCTTAAAAAGTAAATATGTGTATGCACAAAATGCATTTTATTAAAAGTATAAACATAAAATATGATTTTTTTAATTTAAAAAAATCTTTTTGAAGACATTTTTTCCTTAACATTTAAACACCTTTACCCAAATATAAAATATGAAATTTTGTCTGAGTTTCACAAATAGAACATCTAGTACAATTAGTCTAATGTTTGTTTTGAATTCAATGGAAAACACGCGTTTGTTTTTATCAAGTGACTTTATGAATTGAGCCCATTAAATTAAAGCAGGTTTTTTTGTAACTCGCTTTTTTTATAAGTTTCACTTATATGCAACGGAATCTTTGAACTCGATTTTTACCCAGTTTAAAAGGTCAGAACATTTCGAAATTTTGCACACTTGTCACAAGGACCGAAAACAATATAATAATTTCATAATTTTGTTCCGTTGCCCTTATCAGGATCATCAGGAATAACGATTTCCAGAGATTTGGTGAATAATTCATTATACCGTTTCAAGATTGGGAGACTAATCCCATATACAATTTCCAGATTTGGTGACTAATTCCTGATCCCAGTTCCTGATTTGGTGACTAAAAGATTGTTACAACCCTGTAAAATCGAAAACGTTTGCGTCAGCAATTTCTTACCATAATTTAAACAATTATCTAGTTCTATCACAAGTATAAAAAAAGATTCGATCATTTGAAAAAAAATCATGTTCTCACCCAGCGTTTCTCAAACTGTGGGGCGCGTCCCCTTGGGGGCATAACAAACTTACGGGGAGTGCGAGCATATCGAAAAGTTCAAAATAAATGATTTAAAATAATTATTAATTTATCGAAAAGAAGCGAAAAAATACATTCTGACATGATAAAAAATAAAATACAATTCACAATGATATAAGATACATAAAAATGTATCAGTGTGGCACAAATTATTTATATATATATATAATAACTGATTTATGAATAATAAATTAAAACCATGTTTAGAAATTGCTAGTGATTTCCATGCGCTTTATATACAAAATAAATTACACATATTGATAATATGTGCAGTTTATAATATTAAAATCGCATTGTAGCCTTAGCGTCAAAGTACATTATTATTGCATTCATTACATTGTTGTTGCATGAGGGGGTCGAATAAAAATTATGACTGAAAATTGGGACGCAAATATGGAAAGTTTGAGAAGCGCTGTTCTAACCACTCAACTCAGACATAAAAGTCCGATTTTATAAACTCTCTTGTTGGATTTGTGGAATGAAATATCATTCATTGCTTCATTTTACTAAAACAACTGAGAATTGATTCAGAGGTCACCGGATTAAAATTAATTTCTCACAAACTCTTTGATTCGAATAGTGTACTTATGTGTCTAATACTGATGCAAGTTTCAGAAAGAATATTGAGCTCTTTTTAGTGAAAAATATCACTGAATTAACACCTTCTTTCGCATGAAATATTTCAAACTTAGCTCTTCCAGATTTTCTTCAGCTGGCTGATCCTACATTTTGCAAACCAGGCCGTATCGACGCATTGATAGGATGCCAAAGGGTATTTCAGATTCTAAAAAATGACGCATCTAAGACTAATTCATTAATGAATAAATGGTAGTTTAAAAATTTAAAACTGCATACTTTTATAGTTAAAATCGATCTAAAAAGTAAACAAACTTAATTATAAATACAAGAATAAAATGATTGACGAGAAACTTAATTCCACAGTGGTAAAAGCACATGTGGGGGCTCTGTACTACATTTTTACACTCACTCTGCATTTCGGAATAGAACTAGCAAGAAATTATAACAATTGATGTCGACCACCCCGCGCTTTTACCACAATGGCATTATTTTTCTCGTTAATCATTTGATCCTTATATTAATAATTAATTTTTACTTTTTAGTTCGATTAATCATAAAATCGTTTTTTAGTTTTTAAAAACAGTAATTTATTAAACTGAAATTCATCCTTTTTTTTCCCTTCTCAAATCAACGTGATTAGTTCAGAATATTTTCTATAAACTTACATTAATAAATCTTATCCTAAGAACATGTGTTTTATATGTACTCTCATTTTATAATGAACAGAATATTATATTTTATATCTAATTAGATTTGAGTAAATACGGTATATGTTAAATATATCATCCTTCGTATTGATTTACATGCATTTATTGAAAACATTCTTGAAATAAAATGCACATTTTTTCATGAAGATTAAAAACGCCAGAGCGATCTAATGATCTCATTCGACATTATTTGTATAACCCATGTCTCGGGCCTTTAAAGGGAGTTGGAAACCTCTCTCTACATATATACTAACAATGTTAAATTGGCTGTTTTTGATGTACCTTTTCTCAAAATTTGTTATATGTATATGCTTGAAATTTTTCATACAATTAAAGTACACCTTTCTCGTTTTACTGAAATGAACTTTTAGCTAATTTTGAATTTTTTAATAATTTATGAAATATTTTATCAAACATTGCGAAATTTAACCCATTTTTCACATAAAAAAATTCGTAAAAAATAATTTTTTTTTACATGCAAGCTCATTTCAGTATATATTAGCCATCATTATAAATATATCATAAACTATTTACATACCTGTGAACAGTAGTTTCTCAGAAAAAGAGTAAATCGAACATCAAAATTTACATTTTAAGATAAAGTGATTTTAATATATACAGTGAGATTTCTAATTGGCTCAGAAATAATAAATTGTAGTTTTAAAAAAACTAAAAAACACGCTTTTATAGAGAATTGAACTAAAAAGTAAAAAAAAACTCTTTATATAAGAATAAAATAATTAACGAGAATATTAATGTCATTGGGATAAGAGCGTGGAGTACTCTGTATTAATTGGCATAATTTCGTACTAGTTCTATTCCGAAATACTGAGTTAGTGTAAAAATGTAGTACCAAGCATCCCACGCTTTTACCATATTGATATTAATTTTCTAGTTAATCATTTTATTCTAATATTAAGATTTTTTTTTTTTACTTTTTAGTTCGATTCCCGATAAAAGTGTGTTTTTTGGATTATTTTTTTTAAAAAAAACTATAATTTATTTTTCAGTTTTTAGTTCAATCTACAATAAAAGCCTATTTATTTAGTTTTTAAAACTATTATTTATTCTTTGTTGAATTTATCCTTGAGTTCAATATTTGGGGCCAGAATTAAGCGGTTGCTGGAACTAGTCTTGCTCTTTAATGAATATTAATTAATGGATCTGAAGGGTATTTATTTTCTCCGTTAACGGGGCCTTGGTTTGCTATAATGTTAATTCGTATTATCACTTCTAAACGTATTGCTTTATAAAAAAAAAAAAAATGTTTAGCAGTTAGAACATAAATTATATTTATTCACATGCACGAGTCTTTTTTTTTATTTCCATTTTCAGAAATACTAAGCACCCACCCACCTTACTTTTTTTCACATAAAGAACACTTTTTTTGTTTTATTTTTTACTAACCAGAAGCCTATTTTGCGGTTTTAGTGTTGCACCTTCATCTTTTAGTTGCTAAATCTGGAATCAACCGCCAAATCTAGAAACGATATTATGAATTAGTTGCCAAATCTAGGAACGATATAATGAATTAGCTGCCAAAAATCTCGCAATTCCTTAAAATCCTTAATTATTAAAATCCTGATCAGGACAACGAAACAAAATTATGAAACTTTTGTATTGTCATGGGTCCTTGACAAGTGTGCAAAATTTCGAATTAGTCTGACTTTTTAAAGTGGGTAAAAATCGAATTCAAAAATTCCATTACACACAAGTGAAACTTATAAAAGCGTGTTAAAAATAAAAAGCTCAATTTACAATAAAAGATACATGTTTTGGTTAAAATCAGACTTTCAACTTTTAAGCAAAAATGAAGTACTTTGCTTACATTTTTCGCCATTTAAATGGGCGTGGCCCAGTTTCACCGACTATTTAAAAATAGGTTTCAAGGGCTTCCAATTACCTTAGAGGTTAAAGTAAGGTACTTTTAGAAAGGTTAAAATCTATTCAATTTGAAATTTAAAATTCTCAAATTGTCAAAAAAATAAGATTTTAGCTTTCCAACACTCCTTAAATTCCGCCACCATTTAGTATAATTATGATTAAGTATAACTGAGACTTCAACTCAGTCTGATATATTTTTATAAAGAGCCTCAGATTTAATAAAAAATAGTTTTCCAAATTATTCCAATTTCCATTTGAAAATTCCACCAAGATAAATAAATAAATATATAGAGAGTGTGAGCTAATAGTAAGAACTGGAAAAGAAAGGGGCATTTGTGTTCCTATTGAAGGAAGTTGAAACTGATCAAGCACAGGAAGAACCTGCTGAAATAATGCATATTAATCATAATAGCGAAAGTAAATTTTTTAAAAAAAAAAAGCTATGAACACGCATGAAACGTTTGAGTTGACAGGAAAAATTTCAAATGCTACCTAAAGAACTCCATGATGAAAAATATGAAGCCGTAAGAATACAAGACATACTTCCCCCGTGAAAAAGATACAAGCAAGAAAAAGCATTTAAGGTTGGTAATTTCCTCCATGCTTATCAAAACAGCAGTATTTTTTTTCACTTTTAAACAGAAACTAAGACACTTGGTACTTTTAAAAACCTGATAAATTAAACTGCAGAATGTTTTTTTTTCAGGTATAGAAGTTTAAGGTGGCATTACTTTCCAAGAGGGCGACCGATTTAACAGCTGTCAAGTGATTTATTCTCAGTTTGGTTTGGCAATTCATCATGAATAGACTCACGCCTGAACAACGCTTTCAAACTGTGCAATTTTATTTCGAAAATAATGGTCGATTTTCATAAGCGAATTTTGTTTAGCGATGAAGCGCACTTCTGGTTGAATGGCTACGTCAACAAACAAAACTGCCGCATTTGGAGTGAAGCTAATCCACAAATGTATGTCGAAACACCGTTACATCCAGATAAACTGACTGTTTGGTGCGCTTTATGGGCTGGTGGAATCCCTTCTTCAAAAACGATGAAGGCCACAACGTTACAGTCAATGAGCCATGATTACTAACTTTTTCATTCCAGAATAGAACAATCATGATGTCCAGGAGCTGTGGTTCCAACAAGACGGCGCAACATGTCACACAGCTCGTGCCACAACCGATTTATTGAAAGACACGTTTGGTGACCGCCTAATTTCACGTTTTGGACCTGTGAATTGGCCTCCAAGATCTTGAGATTTAACACCGCTAGACTATTGTTTGTGGGGCTATGTAAAGTCATTGGTCTATGCGGATAAGCCACAAACGCTTGACCATGGAAGACAACATTCGCCGTATTATTGCCGATATACGGCCACAAATGTTGGAAAAAGTCATCGAAAATTGGACGTCCAGATTGGACTACATCCGAGCCAGCCGTGGCAGTCCTATGCCAGAAATCATATTTAAAATGTAATGCCACAAGATTATCTTTCGAATAAAAAAAATTCATGTCAATTGAATAATACATCGTTGTTTTATTGCAATTTAAAGTTCTATACATCTCAAAAAACACCCTTTACAAATCATAAAACATTTTTGTAAATTCTTAACGAAATACATGATTTTAAGATAGTTTATTTCTGTATTGGTCCAGATTTTCTTTAAGTATATTTCTATGTAATAAAAAATCATTGGGAATTTTAAAAAGTGCACAGAAATATTTTTGAGTCCACAAAAGGACTCGTTGTAGTACAGATGAGTAAGGTAATATATACACTTAAAATAATACATTCTTCAATAAAATTTTAAAATAATTTTTGTTTGTTAATATTATAGTCTACTTTTATATTTATGATTAATTACAGAAATTTTAAAATTATTTATTTCTCCAATTCTAGTTAAAATATTCTATGCAAGCTGTCGTATTTAATGAGAGAAATAAATATATATTGGTTGCCCGAATGAAAAGTGGACACTTGCAATTGTGTCAAAATGATTACAGCTGTAGCAGCGCTGCCGAACATGGTTATAAAGGGAGATAGGAGATGTATACCACATACAACGTGCAATGATAAAACCTGTTCTTGGTATAAGAAACAGAACAAAAGTAAAGTCATGCTATTCATGGATGCGTCCATATGGGAACAGTGCGAGCTCGTGTGGTTTCTAAATGAGGAAGCTGAGCTGAATGCGGGCAATTATCAGCGAATGTGTTCAGTCTATAGTGAGAACTGCTTAGTTCGAACAATTGGTGCAAAAGTTTTCGTGAAGGGTAGCAAACGATACCAAATCTCCAAAACAATACCGACCCAAATGTGTCTCGTGAAGCCCAGACAATCTTGCAAAAATCTCGTTGAAAAGTGTTGGAATACTCACCGTACAGACAGGATTTGTCTCCCTTAAGCCTTCCACACTTTTTTACACTTAATACAGCCTCACGTTTCCTTTCGGTCGATGTGATGAAGGAAGCTTTGCAGGACTCGAGAGTCAACCATAATCTTTCCACAGTGAAGGCATAAGCCTACTGTGGGACCTGTGTTACAGCACCCAAAAAGCAATTTATTTTAAATTCCAAAAAAGGTATTCTTCTTATTCAACTTGTACACTTTTCCTATGGGCAACACAATTTTAACACAATATTTATAATATTTTTATACATATTTAACACAATATTCTAATTTATAAAAGACACAAATTAATTAATTGATTTTTACAAACAAACAAACAAAATGAAATGTATTTTTAGTTACTGATAATTCTATTTTGTAAAGGATTAAAACTTCGTTTTCCCAATAGATCAACCTGAGGGGCAACATGAACACTCAAAACCCTTACCGTAATTGAAAGTTTAATTGAAATATATCGCAAAACTGTTTAATCATTTTAAAACAATCCAATATTTTTTAAAGTAAATACGAGAAAGAGAGCACATTAAATTCATAAACCGAAAATTCTCCAGAAAATATTCCACAAAAATAATTTTAATAACGCGTTCCAAGAACGAAAAAAACAAAAACTTATCTTTTTAAATGTCACCCAAAATCAACAAAACACCGGAACGAATAGAAAAAGAAGAATGCCATGCGCATACCAAAAATAAAAACATACTCTCGAACCAAAAAGAAGCAACCCAAGCGATCAGATTAACTCGGCTGTAATTAATCGCATTAATAACTTCTAATTAAAGACGAGTTACGCGTAAAAATGAAAATTCTCTTCCCGATTTACACGTGTGATGGCAGGAACGTTTTCGAACGAAAGAGGGTAGGGGGTTGGGAAGGGGCTAGAGGCAAAAAAAATAGCAAGCGAATTCGTCATCCGCGTGATCCAGTTATACAAATCGTTTGCAATTAAAAGCTATTTTAAAAAGCTGCCTGCGAACGAGGTTAGCGATTTCGCGCGGGTATAGTATTTTCTCTCGATTGTCGCTTGCCTTTGTTCGAATTTCGGACTAGTTTCCCCAGCATTTTGTAATATCAGCTCGAAAATCCTTTTCAGAAGCAGCATTTGTATGGATCAATTACCTAAGTCTTTTCTTCCATTTCCTTTTCAATTTTGATTGCTTCGAAGAGTTTCGGTGGCTTCAAAAGGCTAATGTTTTACGCTCGGCAGTTCGCAAGGAATTTATTTCTGTAGATACTTTTCCAGAAAAGAAAATCCCTTTCGGAGAGGGTTTTAGGGGGAATGAAGTTCCGTTCTTTCTAATTAGTTGAGATTTTCACAGAACGAATCCTGTCTTTTACATGTAAGATTTCGGAGTGTGTTTATTTCACGCAGATAAGTTTTTAGTGAAAAAAATGAAGAACTCCAAACATACACAGTGTGCGTGTGTTAGAGAATGGATTTTGATAAGTTGAAAGTAAAAAACTTAGAAATGTTCTAATTACATTGAAAACATTAATTAAATTAAAGTAATAGGGATTTTCGAAAATAAGTTTTCGACTAATAGAAGTATTGCTATTATATTCTTAATTTATAAGCGGTAGGACTTTTCAGTATTTCCTGTTCCTCATTCAATTACATTTTAGAGAAATATATTTTTGTTATAAGGTGTTTATATTTATACTTGTTTCTTAAAATGATTGTAAGAGATTCGTTTCATTAAATATCGAGAAATTCTGAGACTTAATTAAAAATTTTCTTAATTAATACACGAACTACAGCATTTTAATCAGACAGTAACTGAAATGTTTGTATTGTTGAAGTAATTTTGACAACATCGAAGGGAATTTATATATATTACGTGTAAATTTCTTAAGATACCTGTATATCCTTTTTTCACTCATTCAAATGGTAGATTTCATTATCCTTTCCTTTCTTAATATGTGTTATCCTTTATTTACAAGAAACCGTCAAATATTATATTACATTACCTTTTCAGTCTCGAAATAATTATTTTTTACCTTTAACAGTGTTTTTTGTAGTTCCTAGAATTTGTTTTTGCTTTGTGTTAAGTTCTCTCGTTTACAAATTTATAAAATGAATTATTTTAATTATTTTAGAGAATTTTTAAATAAATAACTGTTGATGGAATCTCGTAAGATTTAACATCTGCATTTTGATTAAAATTTAACTTAAATACAAATACTTTTTTTCCTTTTACGTCTAAACTAAACAAAACTCAGTGGTGCAACAGCCCATAAAGGGCCTAATGTGCCCATCTCACTTTTCATGACTTAGGGCACTAAGACGCGTCAGCTGATGTTCCGGTCAGGTGGATCAATCTGTCGCTAAACTCCTGGTGTTTAGTTCCCAAGCAAGTTTGGTACTCATTTATCGACCCACTGAAAGGATGAGAGACTAAGTCCACCTTATCCAGACGAGGATTTGAACCCCGGACCTGTGGTGAGGAAGAGCCTTTTTCCCTCTATGTCGTCATTTTTCTCGTTTCCAATATTATTTAGAGGACGAGTGGTAATGATTAGGAACCAGTGTCCAGCGTTGTTTCTATTGAGTCGTGAATTTGAGTCCGGGTTGCATTTCATACTCGGTGCAGAGGGGTTAATTCACGTTCAATCTACAGAGGCTGAAATTTGGCACATTAGGGCAGTGCTTTTCAAAGTTTCAATATTTACGACCCAATATTCAGTCACAATTTTCATCCCCCATACGATAACAATGTATTTAGTTCAATAATACTATATTTTGCACTAAGCTACAGTACGACTTTTACCTTTTAAGTGCCGCCGGCGTCCATAAACATCTCGCTCAGCCAAAGCATTCATTGCCCCAGACGTAAATATACGTCTTTTCGAAGTACGATCTTTTCTGTGCACTGCTCTCCATAAAATTATTCCGAAGGCTCTGGAGTGCAATAAAAAGACCTTGACAGTGTTTGCGAAGGATTTACTTACTTCAAAGAATTTGCTTATTTATTCCTTCTTTTCTCCCCCACCTCTAGTATATCATATACGCGCCCTTACGTGGAAAACGGTTGCATTGGGAAGCGAATCGCGTAACTTTCAAACGGCAGTAATGGAATTAATTATAAACAGTACAAATTATCAAGGTAAGTGTTAATTTTTGAATATAATTTTATATATGACAAGCCCATGTGATTTACTGATAATTATTAATGTTGTTAACTTAGTATTGTTAAATCAATCTTAAAATACATTGTGCAGTACTGATATACACTGCTGGACAATTGCTAAGGACGGATCCCAAATTGCTATGTAGCATAACATTAAGCGAGACATGAGGCCTAGTAGGATAAAATATAGTTGCCACACTGTTCAGACATTAGAATAAAGAATATTTATTGTTCTGGAAAGTACAAAAGCTGTGAAACATCTGAAAGAAAAAAAAATGCTCATTTGATCTGCGTACGGAGAAATGGAACAATGCATCTAAAAGTCAGCAGGCACCTTAAAGAAAGGTATCGGTACGGGATATGTCCACCGTGGAGTGTGATGCAACATTCCACACGTCGTACCATACTTTGCACAACATTATCCAGCAGCTGTTGAGGCAATTTACCCCATTCCTCTGTGAGTGCACGGATGAGGGTGTTCTTGTTTGTCGGAGGATAGTTTCGACCAGCAATATGCCTCCCAAAGCATTGTTCCCAAACATTTCAATGGGGTCTTTATATCTGGAGAACGCTGGCTGGCCGGAATAACGGGAGACGATATTCTTCGACCCCATGAATAAACGCCTCGCAAGATAATGTTGTCTAGACAATCCTAAACAGCGAGTGTTCGATGACATGTTGCGTTGTCGTGTCCATACAAAACAAATTTATCACCGACAGCACCACGGAAAAGACGAACATGAGGAAGTAGTTTTTGAGCGTGTATTAAATTTCATTTCATCAATGTATCGTTGGCCCGTCATAGTCCCATTCACATACCACATGTAGGCGCGTGCGGAAACACAATTTTTGATCCTGATTAATATCTCTTAAATGCCGGCCCACACCATGATACTGCATGTCGGATATGCACACGGTCCGTTTCCTGGATATTTTCTGGACGATAAGCAGAAAATCGACAAAACCACTCTTGCGCCAGATCAGTTGGCATCTACAATCCGATGACAGCCGGAACCTACTCTCATCTGAGAATAGTACGCATGCCCAGTCCTGTTCAGTCCAATTGTGATGCTCACGACACACATTGCAAACGGGCAGTACGGTGCTGTCTGATCAATGGGACACACACAACAGGTCTGCGTGCGTATAGTCCTCCTCCCCACAAACGTCTGGCAACCATTTTTTCGGGAGATCTGCTTTCCTGAGGCAGCAAGAAACTGATTTGCCACCTGCTGAGCTGTGGTGCGCCTGTTCCTTTTGCTGATAGGACGATATATCTGTCTTCTGCAGGCGTCGTACTTCTAACACGATCTTCCCCGTGCCGTCTACTACACATTCCAGTAGTTTTAAATGACTTCCACAGCCGTGAAACAACGCTGTGAGCGATGTCGAACTCCTGGCAACATCTGTTATTTTTCGCCCTTCTTCGATCTTTCCAATAATTCGGCCACGCATAAAATCATCTATGTGATGTCGGGAAGACATGCCGAAAATTTTAAGTTCGTCTATTAAATCTTTCCTGTAAAACTTTGACTTGAAACAACAACTGTCCACACGCGTCAAAACCTTTAAATCTCTTATGAACGCTATCACGTGATGAACAGACTTGGAAAAAAAATTTGCATACTCATACTTCTTCTTACTAATATCGCGCACTTATTCTAATTTTCCACATTTTGCTTCCTTTCATTTTGTGGTTGCTATGGATGATAGTGTTATCCGTCCTTAGCAATTGTCCAGCAGTGTACTTATAAGTTTATTATATGAGTGTAAATGTGTATTTATTTTTTATTATAGCACAATGTATCTATTTTGTTTGTTTACTTTCAGTAAATTAATTTTTTGTTTTGTTTTCGACTTTTCAATATGCTTGCGCCCCCTCATACATTTATCACGCCCTGCTACGAGGGGGGGTGCACCTACAGTTTCAGAAACGTTGCGTTAGAGTGATATAAGTTCTACAGAGGCTGAAATTTGTCACGTTAGGGTGATATAATTCTGGTGAGTGGAGTGTCAGCTCAAGTGTCATTCTAGTCACTTGGTTTAGGTTCAAAATTCAAGATCAATCACCAATAGCACTCGTGTTGCTTTGGAGTGTGGCATTAATAAAAATAAAATCAAGTGTCTGATTGGATGAAAATGACTTGCACACGAGCTACCGTCGACGACGACTACTATAAATGACTAACCACCAACGCGCGCGAGAAATATTCCTCTGGTGTTGGCACTGAACCACTTGAACGAACTAATGTTTAGCTACAAGTCTTAGTTCTGTTTTATTGGAGATAGTCTCCAGGTAAGAATCTGAAAGTGTTGAGGAAATATATTGAGCCAAATCTTACTACTGTTGAACACCATACTGCTTGTCAAGATGACAGTAATAGTTTCGGGTGCTGTCAGACATAATTGCAAATCCCTTTTCAGGTATACATCAGAAGCCTACTGAGGGCTACGTTGACGCGTTTAGCAGCCGGATTTTTCACCTTTTATTCATCCGCTGCAAAATGGTATTTTACAGCAGAACAAAGTGTGACAGAACATGAAATACACCAGTAGATAAGCCTTATAACGCGTTCAGTTGCTCCAAAGCTACTAGCCAGCAATGTCTCTCCATTTATTTCCGACGTCACTTGACCATGGTTCGTCCGTCGCATATCTGTGAACAGTGATTGGATAGCCAGCAAATCCATCTGTTTTAGCATATCACATGATTGGATAGAATCCATCTGTTGTAGCACGCGCTGAATCGGAAGAGGAACGATGCAGAATTGCTTAAATCATGTAGACTTCCACCCCTCAGGACACTATCCGCAGGATAACTATTTCTGTGGATGTAGAACTGCTGTTTGCATAAGCACGATAGTTGATGGTGCTACCAACCTATTCACCTGTATTTATATTGCATAATCGTACTATTAAAAATATCTTCTTGTAACTAAAGTTATTCATTTACCTGCCTTTGAATCTAGTTTCATCACATGTTATCAACCCGTTCCTGGTATTGCATGCTTTATGTCGAATATGTAACATGCCCCACTAAAGAAAGGACCATATTTTCCTTAGATATCTCTAGATAAGCCAGTACTGATCTTCAAGATATCGCTGAAGCCTGAGGTGGCCTTAGGCAGGCCACTTCCTTCCTTCTTTACAGGCTAATGCTGAACTGTATGCCCTTGATGGGATTTTTTCTTCATACTTGCAGAAAATTTTTTTGATATCACAGATGTTTTATCTCTCACATTTGGAACATAGTGATAAGGCACGGCAACCATCCCAGACATTCTGTCCCCCCCCCCCTTATTCTCTCAAATTGAATTATAGGTAATTTATATTTAACCTAAAGTACTTTTTCTTCAAAGTATACTCTTACAAAACAATTTAAGGAGTCCTTAAAGCAATATCGTTTGTATTTTCGAACAATAATTTCCATGTATAAAACTTTAATTTTACTGATAACTGCATAAAGGTATTGCTGTTACTATTAAAGATTTTTCTTAATGCTATAAGGCTGTTTCTGTGAAATTAAGATACATGGGAATGTTTACTTAGGCACTTATGCATACGAAATTTCGGATTAATTTTTTCCTCATTCAATTTCAATTGTTTTTGTCACTGGCTCTTACCCCGAAGTTAAATTATTAATTTACGTTTATTAATTTCCATGGTATGAATTCCTTCTTCATCTACGTTAATCCGAACTACAAGATCAGGGTAGAAAGTGAGAGAGACCGTGATCGCACTTTGTTTGATTTGTCAGACCAAAATTGTTTCTGACGAGAGGTGAAGCCATTAAAGACCCACCGTGAAAAGGGGTTGATGCACCTTAAATCAATCGAGACTCAAAATCCGAACATTTTGGAGCAAGTTTGAAGAGTGTGGTGCTAGTTTAGGTATAGTCCTTGCCAATTGACTGCGGTTTCAAAATTACAAGATTTCTCGCTAACTACCGACATGTAACTTCAAAGTGTGATGTAATAAATAATCCGTTGAACTAAAGTACTTTGATAAAATTTTAAATATTTGTTTTATATTTCATTTCATTTTAATGTTTGATTATTTGAGAGAGAAATTATAGGATCTCACTTTATATGGGCATTCATAAACTAAGAAGTATCAACCTTTTAAAAAAGAAAAATACATTTTAAAACTAAATTCTAATATTAAATTCATATTTTATTCTATTTTAAAAATTTAAAAGGTGTTTGACGTCTGCCTATTCGGTATAAGAATGAAAAGCTAAAACGATATTTTTTCATTTTTTGAAAAAATCGGGTAAATTAAGCACCAATATTGTTCCTGCCTTGTCTCATTAGTAAAACTGACATAATAAATAAATGTATCATATACATAATAGTCCACTATTTTTTATATAGGTCAGTCAAAAAACTAGTTTCATTCCTTCGTACATGTTTTCTGTGACAAGCCCTTTTGATAAACTTTCTAGAAACATTTCAGACATTTATATACGGGGTCTCCAGTGGTTATCGGGACAAACTTTAAGGGGAGGTAGGGGACATCACAGGGATGCAGATTTACATAGTCAACCATGGTCGGAAATGTCATAGGAAAATGCTATGATAGGTACAAGGGACGTAGAGACACAAGACTGTGATATCATCTAAAATACTTATTAGTCAAAGATATTACATGTACTGTGGTAGATAATATGTGACAATATCACAAATGATGTTCAAAGTTTCCACCATTGCTGTCAATGCATGTGTTACACCGTTGGACCATGGATAGGTGAACTTGATCAAATACACAT
Source organism: Trichonephila clavipes (assembly GCA_019973935.1). Taxonomy (NCBI): domain Eukaryota; kingdom Metazoa; phylum Arthropoda; class Arachnida; order Araneae; family Nephilidae; genus Trichonephila; species Trichonephila clavipes. The sequence goes on from BMAU01001320.1 coordinate 28,410, forward strand.
TATGATTTTGTTGGATAACCACAGCAGCACAGGCGATTCACTCAACCAAATCCATTTCGGAATCCACAGGAGTTGCGTGTTATCTCGTATTGATCCATGTTCACACAAACTGTAATGCAAATTAGTAAGCATCTGACGGTCCGGTGCATCTTTGTGGATATCTTTCCTGATCCAATCTTTCTGCTGCTCATGCATTTCTTTTTGGCAATCTGTAAATCAAGTGCATCTCTGCCAGCTCGGTGTTTGTAAAACGCTCTGTGGGTAGTTATAGATAAAATGACTACATAATGCAGGTCTGTTTTCTCTTGTGAACAACGCCACCTAGCATTAAAAGAAAAAGTTTCCGACCATGAATTTCTATGCAAGTCTGAATCCTTGTGATACTCCCAATGTCCCCATAATGTTTGTCCCAATAATTTTTTAGCATCCTGTATATCGTATGATGTATAGGTTATCACGCAGTAATTTGTTTGATAATCAGCTATAAATATATCTCGGCAACTGCAAATGCTATCCTATTTAGAAATATATGCAGTAATTTGTTTTTAAATGAATGAAAAGGTGTAACTACACAAATGTATCGGCAGTTGCATGACGTATAATGAAAATGCGATGTCTCATCAAGCTTGCGCAAGGAGATGGAACATGTTTGAGTATCCATGACACTGAACGTGAAAGAAGACCATCAACTTTGACACATTCTAAGATCACTCACCGTATGGACAAATGCAGTTTTCAAAAAGACGCATAACAATAAAGGAAATCTCAAATAAGCTGGATATTTCTAATGAAATCATGATATTACACATAACAACAACTATATTTATATGTATGTTCGTTTTAAGGTTACTCTATTCGTGACTTCGGCAAATAATGCTCAGCGTGTTCTCTACCTTATGCAAACATTTGAAACGAGAAAACTGTTTGGCCCAAAAAATAAGCCAAAAAGAAAGACGAATTAAGAAGAATTATTCGTGATATACAAGTGTCATACAATTCTTAATAATTTTAGTTATATTTCACTTATTTCTTTTTTTTACAAACAAATTATTGCAAGACATCAGACAATAAATAAAATTGTGTGTTATTGAAATTTTACTTTTATTCAATACAAAATATGAGAGAAGTGTTCCACTGTTATAATATACTTTTGAAAATTCAGTTCATTATTGATGAAAGCAGGTATTTGAAACGAGATTATGTATTACAAAAGAACGTTACCAGTTCGAATTTTTACAGACATTTTATTTCAGAATAATATTCAATACAAAGAGAAATCGATTGGAACATTTGAAGTAAAACCCAAAACATTATATGTATCTAAAGAAAAATATGAATTCTAAAAATTATTTTTATGATATAAAATGAATATATTAAATTCTACATAAATTCCAGAATAAATTTCTAATGGTTGTAATGTACTTAAAATAAGTACTTCAAAAGTAAAAATATCATATTAATCAGGAATATCAACAAGCAAATTTTATAAACAAATCCCACGAGAAAGAATGAACGAAACGTAATGTAACATTAACAAAATTTCGCGGAATAATAAGTATTTTGAAAGTTTTTAAATTACTGAATTATTTTTAACAAACAAATTATTTTGGCAAAACGTTTATTTGTTCATGTATGTATGCATACATACACATATACATATACAACGTTGTGTGGGATAATCCCCAATTAGAGAAATGAATAACACAATATTAGAATTGTTTTTCAATATAAGAAGTGTTTGTTTCATTTTCTAAAACATGTTACATAGAGCAGGATTCATGGATTTTATGCTATCAGTCTTAAGGTATCCGATTACGTTCGGAACCATGATTTTCAATAGCGCATAAATGGATAATTTTCGTTATATTTAGTGTCACTTAGATTAGAATATGCGCATAAAATTGTTTTAAGGACATTTTGACAAAAAAAAATATTTAAATACAATTTTTTGGCAAAAATTTAACTTAGAATAATCTTTTTTCCAAATGTTCTCCTTTTGTTAAAAATGTTTCTATTAGAATAATATTTTGCCTGTATATAGCTCAGATCTCTGTTCAGAGGCTCAACTAGAATTTTTTAAATATATAACTTAGAAGTGGGTTTATTCATATTTTACGACAACAGAGGAGAGCAATTTTAAGAAAAAAACGTGAATAATTATTTCAAAGGGTTGTAACTCCGAAAATAATGTGAAATTTTCAAAAATTCCAGTTGCGCCTCTGTAGAGAGGTCTGAGCTATATTCGGGCAAAATATTATTCTGATAGAAGCATTTTTCACAAAAGGAGAACATTTGAAAAAAGATTATTCTAACTTAATTTTTTGCCAAAATATTATATTTAAATAATTTTTTTGTCAAACTGTCCTTAAAACAATTTTATGCATGTATTCTAATCTGAGTGACACTAAGTATCATGAAAATTATCCATTTATGCACTTTTTTAAAATGACGGTTCCGAACGTAGTCGAATACCGTAAAGAACAAAACAGTTCTTCAAGAGCGTTCGAAAATTTACTGTGGAAAAAGAATCCTTAAAATCAGGAAACAGCTCTAATTTTTCACAATATATCCCAATAGGCGTTCACATCTTTTACAGACCTTAGATTCAATCATTAGTGTCTTAAACAAAGGAAGTAATGTTAAAGATTTTTCTCAAGCAACCTCTTGTACTCCACAAAATTCGAAGTTATATTGCCTCAGATTCAACCAGCGATTTTTATTTATAGTCTGTGCGGCTACCTTCTAACTCTTTCTCGAAAAATTCACCAACGTCATAGATCATGATGAAATACATTTCTTCAGTAATTTCCGGATGTATACATATGGTCATCATGTCATCAAATTTGGTCGTCAAAAATTATACCAATTTGGATTTATCGCCAATATTTTGCCATTTTTTTTGCTGAAACCCCATTTCATGTAAGGGATGTTGTTAGTTGAGATTATTACAATTTTTTCATAAAATAAATACAACAAAAAGTAATGTTAACTTTTTAAACAACCATATAAAAATTATTTACACTATTTAAAGATAAAACTAAATTATTATACTAAATTCACGCGTAAAAATATTTATGGATGAAAAGTGGCAACAATTAGTAACTGAAAGACAAGAAAAGATATAAAACTATCAAGTTTATACAAGACTGACTTATCTTTTAGAAATTTAATGTGTTATATTAATGGAATATTTGCCTCATAACTAACTCACTTAACAGTGTGGTTTAGATAATAAACACAGTTTGGAAATGACCCAGAAGACTCGTATTTGTAACATTAAATGATACCTGCGTTACAATGTCTCCAAACTCAACTCATTTCAGTTTACTGATACATATGTACTATATAGATAATATATCTATAATCTGTGTCTCGATTCACATTCTAAAAGGTAAGCAATTCACACGTATACCTTCTATCGAAGTCTAGCATCCACGACGGCTTTTATCTGTGTTATTGATTAATATAAGGTAAGCAGTAATCTGTTAAAAGGAGCAGTGATAATAATTTGCATATATTTGAAAATAAATGTTGTGATATAACTGTGTTTTGTTGCGAAAGTTCTATTTGATCTAGAAATTTTTATTTTGGTTGCATCAGCGTTTCTCAAACTGTGGAGCACCCACTTAGGAGGGGGAGGGTGACAACTCTATGAGAGGGCGAAAAGTCGAAAACCAAAAGTTATTTAAAAATAATTATTCATTTACTGAAAGTAAACAACATAATAAAAAATAAAATTAGCATTTACGCTTATGTAATACACTTGTAAATGTATCAGTACCACACAATGTGTACTATATGATTGATTTAACAATACTTAACGTAACTCACGAGGCGCGACAGCCCACGAGGGCCAAGACCTACTGTGCTCAACTCAGTTTACGCAATTTTGGGCCCTGAGGTGCAAGAGCACATATTCCAGTCAGGTAATTAGTCTGACGCGAAATCCCTAGAGTTAAGTTCCCAAGCAATCTTGGGACTCATTTATCGACCCACTGTAGGGATGAAAGGCTGAATCAACCTTGCCCAGCCCGGGGTTTGAAACTCGTAGCTGTAATATGGAAGAGCGTACACTAACCACTTAAACACTGGGCTTTGATTTAACAATACTAAGTTAAGAAAAAATGTAATAATTACCCGTGACCCCATGATCTTGTCAAATAAAGGGTGTTTTTTGAGAGGTATAGAAATTTAAATTGCAATAAAACAACGATGTATTATTCGATTGACATGAATTTTTTTTATTCGAAAGATAATCTTGTGGCATTACATTTTAAATATGATTTCTGGCATATGACTGCCACGGCTGGCTCGGATGTAGTCCAATCTGGACGTCCCATTTTCGATGACTTTTTCCAACATGTGTGGCCGTATATCGGCAATAACACGGCGAATGTTGTCTTCCAAATGGTCAAGCGTTTGTGGCTTATCCGCATAGACCAATGACTTTACATAGCCCCACAGAAAATAGTCTAGCGGTGTTAAATCTCAAGATCTTGGAGGCCAATTCACATGTCCAAAACGTGAAATTAGGCGGTCAGCAAACGTGTCTTTCAATAAATCGGTTGTGGCACGAGCTGTGTGACATGTTGCGCCGTCTTGTTGGAACCACAGCTCCTGGACATCATGATTGTTCTATTCAGGAATGAAAAAAGTTAGTAATCATGGCTCACCATGACTGTAACGTTGTGGCCTTCATCGTTTTGAAGAAGGATTCCACCAGCCCATAAAGCGCACCAAACAGTCAGTTTATCTGGATGTAACGGTGTTTCGACATACATTTGTGGATTAGCTTCCTCCAAATGCGGCAGTTTTTGTTTGTTGACGTAGCCATTCAACCAGAAGTGCGCTTCATCGCTAAACAAAATTCGCTGATGAAAATCGACCATTCTTTTTCGAAATAAAATGGCACAATTTGAAAGCTTTGTTCAGGCGTGAGTCTATTCATGATGGATTGCCAAACGAAACTGAGAATAAATCCCTTGACAGCTGTTAAGTCGGTCGCCATCTTGGAAAGTAATGCCAACTTAAACTTCTCTACCTGGAAAAAAAACGCTCTGTATAAAATTATATACAAAGATTATCATTTATCTTGATAAATTGTACAGTTTATAAATATTCTGCTGATAAAAGTTTCGTGATTCTCTCTCCGTTTTTCTTCTAGGTGCGCGTATTTGATGTATGGGAGGGGCGGGTGAAAAAAATAAATAAGAGGAAATCTGATATAAGTAAATCCTTCGCAAACACTGTCAAGTTCCTTTTGTTGCTTTCCAAAGCCTTTGGGATAATTTTAATTTTATGATAGCAATGCACAGAAAAGAGAGTACTTCGGAAAGACTTGTGTATACGTCCGAGGCATTTAACGCGCCGGTTAAGCGAGACCTATATATACGCTGGTTGTACTTAAGAGGTTAAAGTCGTGTTGCAGCTATAGCTTTAGCGTTAAAGTATAATATTATTGAATTTTCAATGCGTAGTTATTTGTATAAAAGGGAGAGGCGATGAAAATTATGATCGAATATTGGGTCGCAAATTTTGAAAGATTGAGAAGCTCTGCGTTACATGATATATTCATAATACAAATGCATGAGTGTGTGTGTGTGAGGGAGAGAGAGGGAACTGTGAGATCGTGAATTGCTGTACTGTTATTGTTTCTTTTTAAAAGCACTGTTTTATATAGGTAGTGTAGATTTATTTATTTACTTGTATTTGTTATTTGAATTTGGCACTGATAAATTAGGCTTAGTATTTTTTTCTCTTATTCTTTTATTCTTATGATTATTATACTTAGTATTATTAGAGAATCTTATTCTAGCTCTTTTTTCTCTTTCTTGCAGCCTAGTGGTATAAGCGAATATAGAATAGCCTCGAAACAATACTTAACCCTACACTTTTAGTTCCTAAGGCTAAGAATGTGCTTTTATATTACTGAGGTTATCTCATTTTTGACCTATACTGCCTTATTATATTTCTATTTATTGCATTGTTTTATTCGATTTATGGCAATGTAGTATGTGATTTCTCTCTCTCTCTCTCTTTCTTTATATATATAAATGCATATACAACATGTAGATATTTATACTGATGTAAAACGGATATTTTTTTCTCAAGCGAATCGTATATTTTTTCCCATTATTTGCAATAGCATTTCTCTTAGTCTTATTCAAAGAAAGCTAGAAAAAATTTATAAACCCTACTCTTATATAAATTATTTTATACATAATAGCTGTCCTTAGTTAGCAATGTTTATAGTACAGCAGCATCTATATTTTTAAACTATAATACTTTGTTTAAATTCAAATATTATGTATATATGTGGGAGTCGAATAAATCTTCGAATAAAAATCAGACTCTTCAGAAGGCGGGATTTTAGATTGGCGTAGGTGGTTTGTCTAGGGGGTAAGTATTTAAGGGTGAGTGATGAATTAAATGAATCTAAGTCATTAAAACACGAATACTTATTTTAAGTAAAAGAGAATTTATTTAAAATTAAAGGAAAATATTTACAAAAAAGATAATTACAAATAGAAAGAAATGCAGGAATTAAGTTAATTAAAAAGTTGAGTAATACCTTTAGAAGACGGGGGAAATGAACCTTTCTCATTATTGGACGTTAGGACTGGCGGTGCCGCGTTGGGCGCGGAAATGCGGTAGACGCGATGTGTTGATCAAAGTAGTTAGTTGGCCTCTGCCGAAAAATTATTCAAGCCGGAGCTACGAAAGCTCACTAGGTGGCGCTGCTTCGGAATGCAGTAATAAATCAAATTGAGATTTATGGTCCTCTGAAAAGGATATCACTCAACCTTTTTACAAATGTTTCAAAGGGAAAATCCTACAGAATCACCCTCTCCTGACAGAGCTGGTCTCTCAGCTCTTACAAAATGTTGAGAGCTTAAGTACTTTAAATACAAACTATTTTTAGTTAGAACTATAAATTTGATGATTATTAGAATGTGGACGCAATAAAGACAAATAATATGATTCTTAAAGATAAAATAAAATATTACAGATGAAAAGATGTATACCTAATATTCACAATTCCGGACCTAAAATAAAGCATATAAAAACAAAATATTCTATGTTGTGATCTACAATTAACTAAACCATAAAAAAATCCTTCGCATCAATAGAAAGATAATGAATAATACGAAAATATAATAAATATTACAAGTGAATATAAAGTGATTAATGGAAACGAGTGTTACCATAGAACATCTATTAATTTCTCAAGAGGGATATGAGAAAAATTAAAAATAATAACAAATAAAAAAAAAAAATTCAATTAAGCATAAAAAGTTTCATCAAATCAGCAGAGGTGGTGGTTGAGTTCGGTCCATCGTGCTGACCAACCTTTTCCACTTCATACTTATCCTTGGAATTAACTTTTGTTACTTTGTAAGGGCCTAAGAACTTTGGTCTTAGTTTCAATCCAGCTCCAAATTGGGTTCTTTGGATGGCAACTAAATCACCTTCTTTGTATAACGAAGCTTTCTTTCTTCTTCTGTAATACGTCTTTCTATTTTCAGACTGTAGGGTTTCGATGTTCTTTTTTGCATCGTTTCTTAAAAATTCGCGTTGTTCTAGTAATTCTTTCGCCATTTCTTCTAGAAGTAAGTCTTTGAGTAGGATGTCTTCCTTGTTACGCATTTTGATTCCCACTAATAGTTCGAATGGGGTCCATTTTGTACTGCGACTTATAGTACTATTTAGTATTCTCTGTAATCTGTCGACGTATTTGTACCATTTCGTTGAGTCGTCTAATGATAGTTTGGTGAGAACTGGAATCAAAGTTCGATGAATTCGTTCAACTTGTCCGTTTCCTCGAGAAACACCTGTTGCTATTTGTAGATGTTGAATGTTTTCTTCATCACAGTAGTCATTGAATAATTTTGAAGTGAACGCTGAACCTCTATCAGAGATAATTCTGATGGGATTACCAACTTTCAGCAGATACCACTTTCAGCAGATACAGTTTTGACGGGATATAGCCAAGTAAATTTGGTAAATGCGTCTACTACGGTGAAAATGTGTTGATAGCTTTTGTTTGTGGAGGGTAAAGGACCAATGAAGTCAACATGGTACATACTTAAAGGAATGCTTTCCTTAGAAATAGGATTCAAAAACCCTTCCTTTTTGCCAGTTTTCTTATTAGCTAAGATACATGGAACACAATTATTACTTTTTAACGACGTTGGATAAATTTGGGATAAAAAATTCTGTTTCACAATTTCTTCTGTTTTTTCCTACTGAGAAATGACCATTTTCGTGAATCAATTTAATTAGTTCAGCTTGCATTGCTTTAGGTGTTACAATTAATTCTCGACCATTTAAGTACTTGTAGAGTATACCATTTCGCTCAAAAAATTCTTCTGATTCTTGCTTCTCTAGAAGTGATTTCAATGTTTGGATGTTGTCATCTTCCTCTTGTGCGTTTTTAAGCTTTGAAGTTAATGTATCATTGCATACCATCATTACGGGATATCGGCTAAGAGCATCGACGTGCTTCATACGACTTCCAGCTCTGTGATCTATTTCATAATCGAATTCTTCTAATTGAAGCGCCCATCTGGCTATGCGAGTAATTAGCTCCTTTTTGCATAGTCTTCTGAAATGCTGAACAGTCAGTTACTATTTTAAAGGGTTGTCTAAAAGATAAACACGAAAACTTCTTTAATGCGTTGATAATTGCTAGTACCTCTAATTCGTAGCTGTCATACTTTTCTTCTGCTGTATTTGTCTTTTTCGACATGTAGTAAACGGGATGTAACTTTCCATCTTCTGCTTCTTGTAACAAAATTGCGCCGTACCCTTGTTTATAGGCGTCTGTATGCAGTTCTGTTTTTCTTCCATACTTGTAGAGGTGCAAGATTGGGCCTTCCGACATGATTTTCTTCAATTTTTCAAATGCTTCTTTTTGTTGAATCCCGAAAACAAAGAGGTTTTTTTTTTCTTGTTAAATCGCTAAGTGGTTTAGCTATCTTTGAATAATCCTTGATGTACTTGCGGAAATATCCAGTTAAACCAAGAAAACTTTGTACTTGTTTTATTGTTGTTGGTTCTGGAAATTTTCGGACAGCTAGTGTCTTCGTGGGAGATGGTTTAATAGTTCCGCTTTCTACAATGTGACCCAGAAATTCAATTTTCTTTTTTTAAGAATTGGCACTTCTTGAACTTAATTTCTAATCCGTATTTCTTTGAGACTTCAAAAATAATTTTAAGTTTTTTGAGACCTTCCTGTTCGTTTTTCGCTGGAATGACGAGATCATCTAAATAACTGATTACAATTCCTTTCCGCGTAAGATCTCTAAATATATTTGATACGTAGCGTTGGGAAACTCCTGGACTTGTGCTTAGTCCGGAAGGAACTTTGTTGAATTCAAATTGTCCATCTGGGACGATAAAGGATGTATACTTTCTGCAATCTTCGTCAACATCGACGTGAAAGAAACCATTGCGTAAATCTAATGTAGAATATACCTTTGCTTCTTGCAAAGTGTCTAAAACATCTTCGATGATAGGTAACGGAAATTTATCTTTCACAAGCTTCTGATTCAATTTTCTGTAGTCAATGCACATTCTCGAAGATCCATCTTTCTTTTTTACCATTACGATTGGACTTGCATATTCCGCAGAACTCGGACGTATAATGCCTTCGTTGAGCCATTCTTCTATCTGTTTGTTTACTTCTTGTCTTTTTTGTGAAAGCTAATCGACGAGGAGGTTGACAGACTGGTTCTTCGTCTTTTAAAATAATTCTCATTGTGACGTCAGTAGATGCGGTTTTTTTCTGGCTTGTAGTCTTGAATTAACTTTTCAAGTTCCTTCTTGATTTGACGATTTTCAACATGACGTAGGTCTAGTTCTTCTTGAAGATTTTCAGCAGATATTTGCATAAGCTGTGCATGATTCTCATATTTGTTGAATTTAACTCCTTCTTTAGTAAAACTTATCGATGCTTGTTCCAAAGATCTGATCCAATAACTGCTTCGAATTTTAATTTATCAGTCGGTACAACATGCCAAGTTAACGAGTAATTTTCATCATCTATTTTGAACTCATGTTCAAAGGAACCGATAGTTGTCACTTGTGCTTCACCAATACCTGTGAGAAGCATCTTGTTCTTCGATAATTTTGTTGGATCCATTATTCTTCTGCTTGTGTTTTCTCGAAGCAAACTTACGGTACTACCACTGTCTATGAGCGCCATGATTTTTCACCTTTCAAAAAATATCTCTTTAGTACGTAAACCTTCCTTAACGATGAGTGTGCAAGTTTCTTTTGGAGGTTCTTTGAATTTCCGCGATTTTGAATAGTTCGTCTGAGCATGCTTGGAAGAATTGTGATTTGAGTGTTTCTCGTAATTTTTGTTGTAATACCCTTTCTGCGCGCTGTCTTGATATCTTTGAACAGATTCGTACTTGGTGACAGGGGCTTCGTAATGTTTGTTGTAATTCGTTGACGCTGGAAACTTCTTATCTTCCTTGTTATACTCGAATTTTCCTGGTGATTCATATCTGCGATTCTTTTCTGTGAATCTGAATTCTTGTTTCTTCACATTTGGACCACTCGATTTTTGTTTCAGAGTCCTTTTAAAGTCTTCGAATTCTTCTAGTTTTTCTGCTAATTGAACAGGGGAGTTCATATTTGCCCATTCATCAAGATAATATTCTTTAAATTCAAAAGGAGTTTTCGTTTGAGTTGATCTGTTATGATTAGATCTGATAACTTGTTGAAAGTATCTATCTTCAATCCATCTATCCATCCGTTGAAGTAAGTGTTTAACTCATGGTAAAAATCAATCCATGTTCTTTCAGATGCTTTTGGTGAGTGACAAATAGTTGTCGAAACTTTTCTGGAGTTAGTTTAAAGCGTTTCAGCAGTAAATCTTTAACGTGTTCGTAAGAGTTAGCTTTATCGTCAGGCTCTCTCGCTATGATGTGAGATACTTCCGTCGGTAACAAGCCTAACAGATGAGAAACCCAGTTTTCTTGATCAATATTCAATCTCTGCGCTTGACGTTCAAATAATTTTAGATAAAGACTGATGTCTTCTTTCAAATCAAAACGATGTATAAACTTTGAAACTTCTTTGAAGAGAAATTTAGTATCACTTTCTTTGGATGTATCAGCGCCTAACTTGGATTGTGTTTGGATTCTTAACTTTTTCAACTCAAACTCATATTTGCGTTTTTGCTCATCTAACCTCAATTGTTCGAAGCGTAATTTTTCTTCTCGTTCTTCAATGCGTAATTTTTCTTTTTGCTCTTCAATGCGTAAATTTTCTTCTCTGGCTTTGCGATCCTCAACAATCGTTGAATGTATGTTTTTGGTCAGTTCTTCGTCATAATCTTCACTACTAATAATTAGATCTTTAAGTGTGGCGATGGTCATTGATTTATCGAATTTTAAATTTAATTCCGTGGCTAAGACAAATAAATCTTCGCGTCGACCTTTGCCAAGATACGCCATTTTAAAATTTAAATATAAGTTTAGATAGTAACCAAAGGAATAAACAAAAAATTGTTACGCGTTCAAACAAAAACAATGATGTTGCTATTGGCAATTCTCGTTTGCATTTACAAAAATTATCAAGTTAAAATGATATTGCATCAAAATACACTAAATATACATTGAAATATTCAAATTCTTTTCATTTAGAAATATTTTAAACCAGTAACGTGTAAAGACAACAATGCGAGCTAAAATACGTAATGCTTAATTTAAAGTAGTCAAATCATTAATTTCAACTAAAAACAAAACCTTTTTTTTTTAAACCATTTAATATATCAGTTATCTCATTTCGTTATAACAAATGCAAAAAAAAAGAATTTGAAAGAAAAATAAATATAAATCTTGTTTAGAAACAGTGATTAAATTAATTGCGATATGAAAAAGTTAAGGAATATAAAGCAAACAATTAGAAGTAATTCAATTAAGAAAATCTCGTATATATTTTTTTATTACACTAATAAAAATAAAATCTTTTAGGATCTCATCAGCAAATTTAAAGGATAAACACATGTTTCAGCATAATAATTCTGTCAAAAATGAACTCAAAATACTTATATTGAATGATATTATGCATCATTTAAAATAAGATTATACACGATCCTTCATCAATTCTAAAAAAACATAGCACATTCTTTCAAAATATATTTCTAGAATACTCATAAAAAATAATTAATTACTAAACATCTGCAAGAGAAATGTTAAACTATATGAGCCATCGAAATTACGATCGCTTCGAAACGGTAATGTTTAGGAATGGAAAACATTAATTTCTTAGTTCAAGGTCAATGACGCACTTTTCGTACACATGAAATGCAATTCGTTAATAAATGGCATACAAAATAAAAAAAAAACTTGAACATTACGTACGACTTTCTTAATATTTTAAAAGATATACTTGTAGCAAATTTTTTGATACAATTTCTATACACAAATAGAAAAGTAGTATTTCAGAAAAACACACATGATATTTAAAAATATAAATTATTCCATGAAATCGACTACAAAAATTTTTTTCATAATCAAATTAACGGTGACTCACGTATTCTTTTAGATTTTTTTCCTTTTGAAGAACAATATAAAAAGTACCTGATACAGTTGACGACGTGTGATTAATTACTTGAAAACAAACTTCAAAGGCTCCTGGATGTGTTCACTGGACTCGTGAAACTCTTGTAGTTGTACACGGCAGAAAATAACTTGAAGCACCTAAATGTTAGTATGTTATGAGAGGGGCAATCCGCATTTTCGATTCAGTCCGTTTATAAATTAGGCGTGCAGCCAAAAATGGTTTTTAAAGAAGAAGAGAGTTAGAAGGTTATCAACTTATTATTTAGAGAAGAATTTTTCGAAATCAAATCCCAGGCGATCCCCCAATTATTTTTGTGGGAGTCCGAATAAATCTTCGAATAAAAATCAGACTCTTCAGAAGGCGGGATTTTAGATTGGCGTAGGTGGTTTGTCTAGGGGTAAGTATTTAAGGGTGAGTGATGAATTAAATGAATCTAAGTCATTAAAACACGAATACTTCTTTAAGTAAAAGAGAGAATTTATTTAAAATTAAAGGAAAATATTTACAAAAAAAAAAAAAAAAAGATAATTACAAATAGAAAGAAGAAATGCAGGAATTAAGTTAATTAAAAGTTGTGTAATACCTTTAGAAGACGGGGAAATGAACCTTTCTCATTATTGGACGTTAGGACTGGCGGTGCCTGTGTTGATCAAGCAGTAGTTAGTTGGCCTCTGCCGAAAAACTATTCAAGCCGGAGCTACGAAAGCTCACTAAGGTGGCGCTGCTTCGGAATGCAGTAATAAATCAAATTGAGATTTATGGTCCTCTGAAAAGGATATCCCACTCAACCTTTTACAAATGTTTCAAAGGGAAAATCCTACATATATATATATAAAGAAAATTATAATATCTGCTTTAAATTCCCCAATTTCTGTTTCCAAATTTCTCAACTCAAGTGTTTTAATGATTTATGTCCATATAGTACAGAATAATTAACTATATACATATATGTATTTAAAGGTATATACATTAATCACATTTCTAAAAATAAGCAAAAATTTGAAAGTATAAGAATCGTAGAATACAAAATCCCATTTCAAAATATCATTGACGAATATAAAAAAATAATAAAATACCAACATTTTAAAATGAAATTAAAAAATTTATAAGATTAAAATTTATGAATTAGCTATGTGCAACCTCAAACTTAAGACCGATAAGTGGGATTAAACTAATTTGATGGCTCCAACTTTCTCCCTATTGCAACTTGGAAAGCCGATCTAAAAATATCCAAATAAATTTTAAAAAATAGTAATCTACTTAAAATGTATACACATAATAATATATATATATTCGTATATATAATGCTATATATATATATATATTGGTGATACATATATATATATATATATATATATATATATATATAATATATATATATATACACATATATATATATATGTAGGTTTGAAAAAGTTTAGGTTCAAAATTAAGGAAGTAATAAATGAAAAATATTTATGAGTAAAAACAATGTTAAAAGGAGCAACGAGCGCTGACGAAGGCGAACGCATACTTGGGAAGGACTTGGCTGGTGTCTCCTCGCTGCGACGTTGTTTTTTGGTAACACCCGGTTGCGCGCAAAAGGTCCGCCATGTTAGATTATATATGATGAAAGCGTAATAAAGGAATATTATAAAGATGATACCCTCCTCATTTTACCAGCAGGACTGGGGATATATATATGAGTGTGTGTGGCGTTAGCCGAGTATTGGTTACTTGTACGTAGATTTGTCCTTGGTTATTTATGATGGGGTTGCTGTTCTATATTGATGGGATTGATGAGACTTGTTTATTAAACATGGTGAGACATTCAAACATTCATATCATAAATACTTAACAGGGAATGGACGACACTACACATATAACAGAAGCAGCAAGCAGCAGCACAAGAAGACTTTCGCTTTTTCTACTGGCAGTGAAGATCACGTGATTCCTATGTAAAAAGAGCTCTGATTGGTTAAAATGGGTAGGAAAGAGATTTCTGATGTAATAATACTAGTTGATTACGATTAAGATTTGGGCGTTAGTTTTGAACCTAAGAATTAAAAGCTTATTTAAAGATTATTAAAAGTATTAATTAAAAGAGTGCAAGAGGGAATTATATATATATATATATATATATATATATATATATATATATATATATATGTGTGTGTGTGTGTGTGTGTGTGTGTGTGTGTGTGTGTGTGTGTGTGTGTGTGTATATAAATATATATATAAAAATTTTAATTATTATTATTAATTACAATATTAATATTAGTTATTACATTAATATTTATTAAATTAATTATAGATATTATTAAATTTATTCAACCTAATGGAACACATGCATTTCCTGTTACTTTTTTACGCAATTTGTTCCTAAAATCTATTTTCACAATTTTTTTTCAAATTTCGTAAGATAACAACATTGCTTAGAAAATGACATTTTTTTTTCTATTTATTTGTTTTGCATCAGTAATCCATCAGCCGCGCACAAAATAATATTATCGTGGTTTCTAATACCTCTCATTACTTCCGATAACAACAACCCTTTTCTTAAAAACAGAATAAAAAAAAGTCTAGCCGAGGGAAAAAAAATAACCTCCAAAGTCATGTTTTGATAGAAAACATAACGAGATAATGTCTTTAGCTCAGAACACTGTCCGCATATCTTTTTCTTCATCTTTTATCTTTTCCCTTCTTTTTTTCTTCCCTTTAGCCTCCTTCGTTTCTTAACTCTTTATTTTTATCTTTAGTCTGAGACTATTAATGCATGCGGCAAATAATCCATCAGTTGTTTAACGGGCGCTCATTTGTTAGTTGCTGCTTCAATTTTTTCCTACCCTCCAAGTTTCTATTAAGGATTTAATTTTATTTAATGCACAGAGGGGGAAAGAAACACAGATTGGATGAAAAAGGAGGAAAATTAATGACTGCTTAATTTGCCGAAGAGAGGTCGCGGTCGAACGGACTTGTCACGTGACCACGTGTTTTTGCTCCCGTTCTCTCCGGTCTTTTTCTGCTGCCTTTAAACGAAAGTGATGTTCGTGGTTTTCCGGTTTTTCTAAATCGGAATGGGGAAAAAATTATGTCTGTTTTCGAATTAGTTTGTGCGATAAGGTTTTGGAAGAAAATGTCGGTTAAATGCTTCTAAATAATGTAAAGAATGCCATTAATGTATTATAATAAAAACATGAGCAGAGCTTGATGTAATAAACTATATACCGTTCAGTGTACAGTTATTTAAAATATACAAGAAAACAGGTAGAAGTACATAAAAAATATTCTAATTCTAGTATGTTTGCATTGCTTTAATATCATTCTTGGGGAGTTATTTCACATATGTAGGGAAACAATTGTTTTTATTTCTTCATTGTTTTAATCAGGGAAAGGATTAACTAAAAATAAATTACAATGATTATTTTTTTAATGCGAATAGTAAATGTAATCATTCATTTTCATTTCAATATACGAGTAAAGTAAACAGTGAAATATATTTATAATTTACGTTAGAGAGTTATAACTTTAATTTTTGCATTCCTTCATAAAAAAATAAAACCAAAATCATACAGAAAAATGATATACCGTAAAATGCGGTGCACAATGTGTACTTTTAACACAAAAAACAAGATCGAAATTTATGGGGGCGCGTTATACGCCAGGTATAAAAATTATAGCTTTAAAAATAAAAAAAGGAGATAAAAATTTTTAAAAAATCTAGGCTTCCACAGAGATCGAAATACTGTTTATTTAAAAGAAATGACATTCCTTATGAACTTATTTTTTCAAAAGTTTATGATACTATCTCAAATAACTGACTTCAAAACACAAGAGAATTGATATAATGCACATTTCAGGTATTTTTGTAAAAAAGTGAGAGCTCGTTATATACGACGGATATGTCTTGAGATTAAAAAATACAGCTTAAAAGAACAGGTAATCGTAATAGGATGGCGCGTGCTATGCGATAGATTTTATGGTTTATGTAAAATAAAATCTCATGCGTGTGTTATGGGGAGTTTAATTGATTACAAATATAATTGCTTTCTTGAAATTATATAAGTGTTAAGGTTTGATTTCCATTACAATAAAGGTAAATAAAATAGCAAGTAGTATATTTATAATGTTACTTAGAACACATAATGCAAATATGTAAGTTTAAAATCCAAATGCATCCAAATATTTCGCAAATATTTACCCTCTTTCTTCCTTAAACTACTTTAAATGCTTTGAATGCCTTGTGATAAATTTAATAATTCAAAAATGTTTTTAAAATTTAATCCAACCTTTGATAATTTATTTCTCTTGCCATCCGAAAATTCAGTCATTTATATAAGACCAAGTTTTCCTACCCTCCTTGCAGCGTGATGTATTAGAAGTGCTTGAAAGGACACCTATTGTGTTAATATGGTTGATATTACCATGTAGATACTGGGCTATTGCTTTGTTGTATGTCGTGGGTTTCACACATGTAAACGCATGTAAAATATGCAAATAAAACTTGATTAGTTTCTGTGTTCTTTCTTATGTTCTTTTTTTTTTCGGTATTCGCTCTAGTGTTTTCACTACAGTGCTTCAAAACATTCGGAATTAGGAATAATCCTGTAAAATATACCTAATTTCGATTTAAAATAAGTTTTACGATCCAATTTGGAATCCAATCCAATCTTATTAAGTGGAACATTTTACATAGATTTTCAAAAATACTATTAATGAATTTTGCTTGGGAATTTTTTTCAAAATATATAAATTTCATATAAACTTTAAAATGCAAAATATATGAATAAAAGAGATAAATATACATTATACACTGCTGGACAATTGCTAAGGACGGATAACACTATCATCCATAGCAACCACAAAATGAAAGGAAGCAAAATGTGGAAAATTAGAATAAGCGCGGGATATTAGTAAGAAGTATGAGTATGCTAATTTTTTTTCCACGTCTGCTCATCATGTGATAGCGTTCATAAGAGCTTTAAAGGTTTTGACGCGTGTGGACAGTTGTTGTTTCAAGTCAAAGTTTTACAGGAAAGATTTAGAAGACGAACTTAAAATTTTTGGCATGTCTTCCCGACATCACATAGATGATTTTATGCGTGGCCGAATTATTGAAAGATCGAAGAAGGGCGAAAAAAATAACAGATGTTGCCAGGAGTTCGACATCGCTCACAGCATTGTTTCACGGCTGTGGAAGTCATTTAAAACTACTGGAATGTGTAGTAGACGGCACGGGGAGGTCGTGTTAGAAGTACGACGCCTGCAGAAGACAGATATATCGTCCTATCAGCAAAAAGGAACAGGCGCACCACAGCTCAGCAGGTGGCAAATCAGTTTCTTGCTGCTTCAGAAAGCAGATCTCCCGAAAAACTGTTGCCAGACGTTTGAGGGAGGAGGGCTATACGCACGCAGACCTGTTATGTGTGTCCCATTGACCAGACAGCACCGTACTGCCCGTTTGCAATGGTGTCGTAAGCATCACAATTGGACTGAACAGGACTGGGCAGTGTTTATTCTCAGAGGAGAGTAGGTTCAGTCTGTCATCGGATTGTAGACGCCAACTGATCTGGCGCGAGAGTGGTACTGTTTATCGTCCAGAAAATATCCAGGAAAAGGACCGATATCCGACATGCAGTATCATGGTGTGGGCCGGCATCATGATCAATGGCCTCACGCGCCTACATGTGGTTGCGAAGGGGACTATAACGGGCCAACGATACATTGTTGAAGTTCTACTTCCTCATGTTCGTCTTTTCCGTGGTGCTGTCGGTGATAAATTTGTTTTTATGGACGACAACGCAACATGTCATCGAACACTCGCTGTTTAGGATTGTCTAGACAGCGAGGGTATTCAACGTCTCGTATGGCCAGCGCGTTCTCCAGATCTAAACCCCATTGAAAATGTGTGGGGATGCTTTGGGGAGGCATATTGCTGGTCGAAACTATCCTCCGACAAACAAGAACACCCTCATCCGTGCACTCACACAGGAATGGGATAAATTGCCTCAACAGCTGCTGGATAATGTTGTGCAAAGTATGGTACGACATGTGGAATGTTGCATCGCACTCCACGGTGGACATATCCCGTACTGATACCTTTCTTTAAGGTGCCTACTGATTTTAGATGCATTGTTCCATTTCTCCGTACGCAGATCAAATGAACATTTTTTTTTCTTTCAGATGTTTCCCAGCTTTTGTACTTTCCAGAACGATAAATATTCTTTATTCTAATGTCTGAACAGTGTGGCAACTATATTTTATCCAACTAGGCCTCATGTCTCGCTTAATGTTATGCTACATAGCAATTTGTGATCCGTCCTTAGCAATTGTCCAGCAGTGTATATTGGAAATAAAAAAAAATAAAAGAGGAAATTTTTTTTCGCTGTTGTTGTTTCTAATCCCAGATTTTCTAGTAATGCTCTCCATAAATCCAAAAAAATCAAGAGTCTAAAAACAGAAGAGGGTCCAGAAGGACCTCATCCTTTTTGAATTCCAAGAAAGTCAAGGTGTGGGCAGGAGAGACGAGCTCGGAATAACACAAGCGGCACTCTGGAAATATCTTCTGACCCTGGCGGAAAGAGAGAGAATTTATATGGCCGCTTACAAAGCTCCAGAAGGCAGTCTGGTATTTCCTAGACATAAGCTTGAATGAACCTCCCTGAGTTCTTCTGATGTACGAAGGATGACAAGGAGGTGTTCTTTCAAGATGATGGAGTTCAATCTTCTTAAGGGAAGATAATTCACTGAATGTAAGATACCCAGTAGAGCTCACCTCCTTTTCAGCCGCAGTCCTAGCTAAGAAATCGGCTTTAACATTACCATCAATCCCCACGTGGGAGGGAACTCACTGAAAATGTACGCGATGATTAGAAGAAATCCGATCAAGAAGATTAAGAATATCAAGGCTGGTTTGGTCCCCTATAGATGTCCAGTTGGATGTGTACTCTACTACCAGATATCCCCCCATCACCTTTGTTGCCATCAGTATAGATCTGTAAAGATGCCCGGAGGATACAGTTTACTGTTTCCAAAGCCAACTGTCTGATGAGATTCGGAATCTCAGAGTGTTTAACAACTCTACACAAAAGTTCTGAGCGGAAATTAATTTCTTCAAATTTCGGATCAAAGCCCACTGGAAAAAAGGAATGAGGTTCCACATTAGCAGAAGACAAACCCAGCGTCTTTGTAAGAGAAAATGGGCTATATTTCTTCAGACGTTGGTTGTCTGTACAGTCGCGAAAAGACGCAGATGTTCTATGCTGATCACCGAAACTGGAAATCTTGTTACAATATTTTGAAAGACAGTAAGATCTTCTCAACGATAGTGTGAGCAGGTTACTCTCAAAGAGCACAGAATCATTCGGACAGCTGGGTCGAACACCTGAAATGATTCCACCAGCACTCAGCTGAACTCTCTCCAGCTTGTCCAGATTAGATTTGGAAGCGCATGCATAGATAGGGAGACCATACTCCAATATTGGCCTAATCAGAGAAACAAAGGTGGTTTGAAGTGTGTTTGCATCAGCGCCCAATCACGACCAGAAATGAACTTGAGGAGATTAAGTCTAATTCTGCCCTTGGTCACTTGACTTTCAATGCTCAGTTAAAACAGACAGGCACCCGGGGGGTAAGTCATTATTTTACTTTTAGGTGCCCCAGGCTTTCGGAACAATTGAAGTTGCTCTCTTCCCTTTATCAGGAAATTATTTTTTAAATGTATAATAGTGGTAAAATATGGCTTTCTTATACAATTTGGTCTATATTAATACAACTGAAAGAAGAGTGTTAGACAATTTCTCAAACTATAAGACATTCGGTATATGTCAAACCTTTACTATTAGATGCATAGAATATTATATATGTAACAAACTAAAAGATAAAATGACATTATTTTGCAATATTTTCATGATTCATTTCCCTATACGCTTCATTTAGTTAAAATGAATCATTATTTCGCTACATTAGAAAATTAGCATATATTTTCATTCAAATATTTAATGAAATAAGGTTACCAAATTAAGTCTAACGAATTTCTGAAACTGTTCCCTGGATATTTCATTTTGAAAGGATTGAAAATAATACTTATCTTTATGGATACAAATATCCAATTGTAAACTGAATTATAATGTAAGGCAAAAATGCCTTTACAATAGTTCATTAATGAGTATAACAAATTTTTCAACTTACAACTGAATTTAAACACTTGAAATTTTATCGGAAAAAAAGGCTGTTGTTTCTTCTTAAATTGTAACAAGTTTATTTGTTATTTTTAAGCCTCTTTTTGTGTAATTACTTTGTCTACTTTAGGTACGTCGACTCATTTATTCTTTTTTTTCCTAGGTAAAATCCCAAATGCAGCTGAAATTTACTAACAGAAATCTTTTATTTATTTACTAAAATCTGTTTCCCCTTGAAAATAACAGAATAGTGTACTCGTTGTATTTTAACTAGTTTACATTAACATGATATTCAGAAAACAATATTTTTGTTTGTTTTAAACTAAGGAAATTTCTGAGATAAAAGTATTTGACACGTATATATATATATATATTAAAGAAAGGTATAGTCAAAGATTAAATAAGTAGAACAGAAGTTTTGGTTTTTCATTTCAGTATCACATTTGTTGCATTTTACATTATGGTAGTGATACAAAATGAATTCAATATAAAAAATAGTAAATTTTCGTATCATAAGACATGGTTATTGTAGAAATAAAATTAATTCCAAATATTACTGATATTTTGAATTCCATGGATCACCATTTACGTCATGTCTTTCTTTTTCTTCCAATAAATTGATGATAGCATGGATTTTTCTTAAGTAATATATCACAGAAAACAAATTTTAGTGAGAGTTTACAGGAAACCACATTCCTTGCAAAGAAACTGAAAATTCATAAATATTTAAGATGTGCATTTTGTTTTATTTACTAATAATAGCGGTTTATAATTATGAATCTACCTAGTATTCAATATATAAGTAGGGGGCGTATAAAAAATTGAAAATTGGGTCGCCAGTTACATGAACTGGAAATCTTCTTTTCAATCTAAACTGCTGGTGACCCAAATACTTACACTATGAAGGAAGTATTTAAAAAACGTACATACACCACGATGCAATATGTAAATAATTAGCATTTCATTGCATAACATGGTTTTCTGTAGCACCATCAACAAGTTTTAAATAAAGGGAGAATAGAATGAAAGTTTCGAAGTAAAACAATCGTATTTTCCTACCATTTTTTGTGTGTGAGTGAGAAGCTTAAGTATGACTTGAAGAAAAACATGAACGACATTTGAGACCGAGTTTAAATTATTTCCTATAGAGAATATGAATAATCCTTCTGAGAACACAATAATCACGGTGAACATAACCATGCAACAATGTCGCCCATCCGATATAGTGATTAGCGACGTTGACTGCTGTGCCGTAGGGCCTGGGTTCGAATCCCTGTGAAGACATGGATTTTTGTAAATGAATCGGCCTTCGCGGCAGGGGGGTACTCTAAGCAGTCGTCAAGCCGCAAGTCCTCTCGTGAAGTTGGTGGCAGGGGATGAGAGGTGGGTGGCTCCTGACCATACCCCAGGGTGTTCTCCTTAATAATTGGGGTGGAACCGAGCCAAATTCGTGATGTCACTTGTGTGGTGTTCAAAGCTACGGATAACGACAGCTGCAAATATCTAACTCTTTCAAATCATACTGTCACCTGTATGGTGCTCACTGCTACGGTCAACGACTGGCGCATATCTAGCCCCTTGCCATGTTGAATTCCATGTGCTATGAATTTCGTGAGCTTCGATCAGTCAACGTCAGGCAAATGGTTTTATCAGCAACATAAAAATAATGGGGAACTGTAATCAATGGACCTAAAAAAGGAGAGAGAAACTTACAGAAGAGAAGACACCAATACCATCAGCTTCTTCATACTAATACACTTTATAGCAAGTGTATTGTACACCTGGAAAACGGTGAACGAAGCACGTAACTTTTAATCGGCAGTTAAGAAATTAACTATAAGTGTTAATTTTTGTAAAAATTATATATGTGACAAGTCCGTGTGGCAACTGGTAATTATCAAGCTTGTTTTTAACTTAGTACTGTTAAATTAATTATCAAATACATTGGGCAATACTGACGCATTTATAAATGTATTACATCAGTGCAAATGTGCATTTATGTTTTAATACGTCAGAATGTATTTTATTTGCTTTCTTACAGTAAATTGGTAATTTTTTTAAATAACCTTTTGTTTTCGACTTTTCAATACGCTCTTGTCCCCCCCCGTAGAGTTTTTACGTCCGTAGGGAGACGCTCCCCACTGTTTGAGAAACGCTGCTATAGCTAGACCCCTCTATGATAAATATAGCTCTTATGCTTCATAAGCTATTGGTGTGGCACGCTCTATATTCTTTCTAATAATTATTTGTGTTGATGAAAAAAATGAAGGAAAAACCACGAAAAATTTATCTCATTTATTGCAATGATTAGTTTAGCAATGATTAAAATGAATTTATATTGCCACACACAATTTGCTACAAATCCCGACAGCCCAGTTTGCAGAGCGTTGGACTCCAATTCCCATTTCGAAAGAGCGTCGGCGTCACTATGCTTCTTACCAGTTTTATATTTTACGTCAAAATCATGCTCTAGAACTCTGACAAAAGCCGAAAAGAATTATTCCACCACAGAAAGGGAATGTCTTGCCATCGTATGGGCTACCAACAAATTCCGGCCGTTCACATTCGGAAAACACTTTACTGTTGTAACTGACCATCATTCCTTGTGCTGGCTCATGAGTCTAAAGGATCCTTCGGGAAGGCTTGCCAGATGGGCCCTCCGACTTCAAGAGCATGATTTTGACGTAAAATATAAAACTGGTAAGAAGCATTGTGACGCCGACGCTCTTTCGAGAAATAACCAATATGCACTCTAAAGAATGATCTGGATTCATCTAGAACCTAGACAAACAATACATTAAAAAAGAAAAGAAAATTCCAGTCTTTAGATAAATCTGCCGGGGCCGGGATTTGAACCCGAGACCAGAGGAAAAGGAGTCCAACGCTCTGCCAACTGGGCTGTCGGGACTTGTAGCAAATTGTGTGTGCGGCAATATGGGGAGACAACTTTACAATTACAATTTATTTTTTTGTTTTTTTATAATGAATAATAATACTCTTGTATATATATTTCCAATTATGCATTAAAATTACATCCAGAATAATATGGACGTTCATAAAATGAGGTGTGGTTTCAGGCAACAATCATGTCATCTGACCAGGAATCAACTATCATGAGATCGTTATCAATGCCCCGCTGTATATGTAATGTAATGATAATTAATTGAAACAAACATTCGAATAATACGGAGTATTTATTTTATTGGTATTTTCTCTCTCGGAGATGTATTCATTATAATTCACGTAATAAGTGTCGAGGCAATTTATATTATATTGTTGGTAGAAATTTGCTATATGCATGCATTCAACTTTATTAAAAATTAAGGGTCTATATCGGTCAGAATGAAGTTCTGGAATAATAGGAAATAAATCTAGAAAATGATATTTATGTAATTCTAGAATATAAACATTTATTGAAAAGTATTCTGCGTATTGAAAAGTATTCAAAATACCAAAGTTTTAAATTCTTGAACATAATGTAAACCCTAAAGAACTTTTAATTATCTACTTGATATTAATTTAATGTGTTTACATGAATTCAGTTTTAAATAAAAGAAGGGAAAGTAAGAAATAATTAATGATTTCAATCCAATTATAGTTTTCTTTGAAGATTTTTAAAATACTTCATAAACACAGTAGAGCCTCTTTTTCTACATCTTTTTTACGCGATTCTATTTTTGTGCAGCGCTTTTCTGTGATCTTTTTCATGCGGTGTATGAGTTTCACTGCCTTTGTCGCCAAAGTAATGTTTTCTATCAATGTACGCATATACACTTACTGTGTTCATTTGTTTTAAACAATGTCTCCTCAATGCGCGTTTTTTTTTTCAACATAAACAGCACGCGCTTGATTGAAGACGAAACTTTCAGCGACAGAGACATTATCAATAATTTGATAGATTACGAAGATGGACAAGAAGTACCGTATTCTTTTAGAGCAGATGAAGTATATGCTGGGATTCAGCTTTCTAACAAATCGGAATAGCATTTTCTTTAAATAGATACCGAATCCGAAAGAAGTAGGAAATTCCGAAAAGAGCTTCGATGATGTATATCTGGTTAGCGTGACGTTTACAAGCAATTGACCAACCGACCTTCGTCACAAAAACTTATCGCTTACTTTAAGATGCCAAAAATAAATCAGTTGAAATTGCATCTTAAAATGACGAAAGCGATTTTGAACTTATTCATCACAGAAGGATGCGCACTTTGGATTACGAGTAGCAGTGAATTATGTATGAGCATTTTGTGAAATCCCCATGTATTCAATGAAAAATTAAATGTTTTTAAAATGTTTCCATGTTAAATATAATTATTTATGTTGTTTCGAAGTAATTTCTCATAAATTTAGTAAATAATTAACTTATTTTCTTTTTGTGGTCTCTCTCTACCACATAAAAAATAATTCTGTAGTATGTCGACAAAGTTGTTTGTTGCATGAAAGTACTTATGAAATATATATTTTTGAATATTTTTTTTGCACATTTTCTTTTTATGCAGTCCCTATCTGCCGCTCAAAAACAGGTTTTACTGTATTTTTAAAAAGATCTGGGAAACCCATAGTATATATACCGAAGACAAAAAATACTTTCGAAAATATAAGAAAGATGATAAAACTAAATCCTATTCTTATGGAATTTTTTTTCATTCCAATTAACACAATGTCTATATTTAAGTGAAATAGTTAATACAGAGAGAGTGCTTCTCAAATTTTGAATACTTGTGACCCAATATTCAATCACAATTTTCATCGCGTCCCCCTCCGTACAATAACGATCGGTAATACGATACTTTGATGCTAAAGCTACAATACGACTTTAACCTCTTCGCCACCGGCGTATATAAACGTCTCGCTCAGTCAGTGCACCAATTGCCCCGGACGTATATATACGTCTTTCCGAAATATGTTCACTACTATCCATAAAACTTTTCCGAATACTTTGTAATGTTTTAAAATGTCCTTAACATTGCTTGAGAAGGTTGTACTTATTTCAGAGGATTTTCTTATTTTCCCTTTCTCCCTCCACCCAAATACACCACATATGCGTACATGTGTACAAAACGGTGGCATTCGAGATTGAATCGCGTAACTTTTAATCTGCAGTCAAGGGATTAATTATAAACCGTACAAATGATACAGATAAATGTTAATTTTATCATATAATTTCATACTTGACCAACCAGTGCGGCCACTGGTAATTATTAAACTTGCTCTTAACTTAGTATTGTTAAGATAATTATAAAGTTCACATTGTGCAGTTCTCATACTTTTAGGAGTGTATTATATCAATGTAAATGTTTTTTTTTTTTTCATTATGACAGAATGTATTTTGTTTGTTTTACTTTCAAAAAATTAATAAGTTTTTGAAATAATCTTTTGTTTTCGACTTTTGAATATACTCGCGCCCCCTTCTTGTGTTATCACGCCCCCAAGGGGGCGTGCCTCACAGTTTGAGAAGCGCTGCTTAAATATAACACATTAGACTTGACAATATTTTTATGACTTCAATGTCGCTGGTAAACCAAAAGTATAGTTAGAATCACGAACTTGTGGCCGGGATGTCGCGGATTTGAGTACTGTTGCCACTGAAGACCCACGATGTAGAGGGGGCCGATGCACTTTCAACTCTACAAAATGTCCTCCCATTGTTTTAATGGGATTGTTAAAAGAATACGTTTTCCAGCAAAGGAGTTATCCTCGTCACTTGACGAAGGATCAAAATTACGAGATCCATCACCAATCGCACTCGTGTCGCTTAAAAAGGCGACGTTAATAAAACTCTCACTCTCCAACTAAAACCGTAATGGCTTTTGATTTGGATATGATGTTTAAAATGTGTAATTTAAAACTCCGGAAAATTGCAGTAATATCTTGTCTGACATAATAAAATGTTTTGTAAGCAGCATATGATTATTTGAGACTGTAATATTAAAAGGGTGTAAACAATTTTGCAAAACAGTGAGCATGCAAATTACTCCTCTTCTCGAAAAAGGTTTGTTAGGAAGAAAAGCGATATCATGAAATACAATACAAATGAAATTCCATTGTAACTTTCAAACTGTAAATAATCCATTTACAATAGCCAGATTAACGGGTTTGTAATTGAGTATACAGAATCCAAACACAAAATAAATTAGTTTATGGTCGGTTTACTTAAAGCATAAATAATATTTATATCTGACAGATTTATAAATGGAATTCCTTAAAACTTTCTAATTTGGTGTTCTATAAGTTCCACGTTTCTTAATTTTCGTAAAAGCTTTCCTCGATTTTATTTTTTTATACGATGAATTTCTCAATTACTGAAAACCTAAGAAAGCTCTGACTACGAAAGGAATCTCAATTAATTCTTAACTTAATATTTTTGAAAATTAAAAATTTTAAAGTAGTTTGTTGAAAATATTTTCTAGAAAAATTTACAAGAACTATGTGCATTCTCAGATGTTTGATGACTTTTGACAGCTCGATTTTTTATTCATATTTTTCAAGATGATAGTTAATATTTCAACCATATGATGATACATTTGAAATCTTAGAAGCGGTTTAACAAATTACAATAATAGAACATACAATGATATTATTATTACTATTTTTGTGTTAGTTTAATCATAGTATTATCATTTTGAGATTCATCGTAATTTTCAAAATGTTTGATTGTAATATTATACAAAATTTAAAAATCTTAAAAGTTAAAAGAAATTACAAGATATATATATGTCAGGTTTAAAAGTTTAGGTTCAAAATTAAGGAAGTAATAAATGAAAATAGAGCGAACTCTTTACCATCGCGTAAGGATTTATGAGTAAACAAGCCTGTTAAAAGGTGCAACGAGCGCTGACGAAGGCGAACGCATACTAAGAAAGGACTTGGCTGGTGTCTCCTCGCTGAGATGTTTTTGGTAACACCCGGTTTTAGGTCCGCCATGTTAGATTATATATGATGAAAGCGTAATAAAGGAATATTATAAAGATGATGTCCTCCTCATTTTACCAGCAGGCCTGGGGCCTGTCATATATATATATATGTAAATAAGATTAATCTTATATTTCATAAAAATATAAATATTTAATTCCATGCTTCTGAATATGAATAAATTCACATAATTTTTTTACAGTATTTTTGAAAAATTCACATTATATTTAGAGTTACCACCAATTGAAATAAATATTCACGTTTTTTTTCTTAAAATTGCTTCCCTCTGTTGTCGTAATGTATGAATAAACCCACTTCTAAGTTATATATTTCAAAAATTCTAGTTGTGCCTCTGTAGAGAGGTCTGAGCTATATACAGGAAAAATACTATTCTAATAGAAGCATTTTTCACAAAAGGAGAACATTTGGAAAAAAGATTATTCTAAGTTAATATTTGCCAAATGTTGTATTTAAATAATTTTTTTGGTCAAAATAACCTTTAAACAACTTTATGCATATATTCTAATCTAAGTGACACTAAATATCAAGAAAATTATCCATTAATGCGTTTTTGAAAATCACGGTTCCGAACGTAGTCGGATACCTTAAAACCATTCCAAAATGTGTCGAATAAAGTTTTACTTTAAATATTTAGACATAGTAAGCAAGTAATACTTTTCTTTTTTACAGAAAAAAATAAATATTATTTAACAGCTTTCCATTTTAAAATATTTTTAAACATTTTTTCTGCGATTTAACTATTTTTATTTTTAAAATTCATAAAATAAATAAAGGACACTCCAATTAACATTATATATTTAGTAATTAATATGCAATCTATATACCGAATATTATAAATTACTCTATTGATTTGATATGCATCGATATAAATATTTATAGCTTTTTATAACTAGTTAAATGACTGCTAGGAAACTAATTTATTTTGACTCTGATAATAAGACAAAAAATGGTTTTTTTAGAATACCGGAATATAAATCTCGTGCT
The DNA here is from genome assembly GCA_019973935.1 of Trichonephila clavipes. NCBI lineage: Eukaryota > Metazoa > Arthropoda > Arachnida > Araneae > Nephilidae > Trichonephila > Trichonephila clavipes. The sequence continues at coordinate 57,065 of BMAU01001320.1, forward strand.
TTTAATAGCCTAAAAAATATATCAATAAAAAATCCCACCTAAACATAGCATTCGGTTATATCAAAATAAATTGAAACACCAATTTAACTTGAAGCTTAAAACTAATAGGAAATTTAAAATAATTAGAATGCTGAAAAAATCAGTCCTTTTTCGCGTACAAATTCTTTGTAAATTAAAAATAAACTTGAGAGCGTATAGTTCTATTTTTACGTGTCTGATTAGAATTATGCATCAGAGAATCATCAGAAAACGCTTAAGAAAGACTGAAACGCTTAAACAAGTCCAACTGGACAAAAATATTGACAAGTAATTTATATATATATATTCATATATATATATAAATATATATATATATATATATATATATATATATATATATATATATATATATTAATATATATATATATATATACATATATAATATATACATATATTATATATGTATATATATATATGTATGTATATATATATATATTATATATGTATATATATATATATGTATGTATAAATTCACAAAAAGACTGCTACAGTTTTATTGCTTTCAAAAAATAAAAATTCACGGGCGAGATAAATGAAAAAATAATAAAAACAAAAAAAAATGAAATCCAGAAGAAAAGGTACAACACCGAAAACGAAACATGTAGTAATCATCAGCGCGCCTGTAAATCCGGCTTTCTCTCGGATAAAGCACGAAAACGAACAGAACAAGAGGGTGAAAAAAAATAACACTACTGACCACGTGGATCGTGCGTGCGTGGCTGTAGACCAACCCCCTCGGGCTGACCCTCACAGTCACACACGGGTTCTTCCAAAGATAGAACGAAGAAAATTCTCATGGGCCTTCACTCCCTTTTTTTTTTCTCCTGGTCTTGTTGGAGCTAGGGTTTAGGGTAATGGTGGGGAGAGAGCAGGGGGGCAGAGCTTGGTCGATGTTCCCCAACAACCACCCTCACCTCCCCCGCAGATGCTTAACGATCCACGTCGGAACCTGCCTCTACCTAAGGCCTTAGAATTGACCATTAGGACTTTGGCCCCAGAACACGACTCCCTCTACCCCCTCCCCAATTGCAGACGCAGCCCTCCTCATCCCATGCAGCGGCCGCCCTAGGCTAGCTATAGCGAATGAAGATTGGACTGGATAGGAAAGACCATCCGTTCGGAATATAGAACGCTGGCAAGGCAAAATGCCCCTTGTATTTGTTTTTTATTTCGTCTTTCCAGAATTTTTTTTTACTCACCCTACTTCCCTCAGTATCACTATCGTATATATATATACTTATATATATCTTTATATATATATACTAAAGCGCGAAGGTTCAGGGGTTGAACTGAGTGACTTTTCCAGCCACACTTGGCTAACTTAGACTCGGTTAGTTTGGTTGTGTGTATAGCCTTATCTTATTTTGTTTAGTTGATTTTAAGAGAAAGGGAAATATGGCCTGCCGACTCTTGGCTGTTTTATTTCTCTTTATATTTTTGGAAAACTAAGCAGAAGTTGTTTAACGCGGTGTTTATACGTGAGTGGTTTATGGAACCGTTCGGGTATTAAGCATCTTGTACAAGAACAGCACTCGTTTTCGAGTCAAAAAATGGTTTTGAGATTTGTTGTCTCGATTAAAATAAATATATGATAGAAAAAGAAAAAAAATAATTGAGATTTTGAAAGATAAGAAGAATCAAAAAAAATTATTAATGAGAAAGAAAAGCATGTTTACTTTAATTGAATTTTTATGTAAAACAGAAATATGAAACCGTTTTAATAGTAAATAGATCAACATAACTTACACTTTTCCCCAATGGGAATATTAGTTAAAATCAATTTGTCTTTTCCAATAATTTAAATGCGAATATAGAAAAAAATTACCTGACTCAAAAATAAACGTACATTTGTGATGATAAAGATCTTTTGATTGAATTCTGTAAACATTCTTGTGGAATAAATCACTTCAAATTCAATTCAGATGATAATCATGTGGTTAAATATTTTCGTATTAATTGATGCCTATGAAATTTAAATTATTTTAATCATACTTTTGAATACATTTCGGGTTATTTTAAGACCACGTATTTAATAAATTCGTTTTTAAGAATGGTAAAAACACATCATTATTTCTATGAGGTTAACAAAAAAAATCTTTTAAAAAATAGTTTAGAGAAAGGATTTAATTGTTAGTTTATTGAATGCTGCAAATTTTTATCATTTCATACGAAGACTACATTAGCAATAATTTGTGTAGTGCATGCTATGCGTATTATCTTTTAAATATTTTTTTAAAAAATTAAGCACTTAATTGAAATTTTTATGGACTGATAAAATTAATTGTTTGTGACAATTATATCAGTTAATAAAAATGAGTGGGTATTATAAACAAAAAAGGGGGTTATGATATAATTTGAAATTCTTATTTCCTTCTGCTTAGGTAATTTAATAATAACTTGATTATAAAATAAATGAACATGTCCCTTAGTAGATCAATTTAAATAATAGTCCCCATTAAAGCATAACAAATAAGTTTTCTGCTTTAACACCTTAATATTCGAATTCTTTAAGTAAATTATTTATTAAGTATACACTGAATATGATACTTAAGTGAATATACAAGATATAAATTCAGATAAAATCATTTATCCTATTAAAAATAATGATCATGTAAACTAGTTACTCTTGAAATTTAGTTTGAGTTTAAAAACTTTATTCGATATTATCGAGCGATTAGAAATATATTTATCTTCTGCTACAATATGTGCATTTTCAAACATTTATTAAATTCTAATAACGAATTGTAATGAAATTACTTTATGTCAAATTTTACTGTTATCTATGTTCACTCTTCAGTTTTATCTCATTTTATTAATTTTCTGGAAATTGATATAATATATTTCTTCTTTTTTTAATATTTTTCAACACGAAATAATTCAGCTTAAGCGGACAATTATAGTTGTTTAATTTACCCAAAATGTATAAGTCTTTTGTGAAAGAGTCTGTGTCAAAGTCAGATGTAAAAGAGTTCAAATTTTCAAATAAATTGGTGATAGCGTATAAATAATATAACAAATTATTGTATCTTTAATATTTAAAGCTATTTCGAAAATGTATGATTTTTCTCTTTAATAAATTAAGTGAAAATTTCAATTAGCTATACGGTATAAGAAATGATATCTCGAAATATTTTGTACCAGAAAAAAAGGGATGCATTGAAATAGTGTTGAAATAACAATTAGTTGTAAAATAATATATGTAGTCTATAATGAACAGAGAAATTAGAATTTAATGTTAATATTGAAGAATTTTTCTGAATGAAAATATTTGACTACGTGTTCTATTCTTCAACAATAGGTGAAAGTAACTTTTAAAAAGATAAGTGACTTTATGTGTATCAAGATGAATGTTATTAAGAAATTTTTCAAATAAAATTAATTAATAGTTTGATTTGAAAGAAAGGAATACACATATTTAATTTTTTAAAGTGCAATTATTCCAACAAATTCAATCGCAAAATTATAATCTATTCATTAATATAGTAAAATGGGTAACAAAACGGAAAATGTATTACAATATAATTTCCAAAATCACCTTTCTGATTCTCCTTAACTTATTTAATATTTGTCTAGACTAAGTACAATTTATCAATTAACATTCTTATTCGCAGGTAATTAGGAAACAAATTTCAAATGTGTCACAATATTTAACATTGTTATCAAATTTACTTTAGACTCCTTTTGGAGTAGATTTCGAGGAATTCCCTTTTAAAGTAATCTAATGTTATCAGCTGCTTTAACACGTTCTTCAATTAAGTGAATTGAAGTTTCGGTACAATAAAATTCAATTTGCTGCTTCATATGGATGGGAAGTTTTAACTCTTTAAATTGCGGTGAAATTTTTCGTGCGTTCGTCTTCGATTGATTTATTGAAGAATAATTTAAGAGGGGTTGCTAAGATGTAGGCTATAAATTTTATTGAATTTCTTTGTATTACAAATAAAATTAAGAATAGTTATATGTATATATATGTATGAAAAATGAAACAAATATTACTAATCCTAATTTTATATATTGTGAAACATGCTTCTTATGTTGTTTTTTCTGCAATAATACTCTCCTTGCAAGAAAATAGAGTTTTACCAGTAAAGTTCTCTTCGCAGCGTGAACTTAAAAAAATAAGATTATGACAACCTAGTAGAGGTATTTAAGGTTACAAGATTGGCAGTTTTATCACCCTTGGTGACAAGTTTGCAAAAAATATGATATCGCCAAGAAATTATCGAGAAGGCTTCAAACTCGACCCTTCAAGAAATTCCCATGAAGCTATAAATAGATCCTTAAAACAAAGGTCGAGTAAACGCAGAAGAAAGTACAGTTGAGGGCATTGGCTGCGGTGAGAGACACTTTATCTGAGTTCTGGAAAATTGTATTGTTGTTGTTTCTAATGCCATCTGTCTGACGTAGTCAGATCGAGGCCCATGAAATTCATCGTGGCAAGGGGCTAGAAGTACGCGTGTCGTTGAAATTGAGCACCATACAGCTGACAGTACGATTTAGCTCGGCAAAATTCCCCGAAGGGTCGATAGAGGGTGACACCACCTATCTCCACGTCCACAATTTTTGCATGGAACTGAAGGGGAGAGAAATATTCTCCAGTCCCTGCGCTCGTGACTCAGCCCCCAAGACTTCGGACCCACTGATTTAACGAGCACGCACTCCGTGTGTTCTCGGAGGGTATTTGGTGGCATCGGGCATCGAACCCAAGTCTTCCGGTCTGGAGTCCGATACTCTAACCACTAGGCTACCCACGGCTTTGTAAAGCGTGTATATAATGGATGAGATTTGCACTATAGTAAATAATTTGATATAACATTTCTTTGTGCATATGTGTCTATTTTTCTTCGTGTAATCATCTGTTTGTCCTTGTCCATTAATAAAAATGCGTTAGAGTATTCAAATAATTGAAGCTTCTTTATCTTAAATTTGTAACAATATTAAGCCACTTTACTAGAGGTTATTTTTAAAGTGCTTACTTTAACTATAAGTCAGAGTAAAATTCTATTTTATGAATAAGCTTATACGTCTATAGTTCCGTTCCGGACCTTCTTTATTAAACCAATTTATTTCCAGATGAGAGTTTAATCTTGTTTTTAAAAGAACTGTATTAATTTTCGCAGGTACATATTTACTCTTTCAAATATGTCATACATTCAAAAAAATTAATTAAATTAATAAATTTTAATAAAAAATAGTAATTTTTTTTTCTGTGGCAGTAGTAATCGAGTAGTCACTGTTGCAAACTCGTGACCAGGGTTGTGAATTCGCTGGCTCGAGCCCTAGTGGTACTGAACACACACCGTTTAGAAAGACTGATGAACGTTAAATCAGTCGAGGCTGATATTCCTCCCGATGGCAAGGTGAAGAAATTCTCCTCATCACTTGAGTTAACTCAAAATTACGAGACACATTTCCAATGACCCTCGTGTTGCTTTACACTGTGATGCTAATAAAACACTTGTTTTGTACTATTCACTAAATACTTATTTAACTCCTTCTTCTCGCTTCCATCAAAATCACGGGGTGAAATTTCCCCCTCTATTTCTCGTGCCCGTGTTATTTCCGAGCTGAAGTGTTCAAAAGTAACGCGCTAATAAGATTCAAACTATCTATTCCTTATACCCAGAAACATGTTCATTTCTAACCGGATGACAGTACCAGATTATGAGGGACATGTTTAGAAATAGTTGTTTTATTTTAAACTAGATGTTAGCCCCATCAAACATATGTATTAGTTTTTGTAATCTTAGCTCAGTTACTTAGTTCCGCTCTTCGTGAATACACGTGGGTTGCATTTTGTGATAATATATATATATATATATATACTGCTCAAAACAATTAAAGGATATTGTAAGTTTTATATAAAATAAAGAAATAAGCGAAATTTTTTTTGCCGAAAATGGAAGAAGAGAATCACAAATGCAAATTTCTCTGGTTTTCAAACTGGGCAGTATGCTAATTTTGAGTTCGACGTCAAAAATGTTGCTTCGGCGGCAGCGAATGAAATTTGACTTTCAACTGAAATGAAGACAAGGATGATCGTCATTCAGTGACTGCTTTGTTTCGATGAGTACGATGTCTCAGCGAAGTCATTTAACCGATTCAGAAGCTTGGAGAGTTGTTGGTAGGTTAGAAGGGGGCCAAACTCAAGCCGAAGTAGCGCAAGCCATTGGAGTGTCACAAAGGGTGATTTCCAGGATCTGAAACAATTTTTTGGAGATTGGAAGTGCAGGCCGAAGACCAGGACAAGGTCGTAGGCGGGAAACAACGCACAATGAAGATCGTTATTTAGGGTTAACGGCTCGGAGACACCGAAATATAAACGCTACTCTTCTCCAACAACACTTTCGCTCAGCTATTGGCACCACGGTTTCACCTCAGACTGTCCGAAACCGGCTCCATGGTGTAGGTCTGTATGCTCGCCGACCGATGGTATGTGTTAGACTAACATCAATGCATCGTCGCGACCGCAGGAGTGGGAAACAGAGCATGTGAACTGGAGGAGAAATGAATGGAGCAATGTTCTTTTTCTGACGAGTCCCGTTTTCTGTTCATCCGGATAATAGGCGTATTTTCATCTGGAGGGACCGTGGCAGTAGGAATAATCCTGCGTTCGTGCACGAAAGTGTCAGATTTGGCAGTGGGGGAGTGTTGGTGTATGGTGGCATCTCCATTGACGGGCGCACAGACCTCTACATCATTCGAGATGGACCTCTGACTGCTCGCCGATATAGGGAGGAGATCCTCAGACCTATTGTAGTTCCTTATGCTGCAGCAATCGGAGATGACTACATTTTAATGGACGATAACTGCAGGCCACATCGTGCTAACCTGTTGGAGGATTTCCTTTTCGAGAAAGGAATCGTACGAATGGAATGGCCAGCGTGTTCTCCTGACATGAATCCAATAGATCACGCTTGGGACGCTCTAGGAAAACGAGTTGCTGGCCGCCAACCACCCCCCAAAACTCTCCAAGAACTGGAAAGATTTCTTCTGGAAGAGTGGGACAGAATGCCCCAACTCGTGATTAATAGTCTCATTGAATCCATGCCTCAAAGGTGCTCAACGTTGCAGGCCGTCCATGAAAACCATACCCCCTACTGAAAATGATTTCCTTTGAAGAAAACACCTTTTCTAATTTTTTTCTGCCAAACATGTGTAATTTATTCTCATATAACCTACTACGTCTGTCGTCCATGTATCAATCAGCAAAAAAGTTTCCCAGCCACAAGATCCACATAAAACCTCAATATCCTTTAATTATTTTGAGCAGTATATATACATATATATATATATATATATATATATATATATATATATATATATATATATATATATATATAATTCCACAGTGTAACAAATGGGTTCAATACTTATATATCAAAATCGGGAAGAATTTTACAGACCATATTACAAGATACAATACACAAATTTAAGGATACTTCTATTATAAAAAACAGCCATGATGTAATAAAGAAAGTTGATCAACAAGAGGTATTTTCTGTGAATGGGTTCGATTTCGAAGATTTATTTAACTCCATTAAAATAGAAGATATAATTCAGGTACTTTCAGATGCATATGAGAAATATGATTTGAATAATTATATTAGTTTTGAAAAATTCAATACACTTATTCGTTTTGTGATACAGGAGAATTTCATTTTATTTTTGATAACAAACTTTACAAACAAATCAAAGGGTTGCCTCAGGGTGGCCCAGCCAGTAATAGTCTCGCTAACCTGTATTTACACCATTATGAATCAATTCGAAGAAAGGAACCCTCTTGCCTCTTATTAAGATACATAGATGACTTAATTGTTATAGGTCATGATAGGGAATTTAAACCTAGCATTAATTTTTATCCGGAATACCTAAAATTTATACAGACACATTTTAACTCAAACAAAGTTGAATTTTTAGATTTAGATTTAACTATTATTGACAACAAATTATATAGCAATATATATGATAAAAGGGAAGCATTTAAATTCAATGTCATAAAGATACTAAACTTCAATAGTTGTCAACATATATCAGTATTTAGAAATATAATTTTAAATTTTCTGATGAGAAATAATAATTTAACTACGCACAATATTGATAAATTCAAAAATATCCAGAAATTTATATTATGTTGCATACAAAATGATTATCCCATCAACTTCCTGAGAAAAAATATAAAGATCAGAAATATTTCTTAAAAATATTTTTAAACTCGTAAATGCACAAATCCACCACACAACATTAGGTCCACAAAGTCAGCTTGTTAGTGGTCCAGCTGTGAAGAATTTGTGCATTCCACATACAGGATACATTTTAATATACATTTTAATACACACACACATACTTAGACCAATATTTACACGACTACACTTTAAAATTATTTATTGCCAATTAAACATTTATGTCCAATCACACATTTATGACCAATCAAAGGCTTATGACCAATCAATCAAGCAAGTTTTTTACATGCGGTCTGGTTTGCATCTAATGCCAAGTGGTCAAACTCTAGTGTTGGATCAAGAATCGTTTGGATTGACATGGCATGGGTTAGATGTTATGAGCAAAATATGAAGTGGTAATTGATATATTAAATATGAAAAGTCGTGATATAAGAAATGGATCGTATTCTTGATGGGATACTCTTTGGTGAGTTTTTAATGATTTACTCTATTCATTTGTGAATATACTGTGTTTTTAATTTGAACATTCGGTTTTTAGAAATTTTTAGTTTGAACTTTCAGATTTTTTAGCTTGAACTTTCAGATTTTTTAGCTTGAACTTTCAGATTTTTTAGATAGAACTTTCGGATTTTTTAGCTTGAACTTTCGGATTTTTTAGTTTGAACTTTTTGATTTTAGATATTTTTTAATTTGAACTTTCGGATCTCAAATATTTTTTAATTTGAACTTTCGGATTTCACAAATATTTATTTTTTCTACCTATACAACTATTTTAAAGATGGGTGCATCATCTTGGGCGTTTGATGGTCCACTTATATTATGCACTAAATTGTTTTTAAATTTTAATATTTTAGTATTGTAATATCTTTCAGAATGCGATGGCGAATAGTTTTATTTTTCAAGTATAATGGTTTAATTTTAACTTTTTAATTTAAAGTATAATGGTTTAATTTTAACTTTTTAATTTAAAGTATAATGGTTTAATTTTAATTTTTTAATTTTTTTTTGAAATTTGGATATTTTCCAATTAACATTCCAAGTTGCAATAGGGGGAAGGTTGGCGCCATCAAACTAGTTTAACCCCACTTATCGGTCCTAAGTCCGAGATTGCACTTGGATATTTTATAAATTTTTATTTTATTTTATAATTTTTTAATTTTGTTTGAAAACGATGGAATATTATCTTTTATATTCGCCATTGATATTCTGAAGTGTTTTGGTATTATAAGATTCATATATTTCAATTTTTCAATTGATAATTGTGATTGTTTTTATATATTTAAATATATATATATATTAATGTTGTACACATTATTGAGTTAGTCAAGAAGTGAATCGGATTCTATTTTAAGTATAAATGGATCTGCGATTGATTCTGGAATAATTGATTGTTTTGAAAGTTCGTTTAGTGAATGAGAGCAGTGATGATGGATCTGTGCTATGTTTACCTGTGATGTTGGCCTTTGCATCTCATGTTTGAAATTTATCTCAGAAGAAAAAATTATTGTGTTTTTACATTTTACATAAGTGTCATAAAATTCTTATTTAATGTTTAAAATACGAGTATGCTTTTAAAATTTTGCGCCCTTTGGTAGAAAAGCAACATTTAGTCATAATAACCCTAAATGTTGGATTTTCTTAAAGAAAATTAATTTTTTAGGATTCCAAGCTAAAAATTTACCCGAAATTTAAAAATAAATTCATATATTGAGCATACACTGAGTTTTATATAGTTTTCTTGAATAAAAAAACAGACACTTTTACGACCATTTTTTTCAAAATGTTGCGACCATTAAGGGGTTAAGGAAAAATAATAATTTATGTGGCTTGAATAAAAAGAGAAAAGAAAGACTCTTTGGATTATTTCCCCTATGAAGTATGAATGAGTGAGTGAGTAGGTGAGGGAATATTAACATGTCGCACTGTTCAGCTACCTATGAAATATGAAATAATCACGACATTTATAAAGAAATATAAGGTGAAAGTAAATGTAAGTAAACCGTAAGATTTATTTACACATATACATAAATAGTTTCGGTAAATGAAAGGATACCTATGGATGCGTAAAATCAATGACTTGTAAAATGTTTTTATATACCTTGGGTTTCGAACGCATGAACTTTTAAGTGGATAATATTTCTTTCTTTTATGGGAAACCCAAACACGAAACATAAAGTTTTTAAGAAATTAAAAACTGTTTATTTATAATAATAAATACTAATTACGAAAATAAGCAAAAATATTAAATTGATTACCAGATTGGGAAATAATTTAATACATGTTTCAACTATTTATTTTTTTATGATGTCACGTCTCGGTATGTAATGAGTATTTTACCAAAAGCATTAAGATGATATTTTTCGAATGATAACAAAGAGATTATAGCGATACTTTCCGAAAGATATCTTTTTATTTTTTTAGAATGCTCAGGTATTTTCATTTGAGCTTTCAGCTGGAACAAATATATCGAACGACTATCTGTAGTCTCTAGTTACTGTTAATGGATAAAACAAAAATAAAAAAAAATACGATTAGAGTGGAAAGAAATCTCTTTGTTCTTTTTCTTCCATTCTGGGAAAAGAAGACGTAAAAGCAATTTGATGCTCACAAGAAAGTAACGTCTTATAGTTGACAGTGAGATTTCATTCCAGCATTTCCTTGTCATATTATTTAGAATTAAACATAAAAACTACAATAAGGAGGCTAGTTAAAAGAATATCTCTAGCAGTGTTTTTATTCGATTACAATTCTGCCTTCATTTATATTTTTATTATTTTTTTTAAAAAATTATTTACAATATTTTTTATTTGGTTTTTACAGTATAAGCTAGCATCCAAACATTCCTAATTTTTTAAATAAAATCAAGCATAAGTTCATATCCTGCAGTTTCATTAAGAGTGTAAATCAGCCATATTATACTTAAATAATTTTATTTATTAATTTTGTAATAAACTTGATTCTTATTTAATTCTATGGCATTGTTCACTTATTTTATATATTCTAAGGAAGTTTTATTTTATTGATTAAAAACAAATATACTTCTGTAAATTTCTTGCTAATTTTACATCCTATATTACTGTAAATTTTCCATTACAAGAATAGATTTATGAATATTTTTATTCTAAAAAAAGTCTGAATTCGTTTTAATTCTTCAAAAACTTTTAGCATTATATTTAGAAAATATCTGTGATGATTTAAAAACTTTCAAAGCTTAAATTTAAAAAAAAGTCAACCTTAAACGTTTGAAAATATTTTCTGAAAACTTTAAGCGTAAATAATTTTAAAAAGTGGGATATTTCAAAATAACTTAAATATTAATTTTTTATTTGAAAAAAATATTCATAAAACGTTACAATTGTAAGACTTTTTAAAACTAAATGATGTACTGAATTTTTTTCACTGTGTGTTTTTACTATTATTTCAAAAATTGTTTTAATTTCCTTATATTATTTTTATTTTTTTCAAATTATATGCAGTATTTTTAAAAACATTAAAAACAATTTATTTTAACAAAAAAAAATTGCTTTTATTTCTTATTTATAAACAATTTTTCTTAGTTACTTTTAAAAGCAAGAAATTTACATTAAAATTTTATTCAATTATCTCGGATCGATTTTAAGATACATTATTCGAAAGTCGGGAAAAAGTGTAAAAATCCCTAATGAGAAAAATAACTTTCAAGTTTTCATAAAAACTCAAAAATCATAATTTGTGTATTAAAAAATTCCCTAAATTTTGGAGCCCTACTTAAATTTAAAACTCAAATGAACATTTTGTTTAGCTATTTATGTACAATCCATTAAGGTCGCTTTTGCATAATGGTAAAGAAAACCAAAATAGGTTTCACAATAAAAATAAAATTGAACACATAAATATAAGATTCTGTATTTGCTACTGTTAACAGAAGGGCTTCGAAACGATAGAGAAAATCTCTCAGGAGAATTTTGCGGTTGCCTATACAGATGGCTCATCTGACATTTCTCTCAACAAGGGAGGAGCTGGCATTCTCTTCCAACTTCCAAATAAAGAAAGAAAAATGCACAAAATTAACACTAGGTCAATAGCGTCTAATTTTACCAGCGAACTTCTTGCAATTAAGGAGGTACTCATCCTGTATTCGACCCATCTGGAGCTCTCGGGCGCAACTGAAGGATTGGCTATTTTCTCCGACTCAAAAGCGGCCTTAGAAGCAATCATTAAAGGAGATACGAACATAACCTCTGCTATCGATGTCCTACTTGAAAGTTTGCATTGCAGGGGGAAATCCTGTCTATTGCAATGGATTCCTGCTCACGTAAACATTGAGAGAAACGAGTGTGCAGACTCCCTGGCCAAAGAGGGCAGAAATGATGACCAACTTTGTCCCACCATTACGCTTGCAGATGCCAATGCGGTCGCAAATTACAGACTTCTGCCTCATAGCTACAAAAAAACCTCATTGTCGATTTTGATTCCTCTAGAAATCTTACATCCATAATTGCAAGACTAAGGACGGGCCATTTTAAAGGTATGAAGATCTCATCAGACAAATCTAGAACTTACATCCCCTGCAAGAACTGCACCGAGGCCCAACTAACGCCAGACCACATCCTAGAATGTCCGGCCCTTACTCCGCATATTATACGGCTCGGAATGATGCCACTGGCTTCGGAGCTACGCGAGGTTCTTTACAGTGCTGATGCACCGAGACTTGCAGAGGCGGTTCAGAGAGCTCACGACATTATCTGATTGTCCATGGACACGACAAAAAAACAACAGAAAGGTTTATTTTTTAATAGTCTTCATTTGTATATGAGCAATCTATTTATCTTGTGTAAAATTTGACCCATATAAAAGTGCTAAAAAAGTTTTAAACTATACATGCCCAACTGGAATGCTTATAAACTTTAAGAATACGTATAACAAACGAGTGTTTCCGTTAGAACGTCATTAATTGATATGAAAGTTGGAAAAAATTTTCGGATTCTTTGACACCATAGTGAAAGACATTAAAAAAACTTGTAAGCACCTATAGAGATGCTTATACCCTTTTAACATTATGATTACTAATCAACTTTGCTTTACAACTGCCGAGATTTGATAATTTTCAATAAGAATATTTTTAAATGTGTTTAGAAGTAAGTTCTCAAAGTTATTTGATTATTCCGTTACTTTTTTTCACACAAAAATTTACCAGTGTTGCTTAGGCTCTTTAGTAGAACAATTCCTGACAATACTTGTCAAGTTTAATGTACAGGGTGACTGGAATGCCTAGATGGTACATTATTCTAAAAAAACTATGTATTCCTCTCTCATGTCTGGGGGCAAACATGTGTCTCACCGATTCTGAAGGCGGCTATATATATATATGTTGAAAGCACACCACTTTCTCTTCTGATTCTCAGACGGTACTAGGATCTATAGAAAAGGACACTCCTCTAAACAACATCCGTAGTCAGGTCGCTTCGCACTTGTGGATCACAATCTATTTGAAGGGAAAAGAATGCCGGTCTGTTGTGGTAAAGATATACCCCCAACGTCAAAATCACACAGTGATTTATAGCCCTCCAGATGGTATATTAGGTACGACGATGGAGTGGTTTCAGACGCAGCAGCCTATTGTCTTCAAGCATGAGTGGAGTTGGGACTAAAGGAAGGAGGGCCGAGTGCAGATCCACTAAGCTCACCAGTCAGTGATGATTGAGGGCATGAAAGAGACCCATCCAGGGGGTTACAAGGGTCGGCTCGCACGTTGACGAGGTCCTTCTCGATTTCATTCAATCTGCTGCATTACCTTCCTCATCAGTTTATTTTCATCTTCGAAGATACTCGGCAGAGATTGAGGGGGCAGCCATACCTCAAAGACCAAGCGATATAAACTGTGATGACTTCTTAAACACGGAATCTGTGAAGGAGCCGCTCAAATGATCTTGGGACATACCAGAAAAAGGGGTTGCGGAGACAGCCGCAACCTTAAGCAGATCATCTCAAGATCGTTAAACCTTAAACGGGACTAGAACTTTTCTCCAGCGAAAGGGTGCAAAGAGCAAAAATTTATTATTGAATATAATATTTTGTTGAATTTTAATTTGGAATAAAATGTCTTTTGGCAAAAAGCTGTGTGAGCCCTCATGCTATCCATTTAGGAAGTATTCCTTTTGTCTCACGTTGTTACACCAGTAACTCCGTAAATGCAAAAGAAAGCTAAAATATTGTTTAGTGTGCTTAAGGTACGAAGTGTTATTAATGAAAATACGTAGACTGCAGACGGAAGAGAGAGTTTTTAATTTAATAAGTTGCTTATATATATCTATAGATAGATATAGAATCTCACCTGGCACATATTAAATGATGTGATGTAATTTTTATTTCCTTAAAATATCTCCTGTTTAATTTGATTGATAACTGGATAGCTGGACTTCTAATTTGTATCTCTTTTATGAAGTAGTTAAAATTTAAAATAGTTAAAATTATTAAATTTTTAAAATATTAAATGCCTGTTAATTTAAACTTAACTGCTGATAGGCTGACTTTTCTATATGAATTCACAAATTCCTTTTGTTGTTTTGGGGAATTTTTTAAATAATTTCTCATGTACATATATGTGTGTGTGTTTTCGTGAGTGCGTGTGTAATCATAAATCAAGTACTAAATTTCTATAAATCTAACTTAACCTTTAACTTCGCAATTTTTTAGATTTCTATGAAAAAATTATATCAGCTAACTCTCAAGTAATAACAAAAGGGAAAAATATTAAAAAAATTAAATAGTTTTAAATTGAATTTCAGTCATCTTTTTGTTAGTTGCAGAAGTGCAACATTGCGCAGTAGTGCTGTAAATTACAAAACTTTTTTTTATATGAGGATTTTATAATTCATATAAAATGTTTAAATGTCTTACCTGGTAATTTATTTCGTCAATAAACAAGAGAAAGCATAAAATATAATGGATTCTTTTTATAGCAAAAACACAGTTCTTGAGGCATCAGAGATTTTCATAATTGTTATGATTTCTGGAAAAAATGCACTTCCATCTAGTGACAAAATTAGCATGTATTTCGTTGCAGTAATCTTTTTTTTCTCAGATAAGTGATTTGTAGGTAATTAAAAAAAATTTTGAGTCTGTTATATATTGAAATAAACTATATGTTGCAGAAATACAAAACTGTGAAATTAAGGGTTAACGTAAAATAATACATAGGCTCATAGCATAATCATACATCAATGCTTCTCAAACTTTTAATATTGGCGAAAAAATCTCCAATCATAATTTTTATTGCGCCCCCCTCCATGCAATAACAATGTATTGAATGTAAAAATATACTTTGGTGCTAAAGCTACAATATGAGTTTAATTATGCACTGCACAATTTATGAAGATAAGATTTAAATTTTATATATGTTACTTTTAAGTAATAATTATTTTAAATAAAGTGCTTTTAAATAATATTGTTTTTAAGAAAACATTTATTTTTGTATATGTGTGTGATCTCCCCTTCCACGAAGGAATATCACGTCCACCTAGGGTGAAGCACCCCACAGTTACAGAATCGCTGCCGTACATGTCATTTGAAAATGACTACAATACTACAATAACAAACTCTTTAATTTCATGGTAAATTCACTTTCATTTCATTTCTTCTCAGCACATTCTGCAATGTCTGGGGTTTTCCTGTTAGGAGGCTGTTGCTCCCCCCCTGTTGTTCTTAGACTTTGTACAGATTTATGGACTCATGGATCTGGTCTAGTTTCAGTAGACCAGATGGGAATTAGTCCCACCACCACCACTCTTAAATTTTGGACTAAAATCGCAGGGCTAAAAATTGTTTCAAGGAGCCGACTTCCCCTTGTATTTGCTTTTATTACTCGCCAGAAAAAAAAAAGAGAGAGAATATAAAATTCAAAAAAATTTTGCACAATCTAAAAATAATTTTTATACACATATACAATGATGACAAAAAGTCCTGGACACACTTATTTTTTGCGGAATTTTTGTGTTTCAGTTAGTTATTTGTTAAGAAATTATCGTACTATTGTTATTGATTCCACTCTAAGTGTTTTTTCATGCTGAATTCATCCGATACTTGTTTCTTATTACTATAAGTATTATTTGTGGAGTTGCTACCTGAACACACAATTGTGTATGTAAATTATGTACAGTATAATATAATATAAAATAAGACATAATATACGTGGTATAATAAAACAAAAATTAGCAAATGAGGGAAGTTTAATAGGGATTTGGAAACTTAAATAGTTAAATGTTTGAGCATCAACAGTTTATAAGCTATCCGTTTTCTTTATATTATGGCTCTACATCTTTTTGACTTTGAGTGTACCACTTTCACTAAAAAGTTCTTTTAGAGCAATATAGTTGAAAAAAAAACATAAAACTTCAATAAATTCACGATTGTTTGATGGTTTTCTCTTTGGAATATCATATTCAGTTTTATGTTATTAGTACTCTATCCAACTAAGATACGGAGACTATCCTGGCCACAATTGGTCCTATATATTCACAGTATTATCTTCAGACCATTTCTAGTCTACCTTTGCTCAGAGACATGAAGCGTTTTCACTCTGAGAAAGCCATGGCAATAATTACACAAAAAATCTCCCACTGACAGTTGTATTTTATTTTGTAGTATTTCAATGTAATTCTTGGGGCTTTTGCTGTTCTACTCACGATGCGTAGTTTAACATCTCGAGAATACACACAGTGTCATTGCAACCCTTTCGTTGGGTGAGGACTTTAGACACGGAGGGCTGAATTCCTCATCACTGCATCGTCTTACATAGACACAGCTTTGGTTAACTGAAATACAAAACTTACTTTCATTAGCAAACATTACCCATTCTAAATCTTAAGCAATCCATAATGAATGATCCCTTGTCTGCGTCAATCTGTCAGTAAGGCGGTGAGTACTTCTCAAACTTTCAATATTTGCCATCTCGCAAACCCAGTATTCAACCATGATTTTCATCGCGTCCCCCCTATCATACTAAATTCAATTCAATAATACGATTCTTTTACGCTTCACCTACAATAATTCTTAAGTAGCACCCGTGTATATAAACGTATCGCTCAGCCAGTGCGTTATTTGCTCCAGACGTATACGCACGTCTTTCCGAAGTACGTTCTTTTCTGTGAACTGCTAACTGCTGTCCATAAAATTATTCCGAAGACTTTTTGGAATACAATAAAATGACCTTGACAGTGTTTGCGAAGGATTTACTTATTTCAGAAGATTTGATTATTTATTCCTTTTCTATTCCCCCAAATACATGACATACGCGTGCTTACGTAAACGGTGGTATTGGGGGGGAGGGGAATGCATCACGGAATTTCTAATTGGCATTTAAGGGGTTAATTATAAAGCGTACAAATTATCAAGATAAATGTTAAGAGGACTTGGTACCCCAAAAATCACAAACCTATCGTTTTTTTTTATTTTCATTTAATCTTATTCTTTGCATTATTATCTTTCGATTGATGTATCACTTGTGCATGTCGGAAAGTTGGAAGTTGAATAAAACTTCATTTGAAAATAAATTAGGCGATTCAGCCACGCCCCCTTTTTAGAAAAAAAGCTCAAAAAAAGCGTTTTGATAAAAAAAAAATCTAATTTATAAAGAGAAATAATAACATTAAAAAAGAATGTGCAATATATAAAGCAGAATATTTCCGAGGCAATACATTCAATCATTTTTTCTTTCTTTGTGAAATGTGTGCATGTAAAATTTTTAAATTAAGGCATTTTATATTAATAATTTTATAATTTCAGTTCTTCTTCCTGATATATTTTTCATACAAATGTAATACTTTAATATTATAAGAAGAAAAACAGCTAAAATTTCTGTCGTGACAGAAAAAAATTTTTAACGTTTTCTTGAATTTTCTTGTGCAATTAGTACTCTCTAAAAGTTGATCATTTATAAAAATGTGTGGGTTAAAAAAATATGAAAATGCAACTATTTTAAAGAAAAACGTATAACTAATATCTTAAAGTGGTATTTCAAGTTTAATTAAGCTTATAATAATTATTTTTTCAGAATTATAAACTTTAAACTAATTTTTCTCAGTTTGTGTTTTTCGCAACCTTAGTGCATTCAAAATGCTACTCCTTCGACAATTATTTACCAATGACTTCCATTTTTTCCTGCGTGTTAAAAATAAAGCATGTAATAAAATTAGGGATCCGTTTTGCTATAAACTGAATACTTTTTTAAAAAAAAATAAAATGTAAGACATGTTGGCTTTTTTCGTTGATTTTTAGCCTGTATATCAACATTTTATTTTTTTCTCGAAAAAACGAATGACGTTATTCTAAATTCGATCCCTAAAGTTGTTTAGTACATCCATAAGAATATTATAAAAAAATTTCAGGTCAAAAAATTAATTTTTACAAGAGAAGTAGGATTTTAAAATTTTCCCAATTTTCTTCAAAAAATTTAAATTTTTAAAATTGTGTGAATAATATATGAAAATTTTCATCTGGTATCATTTTCTTGAATAGAAGCATTATATAAATGCTAAAATATAATTTTTAAATACGTAAATAAAGAAATTTGCTCAAAGGGTACCAAGTCCTCTTAATGTTGGCGTATAATTTTGTATATGACAAGTCCACGGGATCATTGGTAATTATTAAACTTGTTCTTAACTTAATATTGTTATATTAATTGTAAAATACGATGATGCGCAGTAGTGATATATTTATAAGAGTATTATATCAGTGTAACTGTGTACTTTATTTTTTATTATGTCAGAATGTATTTGTTTGTTTACTTTCAGTTAATTGGTAGTTTTAAAATAATCTTTGTTTTAGACTTTTCAATATGCTCGCGTCCCCCTCGTAAGGTTATCACGCCCCACCAGGGGGACGCGCCCCACAGTTTGAGAACCCCTGCAGTAAGGGCTTTGAGCTAACTTTGTGGCCTCGTAATCCAATTTCCAGTAGTCTTCCTCTCACAGTTCTTGGTTACACATTCCCATTCAATGTCAAAGTTCAGCATTTCAAAACTTACAGAGAGTTATGATTTCAGTTTGAAAGTGAAATCCTTTGTATACCCAATTTTCATGTAAAGTTCTTTTTCTCGGTCGTCCAAATCGCTGAGTGCCTGCAATAGAATTTGTTTTAGAATATCGTTTCTGCGTTATCAAGACAGTAGAAAGATCACATGGTACTTCAGCAACAGTTTGACATATAGGACAATCTTGTTCAAAAGTATTATTTTTTAACTGACCAACCTACTTACCAACCAATCCAATATTTTCCACACAAGTAATTCAAATTGCAACACACAATTACTTTCAATATACTAAAATATGCTCTATATACATTCTACTTTCAACCTAACATCACTTCTTCTATATGATAAGTAGGAGTAACGGGGCATTTTGTTGCTGTAAATAAATAATTACGCCTCCTTACAGTGACCTTGTGCTTGCCCTTTCATTGTATTTTTATACTATCAATAAAACTATTTTCTTTACGTAAATTCTACAAACATATTTTAAATCATTATAAAAAATGCATTATAATCGATTGCTCAATTTAATAAGTTATGATAATTTCATTATGAAACATTAAATTAAACACAAAAATTAAGCAAAAAGAAGTGTGTTCAAGACTTTTTAACACCATAGTATACATGTATGAGTAATGGAGGTGTATATATTTATTGATACATAAATATGTGTACCTATCTCAACTTTTATATTCTAGTTCTCCTGAGTAGGATTTCTCTTAAAATTTATTATTTTCCTCCTTAACCTTTTAATACACCGCACAATCCATAATTCACTTAATCGGCTCAGTGGATTAGAGGTAGAAGTGGATTGCGGGTTTGATCCCGGCTGGAGTCTATAGAATTTCTGGATGCAAAAATCGTAGGCAAAAATGCTATATGATTATGTTGCATGTAAAAGATCTCTTGAGTATAGATTTGGCTCTAGTACTTTCAGAAAAAAAAATCCGTACAGTGTATATCATCCGACGAAAATTTGAATTGAATAAATTCAAGCGTCAAAAAATAGTAGCAGGAGCAGCCACTAGATGGTGCCACAAATGAGATGGATCGCACACTTGGAAATTTACCATGACGACAAAGGCTTAGCTTCCAAAACACAAACAATTAGAAAAAAAAATTAATTTATGAATTGCCTACCTAACGGAAGTATAGAAAGAATGAACTATAACCATACTTCATCGCAAGTCACATTTCAACAGTGCATGACTATTGCATCATCCACCGAACTGATCAATTTGATAACAAAAAAATTAATCATGTGATTTTGCAGATAATTCAAGAATTTTTAATATTTTTATAAGTCGGGGGGCTTCAATGAGAGGCAGTGGCACACACGGAATTTTTCAAGGGAGGGAGGGTCAGGGGTCGAAAGTCCACCATTTTTGTATCATGCTCCTGTACTCCACCCAAAATGTTATTTTGATTTTGTCGATTTTCGGGAACGAAGAACAGTAAAAAATTAATTATTGAATAACTAATAAGCATTAATTAATAAAATTAATTATGATAACAAATACTTAATTAAACCATATACATAGGATTATAATCAATCAAAAAATCAAGGATTTTGGTGGAAGTCAGGACCAGGTCCCTCCTTGTGTGCATCACTGATAAGGGGAGATCATTTTTGTCTGCTTAGATTTCACTTTCATGCCTATATGTTTATAAAGGTATTGTTTACATGGTGAGATTCATAAAATGTGTCACTTTCCAAAGTTGATCATCTTCAATAAAAACATTTCTTAGCGTAAAAAACGTCTAAGAATAATTTCCGAACTGTTAACACCCATTTTGATGACTAAAGCAGCCACTGTGCGCATGTGCGCGTATATTACATTATACATCGGAATTCACTTCTGAACTCTATTTACATTAATTTCAGAATAGTTATAATTTTGTTGAAAAAAATGGAATCTATAGAAATGAATAAAATCAAATAAAATGGCTGGATAAAAAATGGAGAAATATTAAGTACAGATAAATGTTTTACAAGCTTAAAAAATTACAGTTTGAAACAAGAAAATTTGAGAAAAAAATCATTTTTATACAGACGAATTAAATTGCGCTAAGGAAAAAAAAATGCCTACCTCTGGTTTGATTATACATGAAAAAAGAGTGTACTATCCATATATAATAATTTTAAAATTCCTATCTACGTTTAAAATTTTTTCCACAAAATAATTTTATTCTGAGGAACAAAAAAGAAGGAAACGAAATGTGATTACTGTTAATACAACGCATCTGTCACCCATCGCTTCAGAAGATTCAATCCCCACATCCCCAAATCATCTGTAATCACTCAATCACCATGAAATCTAGAATAATACGAGGGAGAAAATATCGCCAGCGAAAATATTTTCCCTTGAAAAAAAAAAAAAAAAAAAGAGCAAGTGGGCAACCACCTAATAAATAATTTTCCTACCCCTAGTGAAATTCGCCAACTTGAAATTTTTTCTTCCCAATTTTTTCCCCTCACTTCTTTTATTTATTTCAGTTTTCTTTCCCTCCCCTTCCTTCTTTTTTCCCTTTTTTCCCTCCACATCTCTCCTCCGCTCCGGCCCGCAGCTTTTCCTTCCTAGAGGTTTGCTTTTTTCTTCCTTTTTTCCCCCTTTTTTTCCTTCGCCGAATGTTCCTCATCTTATTCGAGAGTGGTCGGTCGGACGGTGGTCGCAGCTGGTCTCTACCCTCCTCTTTCCTGCTTTTTCCAGGATAAAACGAAGGTCTGAGACGGGAAAAAGGAGGGGAAAAAATAGGAAAAGTAAAAAAAAAAATCGTGGAAGGAAATATTCCCACCTTTACGTTTCCTATCTGCTCGCATTCATAACGAACCGGTCAGCATTGGCCTTAGAAGGAACACCTTTATAAACGAAGAGGGCTCTTCTTTCTTTCCTTACTTTTTTATTTATTATTTTTTTAGAAAAATTTCATGACCGAATGTTTGGCTCTAAAAATATAATTTTTTAAAAATTTTAATATTTAAAAAGTGTGTCGTTTTTTTTAGTTTGCTTATGTAAATTATGACATTATTTTAAACACACACATTTTATTAATTCTATAACATTTTAACAATGAAAGGGAAATGGTATTGTATTTTTTCAATAGAGCTAAAATTTTATTTCAACTCTAATTATTAAATTACTAATACATTCGAACATAATTCAGTTGAAATACATGTTTGCTTATATATGTTAACGTATAACTCAGTTACTTCATAGAACAAATAGACATTTCAAGAAATAACTAGACAAGTCACTTAAAGTATATAATAGATGAAAAATTCCATACATTACCTAGTTATTCTATCAAATAATTAACGATGGACTGTCAAAAGACCAAAAGCAATTTTAAAGTAATTTTATAAATTAATTGATTACAAATAGCCAAAATTTCCCGAAAAATACATTTTATCCCTAATACGGATGGTTAATTGATAAATAATAAGGAAAAGCAGACGGTATAATTGATTATTGCTCATATTGCTAACAATAGCTAACAGAATGTGAAAAAAAGAATATTTTGCAAAAATAATTTTATTTAAATGTTATAAAAAATACATGTTGGGAAGAAAAGCTGTTGCTTCATAAAACGTGAAAATTTTTTCAAACAAAAATGTAAGAGAATATTTATGAATAGTTATATATTATATGAAATACCTTTATTTTACTTTTCAGTATTTATATTAGAGCAAAAGATTGCTGTGATAACACTTTGAATTGCATTGCATATTATTTTTGAAACAAGCACACTTTTTATTATTACAAATTTTTTTGCAAGAGAACTTTTAAATCATTGTCCAGTACCGGAACTTTGAGCTGTTGCAACCGAAGGACGCGTTGTATCAATATTCGGAACTTCTTCAATGGAAATTAATTATCGCTCACGTTTCCTGAACTGAGAACTAGAGTACAACTGTTTTATTTGGCCATCTCCTGTTCCTACCCCAAAGCAACTATAAACGGTTAAAATTCTGAATAAGAGCAGCTAGAACCGGTTCAAAGAACATTCTAGAGCTGTATTTCATACTTTAAGGTATCCGACTTCGTCCGCAACCGTGATTTTGAAAAAGCGTATAAATGGATAACATTTATGATAGTTAATGTGACTTAGATTATAAAACGTACAAAAATTGTTCTAAGAATATTATTACAATTTTTGACAAAAATGGAACATACAATGACCAATTTTCAAAACATTCTTTGTTAATGAACAATGCTTCCATTATAATAATATTTTTCCTGTATATAGCTCAGACCTCTTTACAGAGGCTGAACTAGAATTTTTGAAATAGACAACTTAGAAGGAGATTTATCCGCATTTTATTACAACAGGGGAGAGAAATTTTAAGAAAAAAAACGCCGATAATTATTTCAGTTAGTGGTAACTCTGAAAATAATGTGAATTTTTCAAAAATCCTAGCTCAGATTCTCTGGAGAAGTCTTTATATAAGCAAAATATTATTCTTATAGAAGCATTTTTTATAAAAGCAGGACGTTTTGAAAAAAAGTTATTCTAAATTAATTTTTTGCCAAAATATTGTATTTACATAATTTTTTTGTCATAATGTCTTTAAATCAATTTTATACATGTGTTCTAATCTAAATGACACTAAATATCATGAATGTTATCCATTTATGTGCTTTTTTAAAATCACGGTTCCGACGTAATCGGATACCTTAACGATCAAGTAATCGTTATTCTGAAGAATATTTAATTAAAGTGTAGAATTCAATAATTTTATATACTTTAACTCTGACATCTAGTCATTTCATGAAATAACGGATTTCACACTTAAACGGTAGCATATATATATATATATATATATATATATATATATATATATATATATATCTTTACATATAAAAATCTTCTGTGCGTGTGTTTGTCACTAAACTCCTCCTAAACGGCTGGGCTGATTTCAATGAAATTTTTTGTGTGGGTTCAAGTAAGTTCGAGAATGATTTAGATTCATAATTCGGTCCGATATCGCAATTAGTTAAAAAGGTATTAATTAAAAACATTCAAAAAATACAACTCAACATTCACCTGCATTGTTGTAACAACGCTATTGTTATAAAATAAAATTTCCTTTCAAATGAATGCTTGAACACGTGAGAAAAAAACCTTTTCAAATTTTGACATAAGTCGCCAAAAAGGTCGCTAAGTCGCCAACGTGGCTGTATTTGTAATTTTTTAAATAATTAGTTTTAATCAAATAATTTTTATTAATTATAATTGAGTTATTGTATTGTCATCCAAAATAACCATGTACATTACATTTCAGCTCAATCGAGTGCTTTAAAATGTATTTTATTAACGATTGAAAATTCCACCAAGATAAATAAATAAATAAATAAACAAACAAATAAAATATGTTTAGAGATCGTGAGCTAATAGTAGGAATTGAAAAAGATGTAAGTTGGCGTCTAAAATTGATTTTCAAACAAACTGGCCAAACCCGGTATTTATTGTTACGAAAATGCAGACGATTCACGCTTTTTAGCGTTTTTAATTAATATCTTTTCAAATAATCTTTATATATGTAATTCTTCTGTGCGTGTGTATGTAACTGAACTCCTCCTAAACGGCTGGACCGATTTTGATGAAAGTTTTTGTCTGTTCCAGTGGACTCGAGAATGGTTTAGATTTATAATTCGGTTTAGAAATGTTTATTTAATTAATTTTTTATTTATAAATTGTTGATCTTGGAATGTTTTTCATTGGATCCGGCAGACTGCGCTACGATCGCAGTATGGAATATTCAAAAATCTTTTATTTTGAATTTAAGATGTGTGTACATGACAACGTCTGTCGGGACCTCTAGTATATATATATATATATATATATATATATATATATATATATATATATATAGCTTTAAAGTCAGAACAATGCAGGTTTATCCATAATACCCTTCAGTGTTTTGAAGCACTGTAATAAAATCTAAGATAAATGCAGCAAAAAAAAAACAAAAAAAAAACATCTGAAAGAATATAGAAATCATTCGTTTTATTTACATACTTGACAAATGATCTATGTGTGAAACAGTGGTTACACGGCACACATCATTGTGATAGTTTAGTTCCTGCCACACTATTCAACATGGTACTATCAATGTTATTGATAGCACGTGTTATCCTTTCATACTGTTCTGTTATATCACGTAGGAAAGGGGATTCGGAAACTTAGTCAAATGCAAATGATCAAATTGTCGGATAAAACAATATGTCAATAACGTTGGTAATACCATATTGAGTAGAGTGTGGCAATAACTGAACTGGATTATTGTACTCATGTAGGCCTAGGTTTCGTACATAGAACACCTGTGAAGTATGTAAACGAAACTTGAGTTGTGGGTTTTTTGTATTCTTTCAAATGTTTTTTTTTCTTGGCGCACTCATTTCAAGGGGTTTTTTTTACACTGCGGCACTCTGAAACCCTGGACGGTGTTATGAATAACCTTGCATTTTTACTATAAGAACTGCTGTTTATTTTATCCATGTATTTCTCTCTATTCACTCCATCAGAAAGTTTTGATAACTCAAAAAACAATAAAATAGTTTTATAAATCCTTTTCTAAAAAACAATATAAAAGTCTAAAATTAATGAATTTGCAAAGATATTGTGTTTTCTTCTTTAGGTATTACAATAAAATAATTAATGAACTTGTCTTTAATTATGCCATAAACACTGAAGTGTCACTGAATTAGGGATACCTACCTAGTAACAATTTGGGCCTCCTCTGGTCTTGATGGCGGTTACCACACGACGAGGCATAGAATCAACAAGTTTCTGGAAACGTTTCACGACAATGGCTTGCCAAATAATGGCTAAAGCTGTCCATAAATCAGCATGGTGTTTGGTGCTGTGTGATGGCATTTCATGCCTTGTTCCAAAACATCCCAAAGATGCTCAATAGGATTTAAGTCTTGGCTTCTAGGTGGCCAATTTATGACAGAAAAATCAGAGGAATGCTCATCCAACCAGCCAGTAGCCAACCGGGACTTGTGAGAGGTACAGTTATCTTTCTGGAAAACTCCATTACCGTGAGGATAACTGAACAGCATGAACTAGTGCTTCTCAAAGTTTCAATATTCGCGACCCAATATTCAATCAAAATTTTCATCGCGCCCCCCTCATAGAATAACAATGTATTGAATTCAATAATACTATACTTTGATGCCAAAACTACGATATGACCAGCGTATATAAACACCTCACTCAGCCAAAGCATTAATTTCCCTCGACGTATATATACGTCTTTCTAAAGTACGATCTTTTCTGTGCGTGAGTGAGTGAGTGAATATTAACGTTGCACTTTTCAGCTACACAAGGGCTTTTGGCAACGGACCACGTAATTTTGAACCATGGTCATCTTTCCTGTGCACTGTTAACCCTAAAATTATTCCGAAGGCTTTGGAATGCAATAAAAGGACCTTGAAAATGTTTGCGAAGGATTTACTTATTTCAGATTATTTTTGCTTCTTTATTCCTCCCCCCCCCCTCACCCCAATACATCACATATGTGTGCCTACGTGGAAAACGGTTAGCATTGGGAAGCGAATCGGGTAACTTTTAATCGACAGTTAAGGGATTTATTATAAACCACACAAGCTATCAAAATAAGTGTTAATTTTTGTATATAATTTTATATATGACAATCCCATGGTGTCAGTGGTAATTATCAAAAACTTATTCTTAACTTAGTATTGTTAAACTAATTATAAAATACATTGTGTGGCACTGATATATTTATAAGTGTAATATATCAATATGTAAATGTGTATTTTATTTTTTTATTATATCAGAATGTATTTAGTTTGTTTACTTTCAGTACATTAATATATATATATATATATATTAAAATAATCCTTTGATTTTTCGACTTTTCAATATGCTCACGCCTCCCAAGAGGGGGTGCACACCACAGTTTGAGAAACGCTGGCATAAACGGATGGGGAGGGGATCCCCCAGGCAACTCTACGTACCGAATTGCATTGAAGAAGATTGATACACACGCACCAAAGATCGCAAATAGTGCACCGAAAAAAACCCAGACCATGATTGAGCCACCATGCCTTGTACGGTTCCAACCTGGCGTGCAGGATCCATGATTTCTAGAGCCTGACCCCATACTCTCAGTCTCCCGTTAGCGTTAAGTAGTCGAAATCGAGACTCATCACTCCATGCTACTCGTTTCCAGCGATCTACACTCCAGTCTCTGTGCCTTCTTACCTAGGCAAGACACACAGCCCGATGGTGAGTATTGAGCAATGGTATTCTTGTAGGTCGACGGCTTCCGAAACCCATACGGTGAAGCGAGCGTTGTACAATAGGTTTACTGACTGTACGACTGGCACCTTCATTCAACTGGGTGGTAATTGGAGCTAATGTTTGAATTCACTGTCTGCATACAATACTCCTGATTCGTCTCTTACCACGCACTGTCACGGCTATTTGACCTTTTAGTTCGCCGGATCGCTAGTTTTTTGTCCACCATTCATGTATTCTTGGTATACTCTTGATGTTGTCGACCTTGAAAATCCCTAGCTGTCTGACGATTTTAGAAATTAAATGATCCATGCGTCGCGCACTTACGATTTGTCCGAAATCGAAGGCGTCTAAATCAAGCAGTTTACCCATACTGGCAATTCAAAGAACTAATTCAGAACAACCTAAGTACGTGCTATGTATGCAGTTATCATAGCGCCCTCATTTGCGCATAAACGATGCGCAGCGCAACACAATTTGCACATCCCTTGTTACCTCTAATTCAATGGCACTTCAGTGTACTATTACTAATATGAAAACCGTTGAATGTGTATTTTGTAAGTTTCTTTTTTTGTGGTCAGTTTGTGGGTATATATATTTTATTGCATTAAAAAGTATTTTGATCACATGTTCTGCAGAATATATAATCTTTTAAAAAAATGTAGGATGTTTCATATGAAATTGAAAGTTATAGAGAAAATTTTAGAAGTATTTTAATATAATAGGTGCTTCAGCTTGCAGATTGCTCATATAATACATTTTATTTCTATCAAATTAATTAATTAAACGTTTATTTTTATTCGTTTAACTCGAATGAATCAAACTAATTTTTTTTTTATTTACTCAAAATGACTAATGATTTATAATTACGTATAGTTATATATTTTTTGAATGATTTACGAAATAGTTATTCACAATGAAGAAAAATATAGCTCTTTTTTTAAGAACTTTCAGCTGATGTGTATTATAATTGGATAAAACTTGATATTTTATAGTTTCGAATATCCCTTTTTCTTTTAAATACTTTTCATTGGTTTTGTGCTCAGTTTTCTACTTCCTTTAATTAAAAAGAAATAAATTAATACGCCTAAAATATCATTAATAGCACTGTTATATTTTTATAAAAGATTACATTTATTTCTAATGCAGTATAAAAATCCGTCATGGAAAATAATTGAAATATTTAATTAATATTAATGATAATGTAAAGTGAAATAATTGTACAGAGAGACAAAAAAAAACAATTTTAAAACTTTCTCACGTAAAAAATTTAGCTTTGCTTTTGGAAGAATCTTTTTATTAAAATATATTAAAGATTTTTCTTTTTATATGAAAATTCCATTTTATTTGACTATAAGTTTTTAGACATAATTACTATTATAAAAAGTTATTACAGAAAAAGACCGAAAATTCGGATTACCAATTTTTTTTAACTTGGCATATTAAATAGAAAGGGTTATGAGTATAATTAAACTTCAAAATGAATCCGCTTTTAAAATTCAAGAGCTCTTAATCGTCACTTATTTCTCTTTAATTAAACACAGGTAAAATCACGGAGATAAAAATCATTTTCCTTGGTTTCAACACTCTTCGCTAAAATTTGAACGTTGTATGACTTAAATTACGTTTTAATTAATCTATTTTTAACATTCATAGTAAAATTGGGTTTTACCAGTAAAAAAATTGCAAAACTCATCATTGACTTTCTGTTTATTAATTTATTTGAGAGACTGATAACGTTTGATTGACATCTTATAAATTTTCGAGTATATTTTTACTGATTAATTGTTTGTTACCGGCTCACTTAAGAGTAACCGAGGGTTATAACGTACATTTTTGCAAGTAAAGAAATAAAACATACAGTGATTAATAATAACTCATAAAGATTATGAACCGTTTTATTCTTTTTAAATAATTCATTTGAAAGAAATTGATTGTTTAAGAAAAAATATGCTTTTTTAACCCGGGAGAAAGCACCCCTCGATGCTAACATTAGTAAACGAGACTGGGTGAAGGAGTCCCACCCAATACTATTTTGTATAATTATTTTTATTGTACACGATAAAAATCATAATTTCAGTAATTAATTTAAGTAATAGGATGTACGCTTGCCTGACACTTTAAAGACTTTTCAATTTTTCTTCGATAATTTGTGAAAAAAAAATCCAATAAAATTAACCTCTTAATAAAACTAAAATGTTTCAAAAATGCATCACTTTAATAAAAGACATGCATCGCTGACACTTTTCGCTAACATTACAGAAATGATATTTTCAGGTAAAATTGTCATATTTTGTTCAAATTATTGTACACTGCTGGACAATTGCTAAGGATGGATCACAAATTGCTATGTAGCATAACATTAAGCGAGACATGAGGCCTAGTAGGATAAAATATAGTTGCCACACTGTTCAGACGTTAAAATAAAGAATATTTATTGTTCTGAAAGAACAAAAGCTGGAAACATCTGAAAGAAAAAAAAATGTTCATTTGATCTGTGTACGGAGAAATGGAACAATGCATCTAAAAAGTCAGCGAGACACCTTAAAGAAAGGTATCAGTACGGGATATGTCCACCGTGGAGTGTGATGCAACATTCCACACAAAACCATACTTTGCACAACATTATCCAGCAGCTGTTGAGGCAATTTTATCCCATTCCTCTGTGAGTGCACGGAGGAGGGTGTTCTTATTTCTCAGAGGATAGTTTCGACCAGAAACTTACCTCCCCAAAGCATCCCACACATTTCAATGGGGTTTAGATCTGGAGAACGCGCTGGCCATACCAGACGTTGAATACCCTCGCTGTCTAGACAATCCTGAACAGCGAGTGTTCGATTACATGTTGCGTTGTCGTCCATAAAAACAAATTTATCACTGACAGCACCACGGAAAAGACGAACATGAGGAAGTAGAACTTCATCAATGTATCGTTGGCCCCTCATAGTCCCATTCGCAACCACATGTAGGCGCGTGCGGCCATTGATCATGATGCCAGCTCACACCATGATACTGCATGTCGGATATCGGTCCTTTTCCTGGATATTTTCTGGACGATAAGCAGTACCACTCTCGCGCCCGATCAGTTGGCGTCTACAATCCGATGACAGACTGAACCTACTCTCATCTGAGAATAGTACGCATGCCCAGTCCTGTTCAGTCCAATTGTGATGCTCACGACACCATTGCAAACGGGCAGACCGGTGCTGTCTGGTCAATGGGACACACACAACAGGTCTGCGTGCGTATAGTCCTCCTCCCCTCAAACGTCTGGCAACAGTTTTTCGGGACATCTGCTTTCCTGAGGCAGCAAGAAACTGATTTGCCACCTGCTGAGCTGTGGTGCGCCTGTTCCTTTTTGCTGATAGGACGATATATCTGTCTTCTGCAGGTGTCGTACTTCTAACACGACCTCCCCCGTGCCGTCTACTACACATTCCAATAGTTTTAAATGACTTCCACAGCTGTGAAACAACGCTGTGAGCGATGTCGAATTCCCTGGCAACATCTGTTATTTTTCGCCCTTCTTCGATCTTTCCAATAATTTGGCTACGCAAAAAATCATCTATGTGATGTCGGGAAGACATGCCAAAAATTTTAAGTTCGTCTATTAAATCTTTCCTGTAAAACTTTGTCTTGAAACAACAACTGTCCACACGCGTCAAAACCTTTAAAGCTCTTATGAACGCTATCACGTGATGAACAGACGTGGAAAAAAAATTGCATACTCATACTTCTTACTAATATCCCTCACTTATTCTAATTTTCCACATTTTGCTTCCTTTCATTTTGTGGTTGCTATGGATGATAGTGTTATCCGTCCTTAGCAATTGTCCAGCAATGTATGTTATTATTTTTTTTGCTTTGCTTTTGATTTTGGATAAATAGCATATGGAACTTTTTCTTGCTTGTGTTTTTTTTTACTGAGTGCAGTGTGTCTTGTGGTACACTAGTGGTTTCATATCTTCTTAATGGAGTTCTTTAGGCAGAATTTAAAAATTTCACTTTCAACTCAAACATTTGAAGTTCATAGCTTTCTCAAATTTATTTTCCTTATCAGGATTAATATCCATTATTTCATCAGGTTCCTCTTGCTTGATCCGTTTTAACTTCAACCAATAGAGATCGTAGATGCCATTTCTTTTTCATATTCTATTTATAAACCATAACAAGCCTTGCAACATAGCAATAAAAACAACCACTAAGTCGTTCACAATGGGAAAATATGAAAATTGAAATATTGTAGAAAATATTTTGGGACAAAAGGGGTCGAGCGAGGAACTCAATCACTCCAAATACCTTAAAATTGTAAACGCAAGTAAATTAATTTAATGCATAAATACGAAAAATTCAACACAGAATTTCAAAAAATATATACATTCTGAAAACTGCAAATAACATATAGTTCAATAAGACGAATGTTTTACAATTTTTTAAAACATCTAATAACGCTCAGGTAAGTATTTATTTATCCAAAGCCCGTGCTTGGCTTCTTGACCATTTGACACCGAGTCTGCTCTTACCGACTGACGATGTCGTCAGTCGGGTATTCATCCAGTCCAGTGCAATAGAGCAAGTGGTTCCCCTCCATTCTGGTGTGGCCACAGAGCGGGCAGACCTCACCAGCAGCCAAGTCAAGAAAGTGGAGATATACTCCCAAAAAGTCATGTCAGGTTGTTAGGCTAAAGTGGGCAACAACCTCGACTCTCTCCAGGTGCCTCAGAATTGGACCCACAGTGGCCAGAGTTTTCCATGGTTTTCCAAGGTTCTTGGTTTCTTGGGGTCACGGCAGTATATTTGTCAATGTATCTGGAATTAATGCTCTTTGTTCTTCTGAGTGTCATGGAGACGGTTTGGACGACTCTGCTTCTTGCTTGGCTTTTGGGTTGGCTCTCTAATTGCCGGGGAACTCCAAAATGTCTTGGAACCCTTTGGTAAGGCCTCATTCCAGCCATATGAGGTAAGCTCAGTAATTTTAGTTCGGCACTGAATTGTGCTATGGCAGTCTGTTGGTGTATTACTGTTTAAATCTCGAATTGTTGCTTGGGAGTCTATGAAGAAAATTTTTCTAGGAGCTGTACCAGCATCTAGTAACTGCATTGTAGCTTCACAGACAACCAAGACCTTGCCATCGTAGTTGGTGGCGTTTTTACACTTGTCCAATGAGCCATCAAACAGCTGACAGAACCATTCCGGTGCCGGCTCCATTTGTTTCTGGCAAGTTTGAGCCGCCAGTATAGATATGGAGCCATTCATTCGCTGCATACCTTTGTTCGATCTTTTCCAGAACGCAGGATTTTAGCTCGTCAAGAAATTCATCGGCCTTTTTTGATGTCATGTTAATTAGGCTGAGCTGTTTAAATGGAAGGGCAGTAGCTACAGTGGAGTAGAACTGTATAAGAGAACGGTGAGTGATCAGTAGCGGCAGCTGGTATTTCTTCATAAAAGCTTCGCATGTGACAGAGGAGAAGTATGTGTCTTGAGTCTCTGTTTTGCTCATCTGTACTCGTTCCAGTACCTGCAATATACTCTTCTGGCTCTCTCCCAAAATTTGAGAATAAATTTGTCTCTACGACTATAAAGAGGCTCGATGCCAATCTAGAATTCCATTTTTGCAATTGGAATTGATTTGGCTCCACCGGTTGTAATTCTGAGAGCGCTGCTCTGAACGACGTCGTACCTTTCAATGTTGGTTGTATTTGCCAGCGTTGCAACATCACAACCATAATCCGACACTGGAAGGACATAGGTTTTATAAACAGTACACAGAACATCCTGGGTAGCTCCTCACTTAGTAGCAGTTAGCCTTTTCAAGAAAGAGATTAAGACATTTTATGCCCTTTTTTATGCGTCTGAGATGTGAGGGCTCCAGTGGAACTTGCTGTCGAGATTGATTCGAAGATATTTGGACAAAGATACCAGCTTAATAGGAAGTCCTTTATATTCCAGGTGGAAAAGATGCTGCTTGGTAGATAAAGTGAAAATTTGGGAAACTTTCTTCTCAACACTGACTTCCATTTTATTGGTATTGGTCCATGTTTCTAGATTAAGTAAGGAGATATTCAAGGCGTCTTCCATGGAATTGAACGTTACTACCCGTGGCACAAATTGCTACGTCGGCAGCAAAGAAGAGGCAAGAAACTCCGGGGACCTTTTGAATGGCTGTCTATCTATCATGATGTTGAAGAGAATACAAGTAAGAACTGCTCCCTGTGTTTACGGAACGCAGTTGTTTCCAGGGAGAGGTGGCATTTAAAAACCTGCATCAGATGTTGCGCTTAGAAAGGAAGCTCTGTATCCAGTTCAATAACTTTTTGTTTACTCAATGTTTCTTCAGCTTGTGGAGCAGCATATGACGTCACACATTGTCATGTGCAACTTTAAAATCCCTCAACACAACATGGGTAGATTGCTTTCGGTGAAAACCGTCTTTAACTGTCAGGGTGAGTTTCATAACTTAGTCCATAGTGGATCTATGCCAACGAAAGCATGCCTGAGCGTCGCTAATAGCGCCTTTTGACTCCAAAAAAACTCCCGAAGTCTGCATTCAACCATTTCCTCAGCAACTTTGCAGCAAACGCTTGTGAGTGAATTTGGTTTGTAGTTACCAAGACACTGTTTGCAGGTTTCTCTTTCTTCAGCAACGAAATTACTTCTGCTTTTCTCCATTGGCAAGTGCATTTATTCTCAGGTAAATGCAAAAGTTTTACATTATTTTGCCATGATGGAAGAAGGCAATGAACACAAAATCTATACGGCCTGAAATACTGTGCATATATTCGTCTTTGCTATCTATAAACTTTTGCCGCCATTTTGATCGGCGAATCACATGTCAGAAAAATGTTTGAAGTAACAAAAGTCTTTGATGAGAGGGTCTTTTTATTTTAGTACAACAGCAAGTTTAAAGACTTCTCAACTGGAACAATTGTTTGACACTTCAAACTGAAAAATCCACTGAACAGTATAGAGAAGTCTCCCACCACAATCCTATCCAAATATTTTTATTTTAAAAAACATAATAGAGTTTTTAAACAAACCTCAAACAAAGAATAGTATTAAATGATCTTTCAAGTCTTTATAAGCTATATCCTATTTAACACTAGTAAAAAAAGGATTCATTAAATCATAAGCGCAATTTTGTATGGCTCATTGATACATTTCAACTTGCATCGTTAATATTATCGTTTATTAAT
The DNA here is from genome assembly GCA_019973935.1 of Trichonephila clavipes. NCBI lineage: Eukaryota > Metazoa > Arthropoda > Arachnida > Araneae > Nephilidae > Trichonephila > Trichonephila clavipes. Next base: position 91,759 of record BMAU01001320.1, read on the forward strand.
TTATATTGATTTTTATTAATTGTTATTAAATAGATTCAATTTGAAATGTTGGTAAAACATAAATAAGTACTTTGAGAACAAAAGTAAATGTAAAATTCACTGACAATTTTAAAATATGAAACAATATACGTCTAAATTTTGTTTACATATAGAGTACTTAAGTCAAGTTTAATCTACCCAAAATTCATGAATTGATTCGTTAGTTTATAGGAACCAGGCATAGAATAATATAAATACTTTTCCATCTAAATTATAGAAACATAAATTGGTAAATTAGGTTGGTTGTTATCCTGCCGTTTAGCAGAAAAACTGTCTTTGATTACTAGCGCAATACCACTTGTATCTAAAACACTAATCTGTATTTAATGAAGGAAAAACATTTTCGAATGAAAATCCTTACCATATTGCGTTAAAGTCACAGTTTATCTCATTTCGGATTGTTTCGTGTGATTGTTATAAATATCTTAAATGTTAATTAAGAAATTTTTAATGTACTCCTTTTTTTAAAAAAAATAGACGTTGGCTTTTAAGAGATTAGATCCTAAAAAAATTTAAAAACTTAAAAAAAATTGTAAAATTACAGTTGTTTATTAAATAACAATTTTTACCAACTGCCTGTAAGTGTATGAAAATTTATATATAATATTTAAAAATAAAATTTTTTAAGAAAACATGATAATTAAATGTTATTATAGGGTGCCAGTATTTTCACTTGTTATTATATACTTTAACAATTATTTAAAGAGTATTAAATAGTATATTTAATACGTCCTTAAATGTTGTTTATTTACCGAATAAACAGTGTTGAAGAAAAATTTATGAGTGTTTTCTTATTTTCTCTTAGTTTTTTTTTATTTATCCACTTTTTTTAGTTATTTAATTTTAACTCTTTTTCCACTTTTTGAATCCGAAACTGTTTTCCTGAAACACACTAGAAATTTTTTACTTACATCAAAAGAATATGAAAAGTAAATTGTACACAAAATACTTTCGGTACGATGCTAAAATACATTTCTAGAGCAAGTAGGAAATTTAAAACAATTTAACACCGCATCCTTGATTTGAATAAAACTTGAAAAAATCGAATGAGACAAATATGTCTAAATATGTTAAAATTGAATAGTATAAGTGCATTCTTTTTTATGTATTTATATTTGATAGAATTCCCTGAATTTTAAAATTGAAATGTTTTATTTACACATATATGTTATTATTGCCATTTTAATTATATATACAAATAATAGGGTTAGAACCAAAACTATTTTTTTTCAGTTTTGACCGCTATACCGAAGAAAAGATATATTCCTCCTAAAAAAAAGATAAAGAAAATAATTCGCTCACGTACTGCACATAAAGCTTTGAAAAATGAAGAAATTTACCTATTTTTGTCTATTTTTTATATTCATCTTACAAATATTGTTATGCTATTCTTTTAATTTTTTGGGATACGAAGAGGGAAATTTGGAATATGAAGAGGGAAAATAAATTTTAACTTACAAATTCAAATTTTTTAGTTCTTGTACAAAAGCGCAAAAACACATTTTTTTTTGTTTTTAAAATTGTTCAATATTTTCAGTTAAACAGTGTGCTTAAAGTCAAAATTTTTTTGAAAATTCGTTTTTTGTCTTTATAAAAAGAATTGCATTGATGATGCTGTCTCTTGTTCCAGCCCCATTTACTTTTAAATGTTCTTCTGTCTTAAATTTTATGTATCGTTACACTGCTTGGACGTGAAGAAGCTTTGGAAATCTGTATCAGAATAATTTATTACAGCATAAGCTTGAAAAAGAAGTGACGCAATACATTGTAGCATATTAGAAACCCAGAAAAAAATTGTAAAAAGTAGTACTTAAAGAAATTTTTAAAAAATAATGAAAAGAGATAATATAATTAGTAAGAATTAGTGGTAATATCACAATTTTAAACTGTTCTAAAAAATTAAGTTTTAAGTAATTGAAACTTTAAAAATAATGTTTTTTACTTTCGAGATGCTTAATTAAGATAATCAGATTTAGTATCGTAAGAAATGTTTTAAATAAGTATGAAAAAAATTATCAAGGAATTATATATATATATATATATATATATATATATATATATATATATATATATATATATATATATAATTAGCCCTTAATTATTTTGGGGGAAATATGAACTGTGATTCAATAGAGCTTTAATTTACAGGATGTATATTTTAAATAAAAAAAAAGCAAAATTATTGTAAAAAGTTTCAAATCCTCCACCCAAAGTTGTATTTCAAGTAATATTTTGTATTATATATTAGTTGAAACTTCAGCTTACTATAACCGTTTCATGAACAATTGCTTAACAATCTTTAGCAGATACAAATGTACACAAATTCTACATAAATGTATTCGTCTAGCATTTCGCATGTAACTTTAACCTGACTTACTTTGATAGATTCGTACGAACAAAAATATAAAGATTTGAAATATTCTCGATGGAAGAGCTGACAATGTAAAGAACACGATATAAAATTCTAATATGAAAATAGAATGTAAAGATGTCGCCGTTATGTGGTAAAATAGTTAAATAGAAGTATATGCTCTTTTAACTATTACGGATTGCATTTTATGTGATTTCTTCTAAAATTTAGGTAATATTTACCTACCTAAATTTCTAAAACTATTCATTATAAAATCTCAACAAATTTTCTTAGGTTATTTGTAATGCAATATAAAAATTAAGCTGTTTCGGATACTCCTAATAATATAGAAACGACACGCGTTTATATAACATTCGGGTATCCGTTCAATATGCAGAGAAAATCTATAAATGTTTGGGTAACTTTAAGAAGAATGGAATTCTTTTGTGTTTTTGTAAATAGCTTTTTAAGATTCTTTCCAGACACATTTAAATACATCCTAAATACTAAAAGGAATAATAATGAACACATTATATTCTTTCGTTAGTTACAAAATAAAATGTTCTCCCGAATATTTACAAATTCAAATATGATTACAAGAGGAATTTATAAGACTTTTTTGTCTTTTATAACATGTTATGGTGATTTAACTTTAAATTGATACATATATTTCAAGGGGTACTTTTCAATCAGACATTTCTTTCATTTTAGAAATTTAATCTTCAAACGATCAAGAAGCGATTATCACGACACGCCAGTTTCAGACAAATATTTATTTTTTTAAACACTCTGTAATGCTTTCAGTACTTTTATAGCTGAGTTCTATACTATTCTATAGTAAATTATAAATTCTTTCGCTTCTTACATGCAAAAAATAAGCAAAAAAATTACATTTTGATATAAATTTATTAAAATCATGCACCTAGAATAAAAAAAGAAATGGTAAGAAATGTGGTGACTATATATGTGCAGTAGATTGTTTTGCATAAAAAAGTTTTAATATATCACAACAACAACATATCATGAATGCAGTAATCTAAATGATCAATTAAGTTCAACTAAACATTCTTTATTCGAATTCCAACTTTCCATCGTGAATCCATAATCTTTTTTTGTTTTGTTAAGTACTTTGTGTTGTAACTACTACTGTTGCATTTACTGTTTTTTTCTCTACTTGTAATTCTAATATATATTATTGAATGATTTTAATAGCTAAGTTTTGGGATTTATTTAAAATAGCAAATAAACGTTTGGTTTTTAACAGAATAAGGTATCTAAAAGAACCCCCAAAATCTTTCATTCTTCAAACTTCCACCTTGTCATCCAAAGATTAAACTATTTTTATCAGAAACAAAGAATCTATGGATGTAAATTTGCATTTCGCCTCGTGAACTATCAAGAAAATAACTTCTATCCGAATTACTAATATGTACTATTTTTCATTTTAACTTAGACAAATATCAGTGTGCCATGATGTTCATTTCCATTGGATTCCATTTACTGTTAACATCTTTGGAAACGAACAAGCGGATCTCCTAGCTATAGATGGTTGTAATGCTTCTCTACCTATCTCTTCAACCCTCACCTACTCTGAACATCAATCTATGGCTAAATCTGAAACTTTAAAGGAGTGGAGGACCCCGCCCAACCATCACTGGTATGAAAGTAAACATCCAGGGTCATCATTCCTACTTAAAAGAGGCAGAGCCTCTCAGACTGCAATCTCTAGATTGAAAAGTAGCCACATAAAGAGGATTTCCTTTTGTGGAGGTAGGAATACTTTTGCTCTTTGCACCAAGTGCAAGACTCAGCAAGCCTCTCCAGATCCCATCTTGGACTGCTTGGAACTTTCGAGGGAGGACCTTTTTTCTTCTCCCCTCCTGGTATTGGATTTCTTAAGGGTCAATGGTCTTTTGGGTCTTGTCTGACTCCATCAGACAGACTGAGGATTAGCCACAACAACAACTTCTACGATTTTAATTTCCAACATGAATAGTGAGAGTTAAAACGTTTTGGCTTAGTCAGTTGAAGTAAATTTCTTCTAAATTGACTTCAAATGAGTATTTTCCGGGTATGATCCTTACCCTGGAAATAAAAAAAAGAATGTTTTGGCTAAAAATAAAAAGAAATCGCATCACTGTGTGACAAACCTATACGGAACTTTATCACTAACCTTCTGAGTCGTCTTTTTAGGGAAATTTAATTCCCTACCTATTTCCAATCAGCTCCAAAAAGAGGACAGGATTCCTTGTTATGCAGATTAGATAAAGTATTTAAGTCAAACGGAATAGTAAAGTAAAAAGCAGTAGGAGAGAGAGATTGAAGCAGGAAGGTATAACGGTGAAATTAGAGATTTATTATTGAAGATTTCTAAGTGGATAAATCTGAGGAAGAGCTGAGCTGCAGTGTGGTAAGTATTGATTTATAATTAAAGTCTCATTAAAGTTTTATATTAGGAGTGAGATTAAAGTTAAATGTTCAATAGGAACATCATTGAATATGATTCTGGGATCTCTTATCGCGGTAATCTCTGCGTGATCGATATTCTAATTGTTAATTAATTGGATCATTAAATATTTAAGTTTATTTAAAGGAAAGTCCCTTTTAAACCTCATATAACTATTTAGATATATTTGTTTATAAAAGTCTTTGATTCTATTTGGAAAATATAACCAAATAAAGAAAGTTATTTATAAGAATGGCTACTGGCTCTTATCTGACTCCAAATTATTCTCGTTCTCAAAGTGAGATCCAAGGGGATCTTCACAACTGCATTGGAAAAGACTGTATTTAATTTAAATGTTTTTCGAAATAGAGAGCTAACATTCAATATTTCATGTAATAAAACGATTATTTGTATACAGAAGACAAAACAGGATAAGTGGTACAGTACGTCGTCATGAAAAGGTAGAGCAATTCATCAGTGCATCACTCGGATGCCGGTAACAATTGGGGTGGATGCATATGTGACACACCCGTCTCTAAAATGTTTTCCGTTGATCAGTGCGTCGTCATGAAAAGGTAGAGCAATTCATCAGTGCATCACTCGGATGCCGGTAACAATTGGGGTGGATGCATATGTGACACACCGTCTCTAAAATGTTTTCCGTTGATCAGTGCGTCGTCACGAAAAGGTAGAGCAATTCATCAGTGCATCACTCGGATGCCGGTAACAATTGAGGTGGATGCATATGTGACACACCTGTCTTTAAAATGCTTTCCGCTTATCAGTATGTCGTCACGAAAGGTAGAGCATTTCATCAGTGCATCACTCGGATGCCGGTAACAATTGGGGTGGATGCATATGTAACACATCTGTCTTTAAAATGTTTTCCGTTTATCAGTATGTCATCACGAAAAGGTAGAACAATTCATCAGTGCATCACTCGGATGCCGGTAACAATTGGGGTGGATGCATATGTGACACACCCGTCTCTAAAATGTTTTCCGTTGATCAGTGCGTCGTCACGAAAAGGTAGAGAGCAATTCATCAGTGCATCACTCGGATGCCGGTAACAATTGGGGTGGATGCATATGTGACACACTTGTCCTTAAAATGTTTTCCGTTTATCAGTATGTCATCACGAAAAGGTAGAGCAATTCATCAGTGCATCACTCGGATGCCGGTAACAATTGGGGTGGATGCATATGTGACACACCCGTTTCTACAGTGTTTTTCCGTTGATCAGTGCGTCGTCACGAAAGGTAGAGCAATTCATCAGTGCATCACTCGGATGCCGGTAACAATTGGGGTGGATGCATATGTGACACCCGTCTCTAAAATGTTTTCCGTTGATCAGTGCGTCGTCACGAAAAGGTAGAGCAATTCATCAGTGCATCACTCGGATGCCGGTAACAATTGGGGTGGATGCATATGTGACACACTTGTCCTTAAAATGTTTTCCGTTTATCAGTATGTCATCACGAAAAGGTAGAGCAATTCATCAGTGCATCACTCGGATGCCGGTAACAATTGGGGTGGATGCATATGTGACACACCCGTTTCTACAGTGTTTTCCGTTGATCAGTGCGTCGTCACGAAAAGGTAGAGCAATTCATCAGTGCATCACTCGGATGCCGGTAACAATTGGGGTGGATGCATATGTGACACACCCGTCTCTAAAATGTTTTCCGTTGATCAGTGCGTCGTCACGGAAAAAGGTAGAGCAATTCATCAGTGCATCACTCGGATGCCGGTAACAATTGGGGTGGATGCATATGTGACACACCCGTCTCTAAAATGTTTTCCGTTGATCAGTGCGTCGTCACGAAAAGGTAGAGCAATTCATCAGTGCATCACTCGGATGCCGGTAACAATTGAGGTGGATGCATATGTGACACACCTGTCTTTAAAATGCTTTCCGCTTATCAGTATGTCGTCACGAAAAAAGGTAGAGCATTTTCATCAGTGCATCACTCGGATGCCGGTAACAATTGGGGTGGATGCATATGTAACACATCTGTCTTTAAAATGTTTTCCGTTTATCAGTATGTCATCACGAAAAAGGTAGAACAATTCATCAGTGCATCACTCGGATGCCGGTAACAATTGGGGTGGATGCATATGTGACACACCCGTCTCTAAAATGTTTTCCGTTGATCAGTGCGTCGTCACGAAAAGGTAGAGCAATTCATCAGTGCATCACTCGGATGCCGGTAACAATTGGGGTGGATGCATATGTGACACACTTGTCCTTAAAATGTTTTCCGTTTATCAGTATGTCATCACGAAAAGGTAGAGCAATTCATCAGTGCATCACTCGGATGCCGGTAACAATTGGGGTGGATGCATATGTGACACACTTGTCCTTAAAATGTTTTCCGTTTATCAGTATGTCATCACGAAAAGGTAGAACAATTCATCAGTGCATCACTCGGATGCCGGTAACAATTGGGGTGGATGCATATGTGACACACCCGTCTCTAAAATGTTTTCCGTTGATCAGTGCGTCGTCACGAAAAGGTAGAGCAATTCATCAGTGCATCACTCGGATGCCGGTAACAATTGGGGTGGATGCATATGTGACACACCTGTCTTTAAAATGCTTTCCGTTTATCAGTATGTCATCACGAAAAGGTAGAACAATTCATCAGTGCATCACTCGGATGCCGGTAACAATTGGGGTGGATGCATATGTGACACACCCGTTTCTACAGTGTTTTCCGTTGATCAGTGCATCGTCACGAAAAGGTTCAAGTCAAAGAAGACAGTCAACACGACTGACATTTATGATATTGTTTGCTTTTTTTTATTTAAAAATATTTGTTGATTTGAGGCTGTAGGCTTGACGAATCTTGCTGATAGTATCCACTTGGAAAACATTAAGATTTTATATCATAATTTAATACAGTAGAGTTGTTGGAAGTTTTTAAGCCACTTTGTTAAAAAAAATTCCTAACGGGTCCTCTTTAATTTACACTTTCTTAGGTTTTTAATTACCATCCAGAAAGATGCGCCTCCATTAACCAGTGTACCCATCATTTCTCATTGACTCATATATTCCGTATTTTTTTTGTTTCAAATAATGATTTGGGATGATAAAAGCTGTTCATTCTTAGGAAAGTCCGATTCTAATCTTTTCGTCTCATTGTCAATCGTCTTGTCATGATGTTTTTCATCTGCCCAGTGATCATCATGTCTCTTGTCACTTATAGCTTTATTTATTTTTTTTTACTTTATCCTTCTAACCAATATCCCTGTAAAGGTATCGTAAGAGACACTTAACACTGAGTCTAACTTAGTAGTCACAAAAGGTTCAATTTTTAGGTCCATACCTTCCTTTCGAAACTTTTTATAGCTCATCTTGAATCATTCATTAATTAATTACTATCTACCCCATTTTTTAATTTTTTTCCAGTTGAAGAACAGCGGAATGTATGTGAAAATAATGATGATTCTCAAGTCTAAATCTTGTATATGGAGGTTTAAGAGTTTCTAAAGTGTGAGCAAACCAAGGCCGTAACTTATTTTCCACACAGGCAGTTGCTATTTAGTTTACAATTTGAAGTATAAGGTTTCGAAGCTGAGGATATGACTTTATTCGCGCACTGGATGCGTCACACCACTAAGCTACTTTAAGGAGTAAATATGTTATGTGCATTGATGGAATCAAGGATGGATTTTTGAGTCAGCAGTTTTTGTGTGAAGAATTCTTACACTTCCGCTGTAATAAAGGGTGTTTTTTGAGAGGTATAGAACTTTAAATTGCAATAAAACAACGATGTATTATTCGATTGACATGATTTTTTTATTCGAAAGATAATCTTGTGGCATTACATTTTAAATATGATTTCTGGCATAGGACTGCCACGACTGGCTCGGATGTAGTCCAAACTGGACGTCCAATTTTCGATGACTTTTTCCAACATTTGTGGCCGTATATCGGCAATAACACGGCGAATGTTGTCTTCCAAATGGTCAAGCGTTCGTGGCTTATCCGCATAGACCAATGACTTTACATAGCTCCACAGAAAATAGTCTAGCGGTGTTAAATCGCAAGATCTTGGAGGCCAATTTACAGGTCCAAAACGGGAAGTAGGCGGTCACCGAACGAGTCTTTCAATAAACCGATTGTGGCACGAGCTGTGTGACATGTTGCGCCGTCTTGTTGGAACCACAGCTCCTGGACATCAGGATTGTTCAATTCAGGAATGAAAAAGTTAGTAATCACGACTCTATACCGATCACCATTGACTGTAATGCTGTGGCCTTCATCGTTTTTGAAGAAGTACGGACCAATGATTCCACCAGCCCATAAAGCGCACCAAACAGTCAGTTTTTCTGGATGTAACGGTGTTTCGACATACACTTGTGGATTAGCTTCACTCCAAATGCGGCAGTTTTGTTTGTTGACGTAGCCATTCAACCAGAAGTGCGCTTCATCGCTAAACAAAATTCGCTTATGAAAATGGACCATTATTTTCAAAATAAAATTGCGCAATTTGAAAGCGTTGTTCAGGCGTGAGTCATGATGAATTGCCCAACCAAACTGAGAGTAAATCACTTGACAGCTGTTAAATCGGTCGCCACCTTGGAAAGTAATGCCAACTTAAACTTCTATACCTGGAAAAAACATTCTGTATAAAATGAGCGAGTGTTTCTTATTGTCACTCTATTGAAGACAGGCTTAGTAATTTTGAACCTGGAACAAGTGATGAAGATGCAACTTGAGTTGGAGCCCTCTCCAAACTCCATACCACGCCAAAAAAACTTTGAACCTCGAGAGATTTAACATGCATCAGCTCCTCTACATGGTGGGTCTTCAATGGCACTATGGTGCAAACTCTTGACACGCTGGCAACGGTTTCCAAAGCAATAGGCTATCACGGACTTTTGTAACACAAATAAAAAGTAACAATAATCAATTTTATAAGTCTAAGAAGGAGCTGACGTTATATATTGTATTTATAGGAAATGCTTGAACTATCTTACTTTGTTTCTTCCATATGTTTTTATTCTGTTCTTTGCCCTAACTCTACTTCAATTTTTTGTGACTAAGATTTGCGTGATATATTAAAAGAAATAAACAAAATAAATTTATTTATTAAAATAAGTTTATTTATTAAAAGGAAGAATTCATTAAAAATATAATAAATTATTAACAAATAATAAATTCATTACTTTTTGAAAATTGTAATTAAACTTTATTTCCAAATAATTTTGTTATTCTTCTTCAATGGCTCGACAGCCTTGTGTGGGCCCTGACCTTCTCCGGAAGTCTTTTCCAGGCATCCCTACTCCTGGCAACTTTTTTCCAATTTTTGACTTTTAAAATTTTTAGGTCCTTCTCAACACAGTCAATCCATCTTAACTGGGGTCTGCCCCGAGGTTTATTTCCCACGAGCTTTGCTATAAAGTTTTTTTTTGCAGCAACGATCTTTATTCATTCTAACCAGATGACCAGCCCATTTAAGTCTCTATAATTTGACAAATTTTACAATATCAGGTTGTTTGGAAATCTTGTAAATTTCTAAGTTAAATCTTCTTTATGATCCATTCACTTGGATCCCACCAAGAATGCAGTGCAGTTTTTTTTTTAAATAATAAAATATTTTCTTTAACTTTAAATTCAATTCGCTATTCATTAAAATGTTTATCCAAATTTATTTGGATAAACAAAATGTTTTTATCCAGATATATTATCCGAATAATATTTACTTCGACTTTTATGGTATTGATTGCATCGATTATTTACAGTCCTACAGTGAGAAAAGTGTTAGCCATATCATGTGTTTTACGTTCTGTAATAGTGGTATGCAGAACATAGTTTGTAAATCAGTATTTTGAAACAAATCACAAACCCTCTTGTCAAAAAAAAAAGAGAACCACTGTAAAAATAATGAATTGCTCAGAAACCGTTTGGCAGACGACTTCAACTCAGCATGTATTCTACAAAAAGTTGTGACGAATCTATACTGCACCTTTCCACCAATATTCTTAGGCGTCTTTGGAGATTGTAAATTCGCGTATATTTCAATGAACTCTAAGGAGAGAACGGGATATGCAAAGTAGATAGGGTATTTAAAGAGAGCGTTGTAAATTAGCGAGGATGAGCCAGCAGCTGTAATGACAACGTTTAGAGGATTCAATTGGATTACGATAGTGAAGCGTTTCTGTTAATACTCAAAGAAGGAACCTTAGGAGGTTAATATACTTGAAGAGATCATAAGTACTACCAGGTGATATATTCTAGTTTAATACCGCTTAACGCAAGTGTTAGTTTAATAAAATTAGTTTAAGTTAATGAAAACTACTAATTCAAGTTGCGTGTATTTCTCGGACCTCCTATTCCGGTAAACCCTTTTGATATTACGCGTAGTTATTGATTAATTTCCTATTTCGTAATTTAAATTAATATTAAAGGTAAATACCTTTTGTTTGATGTAGACATATTAGATACTATATGTCATTAGAGTTTTTGATATTTGAATCAAGTGAATAAATATAAGTTATTACTCTATACAAATGGCGTCTAGTCATTCTTTGCCTCAAATTAATCTTAGTGTCCAGGGTGGAATCCAGGGAGGTTCCCACAAAGTAACATCTTATCATTCTAATATAAGTTATTTGTCATCCACACACACAATCTGCAACAACAGAAGTCACAGTAATGTTACTTTAAATTAAATTACACATCTAACTATATTACACATATAAATTACACATAAAACATTTATAACTATACAGTGCAAAAAGTACCTTTTTTTTGTTGTAAATAGTGTGTGTGGTGTGTTATTAGTTTTATTCTTTTCCTCATAACTATTAGTCAAATTTATTTGACGGCACGTCTATACCTTATTAAACATTTCTTTAGAAAAAATGGCACTTTGATCAATAAAGACTCGCACCCTATGACCTAGAAGATGGGAAATCACATACAGCCAGAGAGCGCATTACGTCGATCGCGATCGACTGGTGGACCGCCTTACTCTATTAGTTGTTAGTAATTATATACGGAAATATTCAAGATTGACTGAAGTATGAAATTTCAGTTTTCTATTGACTATAACTAGAAAAACTAACTTAAGATAAAAAAATGGTTCAAACAGGGGCCCCAGATGGCAGATGTATAACAAAGAGTTCAGCGTTCCTGTAACATTCCATCCTACAATCACTTTTCCGGCAGCGAAATGAAGCTTCATAGCGAACACTAAAGCAAAACCCGCGTGTGCCCTTGTTCCGTCATCTGATGCTTCTGTTTACGTAGTGCCATCTATCGTGTACACCAACCAAAGACTGTTCAGAATTTTCGGTGCACTAACAAGGGGAGGGGACGACTAAGGAAATTCATTTTGGATAGAGACTTGGTGTAATAGTAGTACTCTTTTAGGGTGTTCAAACCTCAATGTAATTCCACCGACTGGCCAGTCAATTCGGAGAAAATAGCCTTTGAAATTCATGCTTAGCATTTATACAATTAAATTTTAATTTCCTCCAACGAATCCGTAGCCGGCTGGGTAAATCGTCTGCTTACTATGCGCGAGATTAGGGTTCGATTCACGCGTTAAACTTTTTTTTTCGATTCATTTAATTATTTTTTAAAATTAAATAAATTTATTTATGAAAGGTTAATTAAATATGAAATGATACTTTATGTGATTATTTTGTATTTTATAACATAAGTATTTTATTATAGTATAAGTTATTATAGTATAAGTAATATTGCATTTTAATTTAATAAGTCTATTTAAATAATTTTAATAATAAATTAATAATAATTTTAATAATAAATTAATAATAGTTTTAATAAGTAATATTTTTAATAATAAATAAATACTAATTTTAATAATAAATTAATAATAATTTTAATAAAAGTAATATTTTTAATAATAAATAAATACTAATTTTAATAATAAATAATAATTTTAATAATAAATAATACATTCAATAATAAATAATAATTTTAATAATAAATTAATAATAGTAATAATAATTCGCAATAATTAAAATTCATTAATAAATTTTAATTAATAATAATTAATTACATTTAATTAATAATAGTAATTAATGTAAATTAATAATAATTAATTAATTTTCATGATAAATTAATAATAAGTCATTAATTTTCATCTATAATAATTAATTAATCATCATCAATAATAATTAAATAATTTACATCAATAATAATAAATTAATTTTCATCAATAATAATAAATTAATTTTCATTAATAATAATTAATTAATTATTATTAATAATTAATTAATTAATATTAATAATAATAATTAATTAATTAATATTAATAATAATTAATTAATTTTCACCAATAATAATTAATTAATTTTCATCAATAATGATTAATTAATTTTCATCAATAATAATTAATTAATTTTCAATAATAATTAATTTAATTTAATTAATAATGATTAATTAGTTTTAATTTCTTATAATTTTTTATAATTAATTGACTTTCATCAATAATAATTAATTTATTTTCATCAATAATAATTAATTAAATTTAATTAATAATGTTTCATTAGTTTTAATTTCTTATATTTTTTTATAATTAATTGACTTTTATCGATAATAATTTATTTATTTTCATCAATAATAATTAATTAATTTTAATTAATAATGATTAATTTGTTTTAATTTCTTATAATTTTTATAATTAATCATTTTAAATAATTTTAATTAATAGTTATCTTAAATATTTTTAATTAATAATAATTTTAATAAAAAATAACTTAAATAAAAAGTTAATTTAATTTTTTAAATTATTTTTTATTTAACATTAAAATTATTATTAAAATCAACATTATTTGCTATTGAAATTATTATTAATTCATTATTAAAATAATTTAAATAAATTTACTAAATATATTTAAGTAAATTTATTAAATATATTTAAATAAATTTATTAAATATAATTAAATAAACTTATTAAAATTAAATAAATTTATTTAAAAAGGATTTATTAAGTGTTTTATAAAATTATAAAATAATTAAATTAATAATATATAAAATAAAATATTTTTATTACATAAATTATAAGATAATTTAATAATAATAATATATTTTATATGTTATTTTATATTATATATAATATTTTATTTATAGTTTATTGCATTTCACACATTATAAAACTATTTATAACTAATTTTTATGTAAAATATCATTTTATATTTATTATATATTTTATTATAAATATTATTTATTAATATGAAAATATATTTATAAAATGTAAAAAAAAAATTATACAATCACAGTAATTCTTTTACTTTATAAAAAACAAAATAATTACGTAAAATATCATTTAATATTTAATAAACCTTTCAGAGATATATTTAATTTTAAAAAATAATTAATTGAATTGAAAAAAGAAAGTTTAACGCGTGATACGAACCCAAACCTCGTGCATAGTAAGCAGATGATTTACCAACCAGGCTACGGACTCGTTGGAGGAAATAAATATTTAATTGTATAAAAGCTAAGTATGAATTTCAGTGGCTATTTTCTCCGAATTGACTGGCCAGTTGGTGGAATTACAATGAGGTTTGAACACCCTAAAAGAGTATTACAATTGCACCAAGTCTCGATCCAAAATGAATTTCCTTAGTCGTGCCCTCCCCTTGTAAGAATAATAAACATGTTTTCTCCTCTTATTCTTGTTTTGCGTCGTAATTACCGTGCCAAGAAAGCGTTTCCGACCATGCATTCCTATGTGATTTCCTATTATCTAGGTTTGCTCTGTCTGTTTTGAAAGTTTAAACGTTGTACAGATACACCTTGTATATAAACTCAAGAGCCAAAACGTTATGACCACCCTTACATTTCGCAATTAACTCTCCTGAATGACGTGGAAGGCACGTGATCAGGTGGAAGTGGTATTTAACTGCTGCTGGAGAGTCTGAAGAATCATTATTTCACTTACTTCTGTGTGTGATGGGAAAGGCTGTGGATCTAAGCCACTTTGATAGAGGGCATATTGTAATGGCTCGAAGGCTCGAAACAAGTATTTCCGAAACTGCACGACTCGTGGGTTGTTTGCGATCTACAGTTGTTAGTACTTATGCAATGTGGATGAATGATGGTGAAATCAGCAGTAGACGACATGGTGTTGGGCGTCCACACGCTATTAAAGAAAAAGGTCGTCAGAGACTGTCTTGCATGGCGGAGCAATACCGGAGCCAGACAGTGGCTCAGCTGACAGCCCAGTACAAAGCAGGGCCAAGTAGAATAGAATCGGAGCACACTGTTCAGCGGACACTGTTGGACACGGGGCTACTCAGCAAAAGTCCCGCTCGTGTGCCTTTGCTGACCAAGCGTCATCGCCAACTGCGCCTGCGACTGGTCCATGGATTAGTAGGAGAGAGTTGCCTTGTCAGATGAATCACGGTTTGTCATTCATCACGCCGATGGCCGTGTCAGGATACGCCGTCATCTAGGAGAACAGTTGCTCTCTCAATGTACAGTATGTCATACACAGGCCGGTAGCGGCGGTATTATGCTTTGGGGGATGTTCTCTTGGGTGACTCTGGGACCCGTGGTTGTGGTAGAGCAGACAAGGAATGCTACAGGGTATCTGAAAATGATTGCGGACCAGTTGCACCCTTACATGGCCTATGTTTTTCCAGCTGGAAATGGAATGTTCCAACTGGACAACTCCCCGTGTCAAAAGTCTAAAATTATGTTGGAGTGGTTCCAGGAACATGATGCTGAATTCCAGTTAATGTCCTGACCACCTAACTCATCGGATATCAATCCGATAAAATACATTTGGGATGTCATGGGACGGCAACTCCGAGTTCAAAGACCACCAATTCGCAATATCTCGGATTTGTGTGACCGTTGCTTAAACATCTGGTACAATCTGTCTCCGTCCATCTACCAAGGACTTGTGACATCCATGCGAAGGTGGGTTGAAGCTGTGATGTACGCCGAAGGTGAGCCAACTCGTTTTTGGCAGGTGGTCATAATGTTTTGGCTATTGAGTGTATATTACACGTTAAAAAAAGAGGACTTATATTTTTCAAAATGTGATGTAAATCTCGTATTTAATCATAATGTTCCCTCAAGACTACATTATGCAAAATGATTTGTAAAACTTCATTTTTAATTGAACAGCACATAAATATATTTTTATCTTAAAGAAACAATTCTAACTTTACCTACATTAAAGGAATAAATTTGAGGTAATAATATTTGTTGCGGTATTTATTTTCCGTACCAAAACTGCACTAAAGGCTCATTTTGATTAAAAGTACTTCTCCGATTGAATACGTCGAATGTCAGTGAAAAAAAAGATTATCCACCCCCATTTTTTGATAATTTCTTATGAAAAAGTAGGGAATAATTTTTGTTATTTTTAATATCTTACAGAGATACTATATAACATCATAATTATAAAATTAAATGAATATGCTAGATATACACCTAATACCTTTACAACCACGGTGTGATTTTTAAAATATTAATTTAATCGCTTAATCTTGTGCAATAAAAGACTGTTAATGAGAAAAATCTAAAAAAAAATACATAAGAATTAAAATAACTGTAAAATATAAACTGCTATTATTTTTGAGGAATAAACTGTGCTTAAAAATATATTAAGTATAGTTCTATAAAATTCTTAACTTTTTATTTCCATTTTCCTCCAGTACAAAATAATTCTTAATTTCAATAATAACGATGATCAGCGCATTCAATGCAAAAGTTATACTGTTAGGAATTACGTAACAATCAAGTTTTAATTTATTGCAAAAATTTCATAGCATAACCTTCAAATCTGAATAAATTTGGTAAAACTCCAAATAATTTTTAGCATAATTTCTAAACCTCGAATTGAAAATAAGATTCTTATATTTTTAGATTTTTATGAACAGCTTAAATATCCTTTATATAGTAACAGTTTAATATAATTTGCTTTGACATATTTACAGAATTTGAATTTGTCTCAGAAATGTAATAATTTTAGTAGGGAATAACTTTTTATACGCAGCACACATAACAAAGGTAGTCTATAAAATGTCATTTCTTTTCAATTTCCTCAACCCAGGTATAAGATAAATATTAAAAAAATATTTTTTAAATAGTGTATTATAGATGAATACATTATCAGAGATCATTCATATAAATATTTTTATCCAATCAATTGGAAAGTAAATTATATATATATTAGCCTTGCTTTTTGTAATATTCAGATATTGCTCTGTTTAATATTTTAGAAAAATGTGTTTTAATTTTATATCAAACACTATTAACATTTAGTTTCCTTATTTCTAACGCAAGCGAATTCTTGCACTTACTTAACATTCCGTAGTTAATGAAGAAAAATTATTCCTGTAATTAATAGAGTTAAGAGGTATAACACACACTGAACAATTAAATCCTCTTACTTAAATACCTTGCAGTTTTACACAATAATAATTTAAATAATTATTGCTTTATCAAAATAAAAAATATTAAAGAGTTAGTACATAAATTTGTCACCTTTTAAACGTATTGCTACAATGTTAATTCGCATCATCACTTCTAAACTTCTAAACGTATAAAAATTTTTATAAAAATAAAAAAAATATTTAGCAGTAAGAACATAAATTTTTTTTAACATGCACGTGTCTCTTTTTCTTTATTTCCATTTTCAGAAAAATTACGCACCCACCCTACCTCTTTTCACGTAAAGAAAACTTTTTTGTTTTAATTGTATTAACCACAAGCCTATTCGTGGTTTTAGGGTTGTTCCTTAATCTTTTAGTCGCCAAATCTGAAAACGATATAATGAATTAGTCGCCACAAATCTCGAAATCCTTAAAATCCTTATTTATGAGGATCCTGATCAGGACAATGAAACAAAATTATGGAATTATTGTATTGTCATGGGTCCTTGACAAGTGTGTAAAATTTCGAATTAATCCGACGTTTTAAAGTGGATAAAATTCGACTTCAAAGATTCCATTACATACAAATGAAATTTATAAAAGCTTCCATGCAAATAAAATTTAAGAAACGCAAGCGAATTTTCATGCTTACTGAACATTCCGTAATTAATGAAGAAAAAAATGACTCCTGTAATTAATAGAGTTAAGAGGTATAACATACAGGGAAAACAATTAAATTCTCTTACTTAAATACCTTGCGGTTTCACACGATAATAATTTAAACTAGAGAGAAAAAAAATATTTGGTGTCTGTCTCCCTGCCAACACTGCACCTTTAAAAAAGAATTCTAAAAAAATAAAATGAAACAGAGATCTACATAAATGTGTATATCTATCTCTCCATATATATATATATTCCGGAAAAAAATACTGGAACAATAACAAACGAAAAAAAAATGAAAAGAAAAACTCTTATGTTTTCTCGGACGGGCTATCGAGGCAGAATCTCTCCCACATACGAAGCAGACCTTCTTCCTTGATTTAATAAAACCCTTCGCTTCATACGAGCAACGTGGAAAAAAAAGACAAAGCTGGAAAAAAACCTAGAAAATACAATATATATATAAAAAAAAACCCTTCCAAATTGCCGGTCGGGTAAAATAAAATAAAAAAAATAAAGTAACGCCTGGCGAAAACTAAACATAAAAAGAAAAAAATTCCAAGAGTCGTTTTTATCGAACTGCTGGAAGGGGCTTCTACAGGCAAAAGGAAAGTGCGAATAATTTGCATAGAGGCAAGGTTCGATCGTGCTTTCACATGACGTCACGCTTTGACAATTAAAACGCGCCGCTGGGGCCCTTCGCCATTAATTTCAGGGCGTCCAAATTTCTGCATCCCCCTCTAGTGCCCCATCTTCCCTCTGAGGATGGAAAGGACTAATGACTAGGTCTTGCACATCCATATTCATGTAGAGATCTCACAGTGCGGGATCTTGGTTTTATGCATTTTCGCTGCATAGGAAGAGGCCGTTCTTTTTTACACAGGAGTCTCCGACTGCACCTGAATATCAATGGAGCCCATAGACCACACGTTTGGAAGTTTACGGGGAATTGGTTTAAAATGGACCCAGAAGAGGTTTTCTCTGCTTCAGTATGGACGGGAAGAAAAATTTAGCAGTAAACATATTTCGAGATGGGCTTAGGAAGACACGTATAGTTAAATCTGTATTAGGATACAGTAGTTTAATAAAAGTTTTATGAAGTTACAAAACAAATTTTAAACGATATAAATAATGGATATAATACCAAACAATTTGATATGCTTAAGGTATACAACTAACCTAAAATCATGAGTTTTTTCAAAAATTGACAATTTTTTTTTACAATTTTATTTTATGGCCATCTTATTAGCTTAATAAAAGTACTAAATTTTTTATCTTCCATTCACTAGAGCAAAAACTACAAGTGTTTTAATAAAAGATGATGCCATAATTTTACGCAAGATGTCGAACTTTAAAATACGTTTTACGCGAAATGTGTTTTTTCCAAAAAAGTCAAACGGGGACAGCGATGGCTCAAAAAGCTTTGAAAATAATTTGAGGAAATTTTTTGTGTAAGTTTTGTAAAACAGAAGAAGTGTTTTGACCTTCAGATTTACCAATCGCTGTTTTATTTCAAAATTTACAGTCCTTTATGGGAATATAATCACTGTTTTTTTAAGGAATTTCATATTATCACTAAGATAAAGTACTCTAGTTTTTGTAAACATTAAAATATCTCTAATCCTGAAGATCATTTCCAACATGAATAATAAAGTAAGACATCAAAATTTAAAAATTGAGAATTTGTTCATAAAATTTTTGTACAGAGCGGGCCCCCTTTATGAATTTTTTGTACATTTTTACAAGTTTTTTTTTTCCATTTTAATAATAACTTTTTTTTTCTTTTTTCAATTTTAGGAATTTTTCCTTAAAATATACTAAATAAATCTAAAAATCACAAAAAAAATCCCCATATCTGCATTTTTTCAAAAAAAGGTTGTTGCAAGTAATCGGATACCTTAAGGTATCCGACTATGTTCAAAACCATGATTAAAAAAGCATGTAAATGGATAATTTTCATGATATTTAGTGTCATTTAAATTAGAATACATGAATAAAATTGTTTTAAGGATATTATTAGAATAAAAAATTATTTAAATGCAATATTTTGGCCAGAAATGAACTTAGAATTACCTATTTTCAAAACATTCACTCTGGTGAAAAATGCTTGTATAAAAATAATGTTTTGCTTATATATGGCTAAGACTTCTCCAGAGGGCCTGAACTAGGAATTTTGAAAAAAATCACATTATTTTCAGAGATGTATTAAAATATGAATAAGTCCTTTTCAAAGTTATATATTTCAAAAATCTTAGTCCAGATTTTGCACAAATATCTGAGCTATATATAGGCAAAATATTATTATTATCGAAGCATTTACCACGAAACAAGAATGTTTTGAAAATACTTAATTCTGTGTTCATTTTTTGCCAAAATATTGCATTTAAATAATTCTTACTGTATGTAATAATATTCTTAAAACAATTTTCTAGAGGTATTCTAATTTAAGTGACACTAAATATCATAAAAATTATTCATTTATACGCTTTTCTAAAACAACAGTACTGAACGTAGTCGGATACCTTAAACCTTTAGTGGGCTAAGGTCTAGCCACATATTAAAAAAAAATTCTCCAAGCGGGCGGTGGATATTTAGTCTATCCATGTACGTCCATTAAAGCTAAAACACATACAAAATAATACGGATGACAGTACGATACCTTATTTTGCATTTTATGTCCTCTGATGTGTAGTTAAAAACAGTTTTTCTCGGTGTAAATCTACAAGTTGTATTTTGATTACTATAAATTAAATTTCTGATCTTTAAAAAAATTCGACTTGTCTTAAGTATACCTTTCTCTCATCTGAATGAATTAAGCAATTCTACAATTCAAAAAAGGTTTTATTTAGGTTTTTGGAAACCTTTTATATGTGGATAGAAGCTCTATTCACTGTCCACATAGAACAGAAAAAATGATCTATTTCCTGTACTCGAGAGAGAGCACTAAGAATCACGTAAGAAGGTTGGGGTTCGAAATAAATACAAACTTTGCTTACAATATGTGATACAAGATTCTAGGGTTCAAAAATCTTTTATTACAGCTTTTCTGCTCCTCGGAGAAAACGTTTGCATATTATAAAGTTCCACAGAAAAAAGCTCATCAAATTTATGAAATAACTACTTTAAATCCTCAAAAATATTGCTTTATTTCTAATTTTTCATACTAAAATTAAATAAAATACAAAATGTGGATTTATACCAAATTTCAATATATATTCTAAGTATTTATGTATATTCTAAGTATATATTCTATGCTGTACATTTATTTTATTATTATTTTATTGCACTTCTACTTTATAATTAATTGTTTTTGAAATAGCAGCATAAATATTAATTTTTCATAAAAAAGTTTATTGTAAAATGGTTCATTTTTTCCCCTGAAAAGTAAGTTAAATGTCGTAAATGCGCAGTGGCTATAGCGTCTAGCCACCACCCAGGAATAAAACCCCTGTTCAGATATTTTTTTTTGTAACTAAATAATGTTTATAGAGGATGAGAACATTGCATTTATATCAAGTGCTTTATCACAGAAAAGTATATTTTAGCTTTGTGCCCGTTAGAAGGTTAAGGGTATATTGAAATACATCCATTTGTAAGGATTAACCGTTTTGATACGCAGCTATATATAAATACGATACTTACTTATATCTGGGATTTCTATTCTCTCTTATCATATCATATATCTTACATCTTTACATTTAAATTTCTTACTGGACTGGTGGACTTTACATTTAAATTTCTTAATTAAATTTTATAAGTAATCTGAATAAATATTCAAACGAATCAACTATAAATAATCAGCATTATTCTTACAAATGCAAAAATATTATCGGGAACAAGATATTTAATTAAATAATGCATAAGAACAGACTAATATAATATCGAACTGAAAGTTATAAATTCATCTACTTATTTGTCCCCTTACTATTTATAAAGTTTTTAATTTTCTTGGTAGTTCCCGCACAAAAATAAGATCTCAATTTCCGCTATAAGAACGACGTTACAATGACTTAAGCAGCAAGTAATATTAGAGAGCAATTTAATTATAGCTCTCATGTCTTTAATGGTATTGTCTTGTATATTTAGTGTGTGATTAATGTTTCAAATTTTCACACTTTCATTTATTCAAATTTTATAAAAGTATTTATTTTTGAGTCGCTGGGAATAAGATTGTTGATTAATATTAATTATAATTCGTACAAATAACTAGTAAACTTGACCCTAACTAAAAACAATCGTTGGTTTAAAGTTTCTGCAGTATAAATTTCAACAATCTTTATTATAATGATTAATTTCCACATGCGAATCACTACGTACGTCAATTATTGTAAGTTTTTAAGATAAACTTACTATCATTCATTACTGTTAAAATATTCAATTTATACATACATGTCAGTTATTGAGTTTCGTAAAAGGTTTGTATGATATTTCCTTACATTTTAAACTATACAATGTCATAAAATTAAACTAAGCCAGCAGGGTTGGTGGTGTTTTATTTCCGATATGTCTCGGGATCATGTTTAAAACTCCTGTATTACAGCATGTAGTGAACAATATATATTTAATATATATTAAAAATATATAGTAAAAATGATTTATATTTCTACAACTTAATGCTGGTTAAAATATTAAAAAAGAAAAATAATATAAAGCGAAGTATTATTATTATATACACAAGGAAAGTTTCACCTTTAACTTAAAGTATTTTTTCAAATCAGAAACCTATCATCTAATTTTGAGCTACAGCAATAACTCGCAGGCCATATAAAAATGAGCCGGAGAACAAAACTCCAGGTTACAAGGAAACACGTCAAAGGACGGGAGATAGTTCACAAACTTGTTTATAGCAGATGTTGAAAATTACCATCATCCACCCATTGTCATCTTTGGGTCCTGGTTAGTAAATTGTGGAAGGCACAACGAACCTGGACTACTGGAGAATTGCTGCAATATCATCAGAAATGCTCTGCTGCAGTTCTTGAAGACTATGAGGGTTGTTGCGATACACCCTAGACTTGAATGTTCCACACAAAAGGCAATTTCACACTGACAGATCAAGGTGCTTGGGTGGCCAGTTAGGGCCGAGAACAGACTGACGTCTGCTAAAAACTCTGTCAGGAGGGAAGGTTGTGTAAATGTGATTCATGGTTAAGAAGGGTATGGGCAGTTGCACCATTCTGTTGGAAGTTGCTGTCCTCAGTTAATGATGCCACAAATGGCTTCAAAATGTTGGAAATGTAATGTTTCGAATTGAACGTCTGATGAAAGAAGACCAAAAATGTGGCCTGTAGACAATGCACATCAAACACTAACCTTCTGATCACGCAATAGTGGAAGTTATGCTGATTCTCCGCTTCCCAGAATCTGTCACTCAGTGAGTTGACATAACCCCTCAAAGGAACTCAGGCTTCATCAGAATTAAAGAAAAGATCCATGTCCCAGCCGTTCTTTGTTATCTCAGTAAACAGCTTGGACACATTCACGTCCAATCGTAGCCACTAGTCCGGGCCACTCTAATTTGCCTCACGCTGTATAACCCTTTAAAACCCAACCCGCACGATCGTGTGGGTTAGACATTCTTATTCATTTTTGCTTCTGGAATAATTGTATATAAAAAAATCCCGAATCCAACGATTGAGTGTGTTTCCAGAAGGTATAAAGTATCATTTTTTATCAACAGATGGTGGTTGTAATCCTGTTTTACTTTCAACTGGCAAATCTAACTTGGTTTTCAAATTCAACGAAAACACATCTTCTTTTTATGTCGTAGAAAGATAATAATCAATATATTTCTAATTGCTTGGATACACATTTTTATATTGATGTTTGAATAATTGTAAAATAGAAAAAATATTAATTATACTCTATGAAAGTGGCTTGTAGCACTCGGGATTTTGTTACCCGCACAATCATGTGGGTTGGGCGTTCCTTAAATCGCTGCAGCTGTAAAGGCAAATACTTACCATGCAAATTTTCTTTTCTGTTTCAATAATTTTGATGAAAACATACATAAAAATGAAAGATATAGTTATATAATTAATACCAAATTTTCTTGGAGGTCGTAATGGATGAGTCCCTTTATTTCTTTATTTCTCTCTTTTTTGCAATTAATTTTCTTTTTCATACATTTGTTGAAGAGTATATCATTTTTATCCTCTCTACAGATATCTACATCCATATCTCTTCCCCCCCCCAAAAAAAATCTGAGTTTTCCGGTGGGAGTTAGTATATATATATATATATAGTGTGGTTTAAATATATATATATTTTAAATAATAAAATTATTTGATACATTTTACTATTTTTCATGGAATGCTATGTTAACTTTTAACCAAAAACTTTTTCAGGCGTCTAAAAGGAGAAGAATTCTCACATGAGAAATTTTTTATTGGATGAATAAATCAGATTGAACTTAGATCAGAACTTAGTGATATCTCGGGGGAAGATAATACTGCGAACAAAACATATGAATATACTGGAAGGATAATCAAATTCATATTAGAGCGATGAAAAAGAACATGGTAATATTTGAAATGGAAAGACAATTTTGGATCATTCTTTACCATAAAAGTCTCTTGAACACATTCATTACATTGATTTAGCTGTTGCAAATTCTTGGTTTATGTGCAAACAAGATGCAATATCAAGTAAAATTCCTCAAAAATCAAAATGGATAGCTTAAAATTTAAAGTAGAGGTAGTTGAAGTGTTATCAGCCTCTACACCTACTAACGAAAGTATTTAAAATGATGATGAAGATAACAATGTTGTAATTCCCCTCACAAAAAGATTGACGCGTTATAATCACCTGCTATACATGTCGTGACTTTTATCCAGGCCATTCCAGGATAAAATGCTTGCCATGTATAGCTGTTTTTGATGTGTTTATGACATTTCAATGTCTCGCAAGTGCAAATTTGAGAACTATGAAAGCAGTTCGAAAACATGTTGTGAAAAATGCAATGGTTATTTATACTTACCAAAAACAAAACAAAAGATTTTTGCAGTAAATAAATAATGAATTATTAAAAGAGTAAATTTTTCTCAATAATTTGCTTATTTGTAACAATCTTAGTTGAATTAAGATTGTTTTTTCTATCAACTTAGAGCTAAAAATGTAAAATTTCATAGGTGACCTGTTTCACAGATAACGCCCTATCGGCACGATTGTGCGGGTACCATCTACATTCCAGAGGGAGATTGGAAATTTTTTTTATTATTTTCCCAATGTCATTGGGGTCCATATAGTATTACTAACCGGAAGAATTTAATATTTGAAGAAAAAAATAATTCGGGTCTTAAAGGGATAACTAAGAGTTGTCAAATAACTCATCATTTTCCTGCCACCCTAATGTGTGAACTTTGCACCGGGACAGCTTCAACTTGCATCAATTCATCTTTATTAGAATCTTAGAAATTTTACACCTTTTTCTGGTGAAATGTAGGTGATTGCGAATTTGTTACCATAACATCTCGGTTATCACAGTCAACGCAAATGGCATTAATTTTTAAATGGCCATGTATGTTCCAAGTATGCATACTTAAGGTTTCTTTAATATGAATTTTGAGCAGGGGACATATGCTTGAATATATACTTTTTTTAGTGTTCTCTTTATTCGGAAAAAGATAATTCAATCTTTAAAAGAACAGAATCAATTACTAAAATACAATTTTAAATTCTCCAATGTGTTGAAAAAAAGAATAAAAATAACTTTATCGGATAATGAATTGATAATATTATAAAAACGGCATTCTATCTCAATGATTAAAATATATAAGCAGAAGAAATTAGTTGAGCAAACACGAAGAGCATTCAGCTGTCTTTGTACTTTTGAAAGTAAGGAATTTTATAAAAATAAAATAAATATTTTTTAACGGTTCTCTATCAGCTCTTACTAAAAAGACAACTAGTAAAACCAAGTAATATAAGTGGATAAAATTAGGTAATTGAACTTTATAAGAAGAAAATAGCATAATAACAGTTGAAATAATAATAATGAGATTATTTTAGTAATTTTTGAAAAACAATACGAGCACTACTAATTAACATTCTGGCTCAGATAAAGAATATTTTTGATTAAATTATATATAAAAAATATTAAAAACTTTGAAAAAATATTTTTAGCGAAAGAAAAATTGATGGTATTCTTCATTATTCGAAGTGACTGAAATTACGAATTATTCGGTTAACTGACTTACGTAGTCTATTAATTATCTTAATCAAAATCTTCATTAAATTTTCCATTGTTTTTTCAATTAACCCAAAACTCACCTAAATTTCTCATTTTTCGTTTCTTTAATCAAAATTTGCTTTTTCCACTTCATTAGAACAATTTTCATTTTATTTTTTACGCTTAGAATTAAAGAAAAAAAAAGATTTGGAGAAATCGATGCTTAAGAGCTTGTTCTTTGAAACGATCATTGAGGACATTAAGATAATTGTAGTAAAATTATCTGAATGACGTCTTCTTAAATCCTTACAATAAGGTATCATTTCCTGCGGTAAAATGTACAACGTTAATTTTAATTATAAATTATTAAAAATAATGAAAAGTGAAAAATTACACATTGTATATATAAGTCTTTGCATTTACTATCATAAAACTTCTAAATAAGAAAATGTGTGTGATGTTAACAACAAATAAACAAACTTCTGAAAGAAAGAGATATTTCGTTTCGAAGGGACTATTTGCTTATTTCCGTAACACAATCATCGAGGCATTTAATTTACAAACAGTTGAAAATGTAATGCTGAAAATTTATAAATATCATATATTTTCCTAAGTTTCAGATTAAATATAGAGAAAAGTTCAGTATCCGATTTAGGAACTGCCGCTTGATCAAAATTAGTGTGACCAATTTTAAAAGTATATAACTATTTATGATAAATTTCTATCTTTTTACTGCTGGTTTTATTTTAAAAATGAAACATTTAAATTAATAATCAAACCATTTTTATAAGTGAGAGAAAATTATAGTTCTGAAATTAGATCTTCAAACCCGGAATGAAATTTTACAAATTTGGAGGATGGTTGTTCAAATTCTGTAAAATATAAAGCATTTAATAAACAAAAAAGACATTTTTCTATTGTATTCCTATCCAAACTTCAAAATGAAATAAATTTGACTCGCAATCAATAACTTTGGGGGGAAATATGTGAACGAAAGGAAGTCCTTAATGAAAAAATGAAGTTGAATAGAATTATCACTGTAGAAACTCCATTGCCTCCAAACCTATGACAAAGGAACTACTGATGTAGTAATAAACAATTTATCGTCAGATAAAGAAAATTGGCTATAAAAAATTAATTTTTCACAGACCGTCATCAAATGTCTGTTAAGACCGTAGAAAAAACGAAGAAAATGTTCCTGGCCTCTGTATTTAATGTTATGCAAAAGTAGGTACAAAACATGGATAACTTCGGATAAAGTGTTGTTTCATCTGTCATTCACAACTGACAAAATGAAGATACGATATATTTCTCTCAAAAAGTGTCGCAAAGACGCAGCTGTTTTGCAAAACGCAAGTTGGCCGTCTGGTGTTATGGTATGGATAGAAATGTCCCCTCAAGACTTAACAAAACCATTTTCTGTGAAACTGAAGGCTAAAATTAACGCTAAATACTATCATAATAAAATTTTGAAGCACTTTATTAGAGAAAGTAAACGTTTTTACACTCAAGAAACTTTGTTTTTTACCAAGATTCTGCAATAAGTCATACTGTAAAATCAACTATAAAATGGCTGAAAGATTAAAAAATAAATATTCGGCCTCCTAATAAATGACTGTCACTACCCCCTGTCTACGTTCCTTGCGATTATTTTTTACGGGGATACTTAAAAAAACAATTAAATAGACATAAAGTAAGAGCGTTTCAAGGGCTTCAAAAAGCAATTTAAGAGGAAGTTGGTTTGCCTATGCTCTAGTATAAAAACGGTTTTGAAGAATTTTAAACATTTTCAGATTCTATTGAAAACTAACCAAAACTCTCACACTAAGGTCAGAATTTAAGTCTTTTGAATGATAAAAAATCAAGTAAACAATTCAAATATTAAAAACTGTAAGAATAAAATAAACAACGGGAAAATTCTTTTTTGAGTAATTCCTTTCTGAAATTAAAAAATACCTACAAGCAATGCATATAAATATATTTTCTCCTATATTCTACTTTAAAAAACCTAAAACTAATTCAGTTAAAATATTTTTTCGGTTTTCGCAGGTATGACTAATCTTATATTGATCATAATTTGATCTAAACGTTCATTTGGATACGTTACAGTTATTTTGTCTTTATCAAACTTTCTTCACAATGATCCAAACCTTCAATGAAAAAGTATGTATGATTGACCCTGTGAGAATAATTAAGTTATATACAAAATTATTCCTTCCTTTGTTTCATCACAGAAAAGCATTTAAACTTTTTCTGAAAAATCATAAATATTATTTCATTAGTTGGTGTATTTCATGTTAATTTTTAAATATCTGCGTAAATGTTCTGGAAAAAGAATTCTTTAAACTATTTCACTAAAGAAACTGGATATGTGTGAGGGGAAAAATACTGCCGATTTAAATGTAATACATAATATAGCATTCTTGTCTTAAACTATTAGAACTGATTTATTTTTTTCAACGGAAATTTCAAAGATTGGCTGTTTCAAATAATATCTGCAAAATTTTATAATATATTTAAAGAAATTAAGTATGCAGCAAAACAATGAATCAAATATTTGAAAAAAGCAAGAAAATATAACGAAATGAAAGAAAAACAATGGAACCCAGCAAGTTTATATAAGTATAGAGTATCGTCAAGCTTTAATTCTTACAAATAAAAAACTGAGTTATCTGAATAATGAATTTATATCTTAATTATTTTTTTGATAACTTAAACTTACCGAATACATATACAGTCTAATTTCCATATAATGAACTTCTATATTGCTGCTTTTTCTGTAACCAAAAACATTTTACTATTTTCTTCGTGAAATAACCACCAAATATCATCGTGCATTTTCTATTTAAAGAACCTTTTCTATTGTGATTCAATTTTTTTCTTCCTATTTTTAAAATATTTAAGAACATTTTCCAAATGTTTCTCTCTTTTAGCACATTTTATGGTGATCAAGGACCTTGAACTAGTTTTATCAAATTCCTAACTAACCTAAGGCAATGGAAGTGTCGTGGAATTTTTCAAACTAAAAATCAAATAAAATTATAAGATTTTATCAGTAATTAAACTTTAGGATAGATGGGGCAATGTATGCTTAAAGTTATAGGTCATAAAACAATGTATCTTTAAAGTTACTTGTTGGCTTAAAATTAGAAAATGTCGTAAAAAGTTCATTAATTTTAAATAAATTATTTTTTCAATTTAAAAATACAGAGAATTCTTTTCTACAGAGAAATTTTTTTTTCTTACAAGTATGTAAAGTTCTTGCCACGTGTTTAATTTTTTCACTTTGGACCACGTAAACATGATTTCCACCCTAAGACATTGTTTATACGTGTAAAAGGAGTAAAATTTCAATATTTTTTATAATTTTCTTAGATGTAACAATCTTATTGAAACTTTAGCCTTAAAATCAATGATAAAAATAAGGAAACAATCTCAAGAAATGTCACTGATAAAATTTTAAGTACTAGATGTAATGCGACAACGAGTGAAATTCAAGCATCTTTGTTTTAACCAATGCAAGGGAAGCATAGGAAGAACAAAATCATCTTTCATAGTAAGTGAGAAATCGGCGAATATCTACGCATGAACAGTCCGACTATGATTGATGGTACATGGGACTCATTCATCAATCATCCGAATGATGTATCTTTTCTTGTTAAGTTGATATTTAATAGTTCACTGACATTTTACTGAACACTCCTTAAACAAGGAGGTTTTATTTTACATCAAAAAAAAAATTTCACTGCAATCAATAAAAATTATTTTTCTCAAAATTTTCTGCATCATGTGCTCGAAAGGTTTCACAGAAAATATTATAATTAAACAAATTAAATGAAAGAGGCCTTGCGTGTGTAATTGTTTTTGTGTTTATTTGTATCAAAACTTATTGTTACGGAATTTGTGTCATGACTTTTTAAAATAGTGTAACTATTTTATATATATATCTGGATGTGTAATACGTTTATATTACTCTATGTTGTATTTATTTATGTTAAAATTGTAATATTCGCTAGCAATGCCGTTTTTTACATTATAATGGCGATTCAATGGAAACTTGGTGAAATCTGGGCGATATAGCCAAGTTAACATCGTTTTTGGTGACATTGTTGGCAAAATGGCGACCCTTTTTGGTCAGTTCGTGACCTTACGGATTATTCTGGAAATTACAGCTACTAATATCATGATCTATGACGCAAGTGGGTTTTTTGAGAAAAATTCATGAAGCCTATAAGTAGAGAGCCGCTCTCTGAAACTGTGTTAGTCTTGTCTTGACCGTTGCAGAGTCAATATTGTTCTGGTTAGTTATTAGTTTGAGTTGATTTGACTGTGAAGAGTAGACCAAGAATTTGTGATTACTTTGACTGTTGAATAGGACGAGCAAATGCTTGAGAATAATCTTTAAATATACCTGTATTTAAAACACTGATATTTGTGTCTGAATGCCGTAGAAGGTGCAAAAGCCTTCTGAGATTTATTAAGTGAATTTTTGTTTGCTGTATTTTAAGGATTTTTCTTTTTCGACAATAAATTTCCATCGTTCCTGAAGAACTGTCTTGCTATTTGCGACTTATAGAATAAAATACTCGAACCCCAAACTATGTAACATTATTTTTTGCCCTTGTCAGCAATTAGTTTTGTTTTCAAAAATATAATATGACAATGAAATGTTTTTCTTTAAGTTATATGTTGCTTAAAGTGACACGCTCATAAACGTAAATACAATCTATTCATTTAATTTATATTTAATGAACAATCCAACAAAAAAAAAGTTTAAGAAAATATATATCAAATAATTTTTGAATTTTAAAGAAATTGTGAGATTTTGTTATTCAGATCTCCAGAGCCTTCAAATTATTTATTCTTATTTTGTACCAAGTTTATCTATGCACATTTAAATGTGATTTCAAGATGCAGTGAATATTTATTATTTTTTTATTTATGCTTTTAATTTTTTTTTTATTTTTAAAACCATTAACAATATTTTTTTAACACCGGATATCTTGAAGTGCTGAACATATTCAATGGCCAAGTCTTTTGAAAAAATGTGGATATTTTTTCTACTACTGACATCAAAATACAAATTAAATATTCAATAGTAACATAAGACTGAATAATTCATCTAATTATGAAGAAAACATTTTTTATTTTAAAGGTAAAAGTTTTGTACTCATTATTTATAAAATACTGAATTGCAGTAAACAACTTTTCGAAGATTTAAATTTTTGCGAACATGTAAGATTTAAGATTTAAACAAATATTAAAATGTTTGTTTATATTTGGGGGAAAACATCGAAAATGTAACAGGATTTGGTAAAATTTCTTCACAAAGAGTATTTCTTCATTTTAAGTCTAATTCTTTTTATTTGTTCCCTAAATAAAGAGAAATTGACTTCTTTTGAGAACTATTTAAATTATTGTTCCTAAGTATGACTTATGGTTAGAAATTGAAGCAAAGTTATTCTTTAATTTTTTAGATGCTAAAAGTACAGTACATATAATTTTATTAAAATTATTACGCTGGTGTGCGTGTATGTGTGTGAATGAGAAATATATGTGTAAAAAATCGTTTTAATTACTGAAATGTTTAACTGTTACTTTTAAGTAACTTTCCAGAATTCGATTTGTTACTAACATTGATTGAATAAAATCCTAAATGATGAAATACTTTGTTTTGCCATTATACCTAATGAAATATATCAATGAAACATTTCATTAATAGTTAGTTTAGTTACACTTTAGTTTCATGTATTGAAATTTTAAGTATTAATCAAATATTAATTTGATTAAATGTGTCTTAAAATTATTAAAGGTTTGTTATTTCACTTTCTTTTAAGTATAAACTTTTCTGAAACTTTCTCTGGGTTGAAAGTTACTTGATTTTCACAGAAGTTTGAATCAAATTAATATTAAGAGTCAGACAACATTTCAAAAAGACTCCGGATTCTTAAGCCTACCCTAACGCTAAATAAATCACAAAGCTCCTATTGTCATATCAGAAAAATATATACTGCGCTAGCTAGCGATGTTCGTGTTCCTTTCATGAAGTTGTTTATACAAATATGTAAAGAAGTGAATTTTGCATTTCATAGTTTAACAAGAAACTGCGTTTTCGGACACATTTGCTCATTTGAGAGAATCTGGCGCTCTGAATTAAACTATTACTTCCCAAAGCTGAATACTCACCAATTGTCGTCCCACACGAATTTGACTCAGTTGATTGATTGCTTATTAAAGTCACATTTAGAAGCAACATGAGAGCAATTGATGACGGACCTCGTAATTTTAAGCTGCAATCAATTGACAAGGATGACAACTAAATGAGGATTTAACTCGGACTGCCATGACTCTTTAGACTTAAAGTAATATCTGGACTTGGAATTATTCAATTGCAAATCTCATATTTAAAATTAATTGTCGAAATGTTAAGTTTACAACAAGCAGAAACACTGTGGAATCATTCAAGTAAAAACAGTTGCCATTGTGTTCTGGCACAACCTAGTATCTACCTTCTTAAAAAGAACGGAAATTCAAAATTAGGGTACACTAGGGTGGATTGCAATTTTTTTTTCCAGAACTTCAAAACTTACCTATGAGTAAATCTCTCTAATAAAGAACTGAAGGGGAAAATGAAATATATAACAAATAATGTTTATATTAATAACTGCCGGAAGGGGAATGAAATTAAAGTATTTACCGTAAAATCCGGCGTATAACGCGCACCTTCTTTTTTACGAAGAAATCTGAAATATTTGTATGCATTGCTTTTATGTTGTAGCCTTTCTTCGAGGTATTATCCCAGACTTTTGAATAAATAGTATACTTCTAGAACTGCAACTTACGGTAACAGGTGTTGATGGATGAAGACAGGCAGATGAGCTTGGATATGTTATTACTCTTTCAACGAAAACTTCGTTGGGAGTAGTGTATTTAGTTCTATTTCTCAGAGAAATAATTTATGCCTATATTTTTAACTTCAGATTAGTAGTCATTCATCCTGTTGTATCGGGAAATAAAAAAAAATCATATGATGGATTTAATGAGTTGTCTTAGAACTGTAGAACCAGCAAGGGAAATAAAAATATAATAACGAAAGAGCGGAATATATATAAAATATGTTCAATATTTTCACCTTCTGAAATGGATGTAAATTTATTTTATTATTAATATATTTTAATCTTCGTGTATTAACTAACACCATAAACTCTTTTAGTTCAAAAGAAAGTCTTTTTTTTTAAATAAACAGTGTTTCGATGCATGTAGAAGTAAATCTTTTTTTTATACTCACATCTCTTTCCTTACTATTCAAGCTATCTTTTTTATTTCCGGCGTATAACGCGAACCCTTAAGTTTCGATCTTATTTTTCGTGTTCAAAGTGCGCGTTATACGCCTGGTTTTACGGTAAGCTTTCTTTATGGTAAAAAGTCAAAGTAATTTTTGTTAAATAAAAACAGGCATTTTAGTCCTTTTTTGACATTTATTCAGATAAATGAACACTTGCTAAGTAGTTACCAGAAAAAAAACACCAAATGCATTTAAGGTATCCGAACACGTTCGGAGAACTTTTTTATAAAAAGTAACGTAATAAAACATTATAAATCCTTTTTTTAATCAATACCAATAAATATTAATAATTAACAATATTTTTTTAAAAAATTACCTAATTTTTACAAAAATTATATTTATAAGTGAAATTTCAGCTATATTTTTGAAAAACTTCAATGCAATAATAGAAAAATGTGATAAACTTGTATCACTACAAGTAATACTAAAAACTTAGAAACATTTAGCTAAAAAATGTACTAAAATTTCATTGTTTTATTAAAGTTTAAAAATTTTAGAGCTGATCGAATAAATAGTATAAGAAGTGGGATACATATTTTATGAAACCATTATTTAAATAACAGGCCATAACTCAAAAAAAATATTTGTACAATAAGAACTATTTTAGTACATTTTCTAGAAAATAATATAAATATGAGGTTCAAAAATTTATATAGAAATACGTACATAATATTTTGAGTTATCAGGCTCGCCGCAATAGATTTTGAACAATTTAAATGCCCACTTCTGGTAGATTAAAGACACAATTCCGATTTTTCTAATTGTATGAAATTGATTGTAAATAAGCCTACAGGTAACGTAAAACAAAACCAAGTATATTTTGTAAAGCCAAAAGGTAGTCCTAATCAATTAAGGTATCCGACTACTTGCAACAACTTTTTTTAAAAAAAATGGAGAAATGGAGATTTTTTTGTTTTATTTTGTTTTTTAGATTTATTTAGTAAGACATGTATTTAGATTTTTAGATTTATTTAGTTTTTAGATTTATTTATTTTTTAGATTTATTTTAATAAAAATGGGCTAAAATTAAAAAGAGAAAAATGAATTATTACTACTAAAATGGGAAAAAATGAGTAAAAATTGACGAAAAATTACCTAAACGGGCAATGGTAATTGGCTTACAAATACTAAATACGGGCTTACAAATAGTAAATGACAAATTCACAATTTTTTCAATTTTGATGGGGTTCTTTGCTATTCATGTTTGAAATAACTTTCAGGATAAGAGATATTTTAATTTTTACAAAAATTAGAGCACTTTATCGTAGTTATTACGTGAAATTGCTTAAAAAAACATTAAATATATTCAAATAAGGAACTGTGAATATTGTAATAAAACAGTGATTGATAAATCTGAAGGTTAAAATACTTCTACTGTTACACAGAACATACACAAGAAATTTTCGAAAATTATTTTAAAAACATTTTGAGCTATCGCTGTCCCCGTTTGAGCTTTTCGAAAAAAAAACACATTTTGAGAAAAATGCATTTTAATATGCTTGACATCTTATGTAAACTTGTGGCATTTGCTTTTACTAAAACACTTGTAGTTTTTGTATTAGAGAATGGAAAATAAAAAAACTTGATATTTTTATAAAGATAATAAGATGGCCTATAAAATAAAATAAAAATTTGCCAATTTTTTAAAAAAATCACGATTTTAGGGTAGTCGGATACCTTTAATAAAAAACAAAATATATGTTTTGTCCGAGTTTATTCATTTTAACGCGTTCGGATACCTTGACAGCTTTTTTAGTACCTAATTTTTTAAAAAACCCTACTGTCGAAATGACAGTGCACAATAACGCAGAAGATGGCAAAAAGCTTGAATTGAACTTGACGGGACGGGGCGAAGAGAGAGAGAGCTAAGGTTATGAAATCTCGCAGTGTACATTATGTGTGTGTATTCTATTCTCCATACTCAGTAATCATTTATTAATAATTATCGATTTGGGTAACTTATGTTGTAAGGAAAATTATTTTGAGTCTAAATCATCTAACCATAATTATGTATTTTTCCCTTTTTTTTTTCGAAAATGTAACCCTTTCTGACAGTATTAAATTTTAAAAATTATTTTTTTAAATTATTTTTTCTCTTATTCTCCAAACCAGGGGTACTCAACCTTTTTCCCACCGGGCCGCTTACATATGGCAGAAATTTCACGCGGACCGCAACATGAAGATTAATGGGGGGGGGGAATCTTATAAGACCAATGCAATATTTGACTCTTAAAATGTGGAAAATTGATTAAAATATTAAAATTCTCTTTTTTTGGTTTTTAATACTATATTAATCTCTATCAAACACATTAAACAATTTTTTTAGGTTTTATTTATTTTTTATTGAGTTGTGAAGTCATTTCGATTTCATTCCAACCATGACCCATTCTCGTACAAACATAGCTGCCAATCCGTTTGATAATATTTTATTTATTATTATTATTATTATTATTATTATTGCTTTTTATAAAACATCTCTTATTTTCATTTCAAGCATTAATTTATCAAGCGTAGAATGGCAGCAAAAAGAAATTTTGACAGAATGCTAGACTGCAATCAGTATTATATGTTTATAATTTAAACTCAATTGCATATATCAAATAGTCTCTACCTCAGTTCAATTAGCTTTTCCACTGGTATTTGTTATTACTACCTGTTATAGTTACAAATAAACAAGAAAAAAAAAGTTTCAATTAAAACCGCACGACATCGATAGCAAAAAGGATGTATTTGATTGCTTGATTGATACAATTTCTGGCTAAGTTTTTAATACAGTATTCTTAAATAACTGAATTTTTTATGCAATGGGCAATGAGTGGGTCACTCAGAATGGCCTGGTGGGCAACAGTCTGCCCGTGGGTCGCTGGTTGAGTATCGCTGCTCCAGCCCATATGACCTATTTCCCACATAGAGGCAGGTGTTGATTAATAATATTTTTTTCCTCTATATGTAACCATGATCCATCATATTATATAAGTTAGTCAAATCAATGGATGAATCATCTTTCCTTTTAAGATGATCAGGTATCCTTCGAAATAGCTATCAATCCCTACAAACCAACGTATTCAAGTCGCTAAACATAAAAAAGAAAATATTCGAAATAATTATTGCAATTTTTCACTCACCTGAAAAAATTTTAGATGGTGTTTAATCTAATAAAGCTGGTCATTAGCCCCTATAGGGCACCGCTATAGATAGTATTGAAGGCTGATTGAAACGGCTGCATGTATTTGTGTGTGTATATATATATACACAGAAATTGTCCAGTAAAATTGTTCGATTTTTCACTTATTCTCCACTCTCCATTCCGCACAGGTAGGTTTCGATTAATAATCGCCTCAAATGTACATATTAAGATGAAACCACATACATCTAAGAAATATAAGAGGCTCAATATATACATGTAAATTTAGCATTACTTTTCACACACTGTTTACTTTGAAAATTTATATTATTTAACAAACCACATCTTGCATTTACAAAATAAGCAGAATCTAAAGATTATTGCATGCTTCTACGAGGCACAGAGTAAATTAATAGTTTCTTAGTTCCTTTCCGTAAGCTAATTTATTTAATGATCTGATGATAAACAATCCAGCATCTACATGATGAAAGAAACAAAAAAAGAACGAGTTCCTTCCTCTTTTCCTTGTTGAACCATTATCTCTGCCGATTCTTTATTTATTATGCGAACATTCCATAATGCCCTCCGTTATTCATCATTAATTTTTCGTATTCTTCATGTCTTACAGGCAGCAATAAAGCAAAGTCATATTTAACGAAGATCGATGCTGATTATCGATTACGGATTGTATTAATTAAGGCTCTCTGCTGCTCTGGGATCTTCGTAGGAGTGCCCTGGGGGTGCTCTTGGCGAACGTTCCATAATTCTTTCGGAAGAAGGGGTCTCAAAAATCAAGAAAAATTGTCCCCCTCTTCAAAGCGGTAATTTCCTTGAAGATGGTAATTTCGGTGTGAAGGAGTGTTGGGTTTTCAGGCTCAGGTTTAACGCCAAATACTGTTGAGAGCGCGAATGGATGACCGGAGTCTGTGAAAACAATCCACTCTCGAGGCTGTTATGAAGCTTTTATGTATTTTTATCCAAAGTTTGCGTCTGCGAGCCTTTTAGATGAAAGTTTTATTCTAAATTAATTTAATGGCAACGCGCATACGCGCGCGCGTTCAAATATAAATAAAACGTAAGGAAGCCCTATTAAGAGGAACACGCATGGGGTCTGAAACATTAAACGTGTTTTCTTTATCTTATACAACAGTGATTCTCAAACTTTCAATATTTGCGACCCAATAAGCAATCATATAATTTTCATCGTCCCCCTCCATACAAATAACTATGCACTGAATTCAGTAATACTATACTTTGACGTTAAAGCTATAATACGACCTTAACCTCTTAAGTGACACCGGCGTATATATACGCCTCACTCAACCGATGTGGTGAATGCACCGAACGTATATATACGTCCTACCGAAGCATAATCTTTTCTGTGCATTGATATCCATAAAATTATTCCGAAGGCTTTGGATTACAATAAAAGGACAGTGTTTTCGAAGGATTTATTTATACCAGAGGATTTCCTTATTTATTCCTTTTCATCCTCCACCCCTCCCCAATAGACCACATGCACGTGCCACTGGGGAGCGAATCGCGTAACTTTTAATTGGCTGTGAAGGGATTGTTTATAAACTTATCAAGATAAGTGTTAATTTCTGTACATAATTTTCAAGCCCACGGGGTCGCTTATAATTATTAAATTTGTTCATAACTTAGTATTATTGAATTAATTGTAAAATACATTTTGCAGCACTGATACAGTGTAAATATTAATTTTATTTTTTATTACGTCAGAATGTGTATTTTGTTTACTTTCGGTAAATTAACATATTTTTCTTAAATAATCTTTTGTTTTCGACTTCTCAATATGCTTGCACCCTCCTCGTAGAGTTATCTCCTCCTAGGGGAGTGCCCCACAGTTTAAGAAACTCTGTCATACACAAATCGTCAATAAAAGTATTGCAATAAAATGATATGAAGTTTCATACCTCCTCAAAAAATCCTGATAGTATACAATCCTTGAAACCTAATTAAATGTCCATGATAAATTTATTTCACAAATATTTGAATTAGTTACGCAGTACGTAGGAAAATTAATATTTATGTGGGTTTATATTGGAACATACAATCAGTAAAAAACATTTGCAAGACCATCAAATGACTCCATGATGCATATACTAATTAGCGCTGAAATTAAACTGATATTAGAGTTAAATTGATATAATTTATAATAATTAATCTGATATATCTTTCAAAGAAAAATTGCCCAAGCAAAATTTCACAAGCCA
Source organism: Trichonephila clavipes (assembly GCA_019973935.1). Lineage (NCBI taxonomy): Eukaryota > Metazoa > Arthropoda > Arachnida > Araneae > Nephilidae > Trichonephila > Trichonephila clavipes. The sequence goes on from BMAU01001320.1 coordinate 130,502, forward strand.
TCTTTGTCATGTCCGAGCTGTTACTGCTTCCTTCCGCAAGTCACGCAAGTTTCTTTTTGCCTCCATCTTGTTATTATCTTTTTGGAATTCAAACAACGTGCAATGTCTTAAGTGAACTTTTTTATCACTCGTCTTGACAGTCTTACAAGTTTAAAAAAACTGACTGAAATGCAAAAAAATGTGTTTAAATGTGTGCCTCAATAGTATACTAATCTAAGTGTATAAACTGGTTTCAGTCGCATCCGAATTCATGCTAAGGATCGACAACGCGTAAAAGTGAACGTGTTCAAAAATAACAGAGCTTTCCCTTTACCTTATACCCAATAAATTCGCCATTATTGGTAGGTGTGAAATATATCAGATATAACAGCATGTGAAAGGAAACTTTAGTTTATGTATTAATATTACATGTATTTAGTTGCCATTAAGTCAACAGATGGAATTGATTAAACGAAAGCGGGAATGAAATATAAATATTATAAGCTGTAGTAAGTTTTTTTATTCGTAATATTGATAAATACAGTATTAGGCAGACAATATAATTGATATTTTTAACTAGTTGTTTCCCATTTAAAGATAACTATTTTAAGTGATGTGCATAGACGCGCGCGCGCGTCTCACAGGCAGGATTATAGTCTAAAACACACATAGACGTATGTACCAAGGGGTAAAAATTCTAAAGGCCTATCACACGTACATATTTGGTGAAACTTTTTGAACCAATTTTTCGTCCTATCTGAGAGTGAAGGTTTGCCGTATGCAAAACAACATGCTATGACGTCAGCCACGCTCTATCTCCATTTTGAAAAATTATTCGCCGATTTTTCTGCTTCGGCAAACGAACGTCCAAAATTGTTTCTTTTATTTTGTTCGCGCTATTTTGATGGACGTAAACAGAAATGGAGCACCATTCTATTTAAAATATTATACGCCGTTAAAATATTATGCGCCATATCTGTTGCGTTTGACGAAATCTAAACCGTCATTTTGTTTATGACATAGGACGCCACGGAACCCCATTAGCTGGAACTTCAAGCAACTTTTATTTGAAACAACTTTTTGAGCTCACTAGCAAAAAGTTGTTCGATAGTCGTTGCTATGTCAACTGAGTAAAAATAGCACGTATGGGACGAAAAATTGCTCGTAATGTGTACATTTGATACGACCTTAAGAGAGATATTCTAAAATAAAAATTAAAAATCCCTTGGTCTATGGTAGTAAAAAATATGTTCATTTTTCAATTAATTTACCTCAAGTTAATTCCCCAATATTACCTTTTAGGTTTCTTAATTTTACTGTCATGAAAACTAACTTATGTCAATACTTGTAGTTAAATAAATTTTTGTCTGGCTCAATTTTATTTTCTTTGAATTCTTTATGAAAATTCAATGAATTACATTAAAAATGATTTTTCCCTTAACTTCCCGAAAGACTTTCGTGTCATATTATATTATACTTAATGTGGAAAGACTTTGCAATGAAAAATGTCTTAATCTAGATTAGTTTATATTGATTATAAGATAAATTTATATTGATGTTAAGGTTAAAAAGAACCATTTTATTGTAGTAAAAATATACTTTTTTTTCATGATGAAAAGTGTTTGACATTATAATAAGCTATATTCTCTTCTTGGAACTAACAAATAAAAACAAAATGTAAATTCATGTTTGTGCTTTGTATGCATTAAAATTAAGAAACAGCTTGCATAATATGAACATACGTGTGTGCACAGAAAAAACAAATTTTTTCCCTTTAAATTTAATAAAATGAACCATTCATTTAACGTAATTCAAGATTTATTTTTATTAACTTACAATACATGTTGATCGATTTATAAATTCTTTAAAAATATCTTATTATAATTTTTAATCAAATTTTCATCATTTTAACATTGTTTCTTTTCAGTTGTGTCGAATGTATTGCCGTGGTAAAAAATACTAAGACCATCGAATGATTTAAACTATTTAACAGTTTATGCTGAATAAAAATCCTAATAAGGAACGCGATAAACTTGTATTATTATACATTATGAAAAAAAAGAAAGACCGAATAAGGATTACTTCTGTGACTTAGGTTTTTTAATCATAATTTCATTTTTTTAAAAAATGTACTCTATAGAGAAAAATTGTAATGCGTATAATGTAACTTCTTTTATTTCATATTTCGAATTCAGAACTTTATTGGACTTATTTTGTTTTGGCTATTCTAAGAATTAGTTTAAGCTCTATATATTTTATACCATAATACCAGTACCATATATGTATTTTATATATACTATAACACAATAAATCATTCTTAAAATCCTTCCTCTTCACTTTCCAGTGAAACCTTGCCCTGCAATCGCAAACCGTGATGTCTCTTTTCCGTAGCCATCTAAGATTTCGGGATCATTTTAATCTCAAATTCTCCCGTCTCTGTCCATCTGTCCAGTCTTTCCGCGGCACTGACCACCGTCCGAGAGAGGGAAACGAAGCAGAAACGAAGAAGCCGCGAAATAAATAAAAGATGGAGGCCTCGATAAATGCGATCAGTATGCTGAGCGGGCCTTGATGGAGGGGATCGTTTACTGCTGACCATCGGTCAGCCCCGAGGTCTCTTCTATAATGACCCCTGCCAAAACGATTATCCAATCTTCGTCCTGGGGCCTTTCGCAACGCTAATCGTCTGCTTTCTTTTGCCTCTTCCTTTCCTCGCAAAAAAAAAGGAATTCTATTTTTATTTTCGCATGCGGGTCAACATTTATTTGGTGTTTCTACATTGAAAAGAATGCATGAGATGGTTATTTCTGAGATTATTTAACCAAATAGAATTTCTTTTATCTCTGAATTGTTTTATTGTGAAACATGCAAGATATTTTTCAGTTTGCAGAAACATTTACTTTTTTTTTAACTAAAGGAGCTCTGACACACACACTTTCTTTTTTTTAAATAGTAATTAAATTCTTAACTATCCCACTTTTAGTTATTTACTAGTTACATTATTTATCATTTCAACGACATTGATATGATTACTAACTATACCACCAGAACCGATTCGCCGGCAATTTCAAGATATCTTAAAATTATGTATGGTTTTCAAATTATTGATACCTCATTGCCATAATAATTCTTATAGCTCTACATTCTAAACATTCTTATAGCTTTTACATTTTTATTCAAAAAGACAGGACTTGGAATTTCTTAAGAGAAAGTATATTTATCATTTATGCTTCCATATCCTACTTAGAAGTCAATTTCCGCAAAACTCGTTCTTAGTTAATCTTTACACAATAATGTAAAGATATTCGTCGAATTCTATGTCTTTAATGCTTTCACAACTATGAATGAAGTAATTTTGCAAAACACGTTCTTAGAGTATCTCTATTCAATAAAAGAGGCAGGCTTGCCAAATTCCAAGTCTGTAATATTAATAATCCACCATCCAATGGAAGCTACTATTTTCCAAATCATAAAACAATAATTTTTGAAAATAATAGTTTTTAAGCACAAAAAAGTTCACATTTTTTATTTAAAAAACAATTTTTAGTATATTCATATAATCACGTTTTGAGATGCTTCAACATAAAATTTAAGAGAGTTACAATATTTTTATGAATCAACTGAAGAAATATAACATCATTTGAAAGTACAAAATATATTTTTAAATATATTTGTTTTAATCTATTAATACAAGTGTCAGTAATTATTCAGAATTTATTTGCTTTAGACTATTAGATTTTCTTATGTGCAATCCATTTTTAAAAAAATACATTGTAAAATACGAATCCGTTCCTTATTGATTATCAAGCAATACAAAATACTGGTATTTTATAAATTCCTTTTCAAATACATTTGTACACATTATTATAGTGCATCTCTCTAATATATATTCTTATACATTTTAATGCGCCAAAACCTTTTTCGAAAGAATAAATTTCTATAAGTTAGAAGGGTACAATTTATTTATGATTTGGATAGTGAATATTAATAGCTCTTTGTTCAAAAATAAAGAATTGAATACTCAGTAATTTCTTAAATTTATCACTAGATATTGAAATAATGGAGTATATTATAAACTTTTTGCGGAAAAGGTTTCTTTCTGACATTTGAATTACAATTTCATTAAGTTTTTCCCAATTGGGAACCAGTATCTCTCAAATATTTATTAATATATGTTCTATTGTGCATACACTCCGTAAAATCAAAGCTTAACAATGCAAGAGGAAAGAAAAAAATAAAGCTGCGCAATTGCAAACACGGCCTCTTTCAAATTGACTCATACTGCGAAATATCGAGACTCCAAATTTATATTACCAGTGCACCTTAATGCCAAAAAAGAAATATTTAAATGAACCACCAATAACTTTGCGGGTTGCATTAAAATCTGTCTTCTCTCCAAGCCGTATTATAAAACGAACAGCAACCCCTTAAATTACCTTCCTCAGTGTAATACATTCCGCCAGTGAGGAAAAAAGAAATCTAGGGCCCCAAATTTAGAAGACCACAATTTCAAAACCAGGATTTTTCATTCAGCGAGCGCTATTAGCATTTATGAATTCAAAAAAAAGAGAATTTTTTTAAAGATATTGGTCTACGGGTCTTAGATTTCGCCATTTGTGGGAAGAAGAGAAATAACAGCCCGCAGGAATATTTTTTAACGAATCCTCAGTAAAAAAAGAGACATGGCCGTAATGGATTCCGTACTTTTCTGACCCGCAATCAGGTCTCGGTTAAGGCAAGCATCCCGGAATCCAATTAGAGTTTTTGAAGCACCTGCAACTCGAGAGAAAGGGAAGGGGAATCTATTCCTTTTGGATTCCAGTCCGATCGAGAATCCAATTCTTGAATATATTCTTTTTTTTTCCTCTCTCTCCATTCTGAATCCCCACACACCCCTTTTCTTCCTTTATTCTTCCCCAACAGCCAGCCAGAGAGAGAGAGAGGAAATTCTTGGTGTCTCCCACCCCTTATAGCCAGTTACATCAGATGCCTCTAATTGGAAATGCAGATGTTCTAATGGAAATGCCGTTTCGGAAATGCACGCGGCGGAAAAGTTTAATTCATTAGAAAAAAAAGAGAAGATGCTGAAGAAGAAGATGGGGATGGTGTGCAAAAGTGTCGGGGAAAGGATGTCTTTTAGGACCCAGGAGAGGAGTGTAGGAGGGTAGAGACAGGCATCGATCTTAATCTCGTGTGAAGCCTTTGTCAAATGATTAGTCCCTCATTACCTTCGCCAAGGCTGGGGGGGGGGCGGGCAGGCCTCTTCTCCAATTGTTTACGGTTCCACAACCCCATTTGTGCGGGTGTCGGAAGACAGGGGTAGAGGAGGACGGAGTAGTGGTTCCATACGGGGCAAGAACTCCAAAGAAGAAGAGAGAGAGAGACAACTGAAGCGGAAAGTTGCTAGTAAGCGGCCTCGGTTGCCTCTAGGATCTTTTGTCTTCTTTTCTTCATCTTCTCTTCTTCTCTCTCTCTCTCTCTCTTGCTCTCGCTCTTCCTTCTCTTTCCCAAGGAAGAGATGTATGCAGGGAAGCTCAAAGGGAGGAAGGTCCTCTTTTCTAAAAGGGGATCCACGCGGGTATGAGGGGGGGGACAGCAATTCTGTCTTCCGGCTTTCTTGAAATGAGCGAAACCAATTGAAGTGAACTAACTGGTAAGGACGGCGAAGGAGACGCGTTTTAACTTCCACCGATGAAGCTTCCGCCACTTTTCTTGGTTCTTCCACTTTTTTTATTTTTTTATTTTTTGTTATTACGTGCCTTCCATCTTTTTGTTGTTGTTGTTTCTGCTGTTAGCATTATTATTATTATTGCCTTATTCAAATGCGAACGGTTACAGCCTAAGCGCTGAGATATTTCTAAAAATTGGTTGAGGGGAGAGGGGAAGGAATGTTTCGAAGGGGGTAGAATTTTTAATATCGTTGGAGGTACAGCCTCCAAGCTATGAAGTTTAATTTCGTTTCCTTCCCGAAAATTTAATCCAGTCGACCAGCCGATCGTGAGAATCGGGGTTGAATGGATTTTGTGCTGGATGAAAAGTTCAATATTTTACAATGTCTACATCAAATTCCCCTAATAAATTATCGGAGCAATGTTCCAACGGTACTGAGTAATCTCGATTTTCGCTAGCGATCGTTTTAATAGTTCTTATGAGATGGAATAGTTTAAATTGAAAGCTTAATGTAGAAATGTAGTATTATTCCTCATTTAATCCGATTAATTTTTAGGGTTTTTTTTCGGTGCGCTTAAAAATTGTTTTATTTTTAACCTTTTCTTCATTTTGGGAGATACTTTATGGATGTAAATCAATAAAAATATAAAAAATATTTATTTATATAATGGATTTTTTTTATTTTTGCTAGAGCTTAAATTAAGATTTATTGGATCCTCTAGAGATTTAAAAGAATATAAACTTGATTCAAAGCATTCAACTAAAGATTTATCAATATAATTCTAATCTATGGAAAAATCCAGAGGACTTTTTTTAAAAAATTTATTATTATCAATTATTTTGTGTGTGTATGTACTGAAAACCAACAATATACTAATTTATAAACAATAATTTACTTTCTGAAATTATAGCATTTCTACATATAGTATTTTAGAGTATATTTCGTTAATTACAATAATTAATTTAAAAATCAATTAAAATTAGTAAAATTGGAAATTTTTATTATACTGCATGTAAAATAAAGTTCCAAGAAATTCCTCTGATTAAAATTTAATTTCTGAGCCAAAGGGAAAAAGGAATTATTTTTCAAAGTAATTTGAATTATTAAACATTAACTTCTTTGATAAATATTGAATTCATAATTCCATCTCAATACAAGTATTAAAAAAAAGTCCTTTTAAAGCAAAAGTATTTTTAAAAATTAAAAAAAAATTAGTAAGCATGATTATAATTTTTAATAATTAAATTTTTTAATTCTGTCTTTAAAAGTAAAAACTATAAGGAATTAATTAAAAAAAAATTTAAGGGCTATACCATTTAAAATAAATTCCGAAAAATTACCGGGACTGAAAAAAATTCGTATATTAAATTAATTAAACGAAATATAGAATGCCCACATAATTAAATAACTAACTGTATCTATTTATTGTAAGAAGCATGTATGATACATAATAAAAAAGTTACATTTAATGTTGGACAATTTTGTCAAATATTTTTATAGGAATTTTACTTTATAAACACACAAACATAGAATATTATAAAAACACAATGTTCTTTAAAATCCGTTACAGCAATTTTTTAGAAATTGTTTAAACATAGTTAAAAATATTCAATATATTATGTGAGGTTATTGATAATTTTACTTCAATACGAAGATTCAGCATAATTATTGGGGTATAAATTTAACCATGCAATAAAAATTAATTAATTAATTAAAATTAATCAAATTAATTTAATTTTAAATTAATACCAAGTTATGAAAAGCCTTTTTACAAAATTCAGAATTGAAATGTATGTATAATTACTCCTTTATGTAGAAGATGGCAAAATATAAAAATTAAATTATTAGTAACATTCATAATTAAATAAGTGCTTAATAAAATCACATTTTCCTATTTTTTTTATCTGTAATTATTCTTATAATAAAAAAACATAAAATCTTATCTTCAAGTACATTGATTACATGGATTTTAAATATTCTCACTGTACATTAAAAATGAATGCATACTCATCAAAACAGTTTCCAACTCTAATCAACACACTTACATATATTTGTTCTATTAGTTTTTTTTAAGTATTCCAAGCTGTCTTAAGCACTCTCCCTCTCTCTTACGATTCAAAATCCATAGAAAAAATCCAAAGCTTAATAATTACAATACATATAAGTGTAAGTTTCCTATCTAGAAATAAAAGTATGCTTTTTGAATTTTAAAGCAAGTATTATTTTTATTATAGATTCAAACAACATTGAAAGAACGTTGAAAAGCTATTACGTTAAATTAACGTGGACGTTTGTAAGAATATTGTTACGTAGCTCGGGGTTCGAGGATTTTATGAAAATCAGACGCAAAGAGCAAGACAGTTCTTCAGGAGTGATGGAAATTTATGGTCGAAAAATTATACGAAACCACCAAGAGTTAATACATACAAAGACTGATACGAAAATAATTTATCAACGAGACAATCACATTTTGATAATAGAATATTGTTTCTTTTTTTCTACCCTCGCGCTCATAGTTTAAGGATATTTTGAAATTATAAACAATTTCTACTTTAGAGGCTACAAGTTATATTGAAGAATAATCACACATATCCCCAAATTCGATTTGATAGTAAATTTTTAATTGAATTTTTATTAACTTCACACTTTCAAGGCCATATCACACGTACACGCTTCGAGCAATTTTCCAACCAGTTTCAAACAATTCCTACCTAGGTACCATAACAACGGCTCTGAACAACTTTTTCCCAGTGATCTGAAAAAGTTGTTCCAAATAAAAGTTGCTTGAAATTCCAGCCAATGGGGTTCTTCGGCACCCTACATCATAAACAAGATGGCGTCTTCGGTCTTGTGAAACGCATTAGATGTGACGTATAATTTTTAACAGCGTATAATATTTTTTACAGAATAGTGCTCCATTTATGTTTACGTCCATCACGAATAGTGCGAGCGAAATAAAAGAAATGATTTGGGATGTTCGTTTTCCGAAGCAGAAAAATCGACGAGTAAATTTTCAATGCGGAGATAAAGCGTGGCTGACGTAAGAGCATGTCGTTTTGCTTACGGCAACCCTTCAACCTAAGATTAGATGAAAAATTGGGCGCAAAAGTTGCCCCAAAAATGTACGTGTGATATAGCCTTAAAGCAACGTGAGAGCTATTGGTGACAGACCTCGTAGTTTTGAACCTTCGTCAAGTGCTGAAGACGACATCCAAGCTAGCATCTCATTCTTCAAACTACCGTATCATGCCGGTATGAGAACTTTGAATCACGGAATTTTGAACGTTGATCAGCCCCTCTACATGGCGATTCTTTAGTGACACCATGATATGAACTCACGACTCTCTCTCTCTCTCTCCGGCCATGATTTCGTGATCCTGACCATTCAGTTATTGCCGCTATCAGTTATCTCCAAACATAAAATGGTTGTGTTTTAATTTCAAGTAAACCGCTAGATATCACTGGCAGAGAGAGAGAGAGAGGATTAAGAAAGATGAGAGCGGTCAGTAAAGTGCATAAAGGAATCTGTGTACGACAGAAAAGCGAATAATCCCAACAATACCAAAATCGAATCATTAATAGCAATACCACAGAGAACACTTCTGGTAATTATTTTAATAGGTCAAATCAACTGCTATTTGAAAAATGGGAACACATAGTTGGAAGTATCCGATGATCTAGAAATCACGCAGAGTTTCATAGCTAAGCTTTGAGACGATTTCTGGAGGATTGAAACGGGAGCAGAGATTCACTTTACAACGCTACTAGATGTCCCTGTTTTAAAACGCTGCAAAATGTCCTCGATTTACAATGTTACAAGATGTCTCACTAAAGACTACACAATGTCTCCGTATTACAATACCGCTTTACAACGTCGCAATCGGAAGAATATCAAGCAAAATCTGCCAAAAGAAACAGTCGGAATAGTGCATCATATCTGTGGCCACAGATGTCAGCATCCACTTGCACCAAAGACTCGAAGCTCGTTGGATACAGACGTGACGAACAGTTAATATGATCGCAGGCCTATCAGATGGGTTTCCAGTATGGCAGCTCATTGCCAGTGCCATAGCCAGGTACACTGAATGCGTTAACTTGGGAGAAGGCGCGCTCTCAACGCTAGCATAAGTGATCGAGCGGGGTGACGGAGTCACCCCAATACTTTTTTTAATAATTATTTTTATTGTACACGATACAATTTGTATTTTCAGTGAATAATTTAACGGGGAGAAAATATACTTATTCTTCTTTAAGGACTTCTAAATTTTTCTCTCATAATTTGAAAAAAAATCAAACACAAACTGAACTAAAATGTTTCAAATATGTGTGCGCGTCTTTAACAAGTGACACAAAACACAGACAATTTTTGCTAACATTACAGGAATGACATTTTCTGGCAAAACTCTCGTATGTTGCTCAAGTTATTGCAGCTTTTTTGTCCTTTGATGATCGACAGCATGTGGAACTTTTTCTTGGTTTTTTTTTTCTTTTTCTTCGACAGGGCGCAATGTGTTTTATATTACAGTTGCGGCTTCATATCTTTCTTGGTGGAGTTTCGTAAGTAGTATTTCAAAATTTTCTTTTGAGCCCAAACGTTTCATGTTCATCGCTTTTTTTCAAATGTGCATTCGCTGTCATGATTAATATCCATTATTTCATCATGTTCTTCCCTTGTTTGATAAGTTTCAACTACATCCAATGGAGATTGCTGATGCCCATTTTTTTGGATATTCTGTTCACTTACATTTATAAACCATAATGAGTCGTACAACACATCAATCAAAACCACTAAGTTGTTCACAGGGGAAAAATGCAGCCTGTTCATAGAAAATACTTTAGAACAAAAGTAGTCATGCGGAGAACACAAGTATCCCAAGATTGTGAAAAACGTTTTCCACTCCGAAAAAAGAGAGAGAGAGATATTTGACAAATATATATTTTAGTTCCACTAAAAAGTGTCGTATAGGAGGATACTGACAAGGTTATTGGTTACAATTAAACAATTTTCCAAGAATTTAAAATTTCGTGAGCCTTTGCTCCGCGTGACCGCTCTCGCATTAATTGAACTCCTTTACAGTGGATTACATTTTTTTTCCTGTTGAATCACCAGAAGCCCATTATGACTAAGAAAACACCATAGAAAATTCTCTGTATGGGGTTGTTGGAATTCTTGTTTGAAGTGGTATTATTCCTGGGTACCCGAATAGATAGCTATGCTTAATCAAGAATCATGACAGGATCTATTTATCGGAATATCATTCTGCTTTAACGGGTTTTACTGTTCAGGGGTGTCATGGTTTCAGATTTTCTTTTAATAAGGGACGACGCTCGTCCTCACAATACGAACAATATAAGTGAAAACTTTGAAATAGAGAATATCACCCATTTGAAATAGCCAACGTCTTATCCCCGTTTTGAACCCAATTAAGCATGATGGGATATGCTCAGCTGATGAAATGCAATCTTTAATGCTCATTTTATGTTAATTTATGAACGTTGAAGAGCTACCGATTGATGAACGAGGTGGCTTTTTCCACGACCAACTTGGTAATCTGTTGTCCATGTCCAGAGGCTCTTATTATATTTCACAGTAAAAATATAACGAACTAACTTTCACGATAACCATATACTATTACTTTTTGGCATTCTTACTTGAGAGAGAATGAGCATGTTTCTCATTTTTATTAGATAATACGAGGGATGATTGATAAGTAATGTCTCCTTCCGAGAGGTGTCTCTATTAGAGGAAAAAGAGACATGACTGTGTACTCCGACCAATGTTCGTATAAAGCTGCGATCCTTCATATATTTTGTGAGACACTAGAAGTTTGCGCTTCGATCGAAATTCATAGGCGTATGAAAGCAGTTTACGATGACGATTGTAGGAATGTTAAAAACGTTTGTAAGTGGGCCCGACGTCCCCAAAACTGTTGTGTAGGTGAGATGAGTTTCTCTTTGATGAGCACATACTAGAATGACCCATTCCTGCGATTTGTAACGAGAACAAAAGAAGAGTGGATGCCATGATCCAGGAAAATTGCCGAATTAAACAGAGAGAGATTGCTCTACAGCTGGTTATTAGTCAATTAAGAGTGCAGAACATCATTGAAATGTTACACTGCAAAAGCGTTTGCACCAGGTGGGCCTCAAGGCAACTGACTGACCCCATGAAAGAGCAGAGAAAAACTGTATCCCACGAACATTTTATCCCATTTTGTCTCGAAGAGGATGATTTCCTCAAGAATGTTGCCACTAGAGATGAGTCATGGACTCATCATTATGACCCAGAAAACAAGATGCAATCCATAAAATATCGTCATCCTGGTTCTCCATGTGTCAAGAAATTCAAAACTGTAACGTCAGCAACAAAATTCAAGCTCTCCATCTTTTGGGATACAAGTGGTGTGCTCTACACGGAATTTCTCTGGCTAAAGGATTGATGGTGAATTCCAACGGGGGTACTGTGCAACATAACGATCACTTAAGCAACGCATCTGCAGAATCAGACCGGAAAGAAAAGTCTTTCTCTTGCATCATGACAATGCAAGACCGCATTGCAGTGCACAAACACAGAACGTCATGGGAAGACTGAAATTGACAGTGGTTCCACAATCTCCTTGCATCCCAAATATGGCAGTATTCAAAGGTAAACATTTTTCAACGAATGCCGATGTTTAAGCATCCGTGCGCAAATGGATACGGTGCCAACCAGAATCTTTTTTCATGGACGGAATGAAGAAATGGTTAGAACGATTGTACAGAGGTATAGCTGTTAGTGGTGACTATGTTGAGAAATGAGTTTCCAATATGTAAGAGTAATACATTTCCTTTATTCTGATGAATCTGATATTATTCTACCTTGTCAGAAACTTATCTCATACTATTGGTGACTTTACTTATCAAGCACTTCTCGTAGGATACATCTACCCTATTCTGTGCATTTGCATAACAGGCTTTAAATTTACAGAACTCATTTGTGCTTGTGAAGTTTTGCTTTTACAAACGGTCATCATTCTTAATTTATGCAGGTAAATGTATCCGTATATAAGTGTATATATTGCATTAAACTAAGTGTCTGTAGTAGCTTAGTGGTAAAGGTCATCGGCTCGTAAGTGGCGTGTCATAAGTTTGAGACTAGTGCTGCTGAAAGTCCTTCATATATAGAGCGGCCGCTGCCCGTTGAGAAGGTAGAAATTTTTCTTTGATATCTCGTTAAAATAAGGATTCAGTTTCGGTTAAATTGATTTTTTTAAAAATATACTTTCAAGGATCAAGGATATTGATCTTATAATTCCTATTTCATACATATTTTGAAAAAAAACTTTAAACAGGTTTTTTTTTCAGAACTTTTAGATTTTGTTTAAGATTTCCGACTACGTTCGGAACCATGATTTTTCAAAAGCATATAAATAGATAATATTTATGATATTTAGTGTCACTTAGATTAGAAAATGTATGTAAAATTGTTTTTGGAATAGTATTACCATAAAAATTATTTAAGTACAATATCTTGACAAAAAATGATCATAGAATGATCAATTTTCGAAATATTCTCCTTTGTAAAAATTGCTTCTGTTATAATAATATTTTGCCTGTACATAGCTCATACCTCTGTACAGAGGCTCAACTAGAATTTTTGAAATACATAACTTAGAAGTGGGTTTATCCATGTTTTACGACAACAGAGGGGAGAAATTTTAATAAAAAAACGCCGATAATTATTTCAATAGATTGTAACTCTGAAAATACTGTGAATGTTTCAAAATTCCTAGTTCAGACTCTCTGGAGAAGTCTTTACTTTATATAAGCAAAATATTTTTTTGAGAAGCATTTTTTTATATTTTATAAAAGGAGAACATTTTGAAAAAAGGTTATTGTAAGTTAATTTTTTGCCAAAATATTGTATTTAAATAAATCTTTTTTTGTTGTTAAAATGTCCTTAAAACAATTTTATACATGTATTTTAATCTAAGTGACACTAAATATCCTGAAAATTATCCATTTATGCGCTTTTTTAAAATCACGGTTCCGAACGTGTTCGGATACCTTAAATTATTTTTCTAAAATATCCTTATAAATTTGAGATTCTGTGTCTGGTCGTTGGAAGGCTTTATTATTATACTTTTTAAAGATTTAAAATACTTTTTATACTACTTTGCCTCCAACAAAAATAAATTTTAAATTGCCCATTTAGCCATTTATTGCGCCATCATGATCTTTTCTGCTACACACTTACTGGATCCTTCTACCTCAGAAATCCCTCATGACATAAATTTTGTGCTTTATGTAATAAATTCAATGATTTGAGCATCACTTTCGAATCTGACTTGGATGCTCGGTAGGATCTGTAGCAAGTTTAAATATCTAAGCTATAATTTGACTGCTTTTCTCGTTTGTTTGTGAGAATGTTTGTTTTGAATTCTTGCTTTATTTCTTTAAATATTTTGTATTTCAATATATATTTGTCTAGGATTTGGCTCTACATCTAATCTTAATTACAATAGTGTAATGGTGAATGCTGTCAACGGAGCCTAAGAAGTTAAATAAGTTAATACTGGAAATTGCACACTGTGCTGACCAACCATTTTATGACTAGCATTATTGTTGAGGATCTTCCATTCATAAGTATACTTAGATTCTATATACAATACTGTTTAAGGTATCCGACTACGTTCGGAGACGTGATTTTAAAAAAGCGCAGAAGTGGATAATTTTCATGATATTTTGTGTCTCTTAGATAAGTATACATGCATAAATTGTTTTAAGGACATTTTGACAAAAAAAAATATTTAAATACAATATTTCGGCAAAATTGAACTCAGAATAACCATTTTTCAAAATGTTCTCCTTTTGTGAAAAATGCTATTTTAATAATATTTTGCCTGTATATAGCTCACACATCTTTACAGAGGCTCAACTATGATTTTTGAAAAAATCACATTATTTTTAGAGTTACAACCCATTGAAATAATTATCGGCATTTTTTTATTAAAATTTTTCCCCTCTGTTGTCGTAAAACATGAATAAACCTACTTCTAAGTTTTATATATTGCAAAAATTCTAGTTGAGTCTCTGTACTGAGGTCTGAGCTATATACGGGCGAAATATTATTATAATAGAAGCATTTTTTACAAAAGGAGAATGTTTTGAAAATGGGTCATTCTATGTTCCTTTTTTGTCAAAATATTGTGCTTAAATAATTTTTTATTGTAATACTACTCTTAAAATCATTGCATATGCATTTTTTAATCTAAGTGACACTAAATATCAAAAATATTATCCATTTATACGCTTTTGCAAAATCACGGTTCCGAATGCAGTCGGATACCTTAAGCTTGCACACTCCCGTAGGTTAGGTCGAATTTAAATAATGATTTGACCGTCCTAATAAAGTACCTATTTTAAGAAAATGTCTCCTTCTTTGGCGTACCCTCACACTTAGGCGGATGAGAGTTCGTGGCATAACTTTCAACCTTAAATCAGAGTTTCTCAAACTGTGGTGCGCCCCCGCCCCCCCCCCTCTAGGGTGCGTGATGGCTCTGCAAGGCGGTGCGAGCATATTGAAAAGTAGAAAACAAAAAATTACGAATTTACTGAAAGTAAGCAATCAAATTAGTTCTTACATAATAAAAAGTAAAATACACATTTACCTCGATGTAATATACTTGTAAATATATCAGTCCTGCACAATATATTTTATAATTAATTTAACTATACTAAGTAAAGAAGGTTAAAAATTACCAGTAACCACATGGGCATGTCATATATAAAATTATTTATAATAAATTCTTTAACTGCCGATAGAAAGGTACGCTGTGCTTCCCGATGCAACCTTTCGCGTAAGCGATAAATTAGGGGAAAGGAGTAGAAAAGGAATAAATGAGCAAATCCTTTGAAGTAAGTAAATCCTTCGCAAACACTGCCGAGATCCTTTTATTCCATTCTAAAACTTTTGGAATAATTTTATGGAAAGCAATGCACAGAAAAAATCGTACGTCGGAAAGACGTATGTATACGTCCAGGGAAATTAACGCTTTGACTGAGCAAAACGTTTATATACGCCGGAGGCAGATTTAGCGTCAAAGTATAGTATTACTGAATTCAATACATTATTATTGAATGGAGGGGGCAATGGAAAGTATGATTAAATATTGGGTCGCAAGTATTGAAAGTTTGAGAAGCACTGCCTTAATTAAGTGTTGTTCATATTTCGAAATTTGGTATCTAAAAAATAACGGGCATGAGCTACTTGAGTTTCTGTATAAATGAAATATTGTACAGTGAAATACGTTTAGCGTGAAAACGCTTAAGGCGAAACATCGGTTAACACGTAATAGTAGAACAATCCCGACAAATCACTATGGATTTCCATGCATACGAAAATCACTTAACTCGAAATGATTTCCCTTCTAGGATATGGACGATATTGAAACTGTGTGAGCCGACGCTAAAGAAATGTTTGAGAAAGTTTCTGTACTATCGGACTATCGTATTGTATTATTGGAAGAATTTGTTGCCATAGATGATGATAATGTGTATACAGCCCTAATTATGGCAGACAAAGATATTTTGAAGCTTCGTAAAAGCTCAAAAAACCATTATTGATGCAGATCATCATGACGAAAAGAAAATGAATAATGCAGCTCCTGTGAATTAGAAAAGAGAGACATCATGATAAATATGCCCAATTATTTAGTCGCACATTCCGATGGGAAAATAAATAACAAAATTGACAATATCGGACTATTTGATAACAATTTGATGTTAAAAAGGTAAATGTAAAGAAAAATTCAAATTATTTTCCAAAACCTCAATAAATATTTTGTTTTTCAAAATCTAAATTTTTAAAAAATGTTTTGTTTTTCAAAATCTAAACTTTTCAAATGTTTTGTTTTTCAAAATCTAAATTTTTCAAATGTTTTGTTTTGGTATTAAACTTCATTAAATTCTTGTGGATGTTTTTATTTCATTGATTTCTATTAAATGCATGCATATATACGTATCTATGAAAATAAAATGTACTCTAATAAACTTAGTTTTGATTAAAATACATTCTTGCTGTATCCTTTAAAACGAAATTCTTTTAACAAGAAAATATTTCAATCCTCTCAGTTTCATGTTAAACGATTTTCACTGTATTCTTATTCATGCCCACTCGACTACTGCACTCAAAAGGTCTCGTAATTTTGAAGTGAAGAACACCTGGGAAAATAACGCAAATTTCTAAATTTCCTAAAACATCGTGGAAGGGCTTTGGGTTCAATTTCCATATAAAAATCAACAGTAGCCTTCATTATTTACAACGACAAGTACTAAGTGGAATCAAAGCTCAAAATTATTGTTCAATGTTAAAATTGTTGGTCGTGATCCGCAGTTAAGACCTTTCTTTTCCGTGGATCACCGTTACTGCAGCTGTTTGTTTCTCATTTACAGAGATGGTTTAAGGCAAGGGTTTGGCAGACTTTTCCAGGGTACGGGTTAATTTCAATGTTTTGAAGGTGTTTCGGCCCAACCAGGGGAGTAGATGTGGCTATTCTATTTTAAAATTGTATGTTTTCTTTTCTTAACACAGCTTTTCGACATTGTATTCTTTAAAAATATGACAGATTACTTTTTTTTCTACAAAAACACAAAAAACACAAAATTGTTAAGTTGAAAGTTTGAACAACTATAAACGATTTCTATGCCGTATTCAATGCCGCGAGCAGAGAACGTGTGTGAACCAATGAATCTTAAACCGACGTATGAACTTCATTTGTTCTCGGCTGACTAACGTGACCTCTCGAACAGGACATCAGTTGAAGAACCCAATCCCGTGGAAGCCGGAATGTAAAATGATGCCTCAACAGCCAATCCCGTGCTGTAGTGGGAAGATCTGATCATTGAGATTTATTTTCCCCTTCAATCGACGTGTGGGAGAAAATTTCATTTTCGGCTAGCATCGCAGTGATCATTTTTTTTTTCTTCTTCCCCGCCAGTGAATGTGTTAAGCTTCATCGTGCGCTTCCAGTGAAGGTAGTACATGGGTCATTGAATAATTTGTTGAAGTAAATACAGTCGCACCGATTGTGAAAAGCCTTTTTCTCCAGTTAGCTGGTGTCGGTGTTCCATAAATATGTTTCTTTTTTATGCGCGTCTTAAGTCTTAATAATGGTGGTCACCCCAAAGTGTCTTTCTGGTCCACCCGTCGATCTCGATCGACTTCATTCACCTCCTTGGTTTAAAGCATAGGCCAATTAGACCCAGGGCTCCAGCCTTGAAGGGAGGGAGGCTCGCTTCGTTTTCGGTTCAGCATCAATAAGGTCATGATCCGAATAATTTTAAACGTCAAATGTTATTCCATGAAATATTTTACAAAAAACTAGAAATTTCAGCCTACCTATCCACCATCTTTGCTCATTTAGTTAAAAGGTAGTAGTCAGTAGAGTCAGTTTGTGCCTGTTTGTGAGATTGTGAGTCATGGACATTTATGTATTAAGCGTTGCCGTTTGCGTTGACTTAAATAGGTCACAGGTAAGGCTTATTTTTATAGGAACCCAGGGTCTCAAGAAATATTAAGACGTGACTACTCATTTGATATATTAAATTGCATTCTCCATGAATCTAGACTCTCCAGAATTCCATGTTGATTTTCATTGAAAATTCGCACTCATTTTATGAAATTAAATTGATATTCTAATCAAAATGATGAAAAGGTGCAAAGAACACAAGGAACAATTTCATAATTAATGTAAGTTGATGTCGATCACTTACTTTCCGATCCGAGCAATGGAATTACCAGTCAATACTGTGCAGACTGACATATTACATTAAATTTTTTACTTGTATAACTAAAGTATGTTCTTTCATAATATTTGATTATTAATACCAACAACATATTTGTCTATCACAACATTTTTATTCTGGGACTTGAAAAAAATAACTCCACTTTTGTGATAAATTGTTAAATAACAAAACACATACATCAAACTCATTGTTATTATAATTCAGATTTTCTTATGTATAATACGTTGCTGAGATTTCCTCTTTTGCATCTCTAATAATTTGTATGCTCGGTGGCTCAAAGATAGATAACCTGCTTCATAAGCCTAAGGTTGCGGGTTCAATACCGGCTGGAGTCAAAAGATTTTCTAGATGGAAGATACCTTGAGTATCAATTTAGCTCCAAACATCTCGGCAAAATTAAATCATGGCAATATTTAGCATATGACGAGAGCATGAATTAAAATTAATTCTAGCGTAAAAATTTGATAGTGAGAGTCGCCATTATAGATGATGCAACCTTAAAATGACTCTCACATTTGGGGGATTTGCCATGCTTGGTTGCCTTTATGCAGCCAATTAAAAAAAACCTCATCTCGGACCTATCATCGAATTTCAGCAGTGGTATATTTAATTATCGTTAATACTACGCGAGCATACACAATTTAATATTTAGGAAAAAGTAACTCACACACTCACACATTATTGTGAGATATCTGGAACTTTTAGATCTGCAGACTTTAAATTTGGCAAGCTTGTTTCTTCTATTAAATAGAGATCCAATACGAAAGGGTTTTGGTAGAAATTGACTCCCAAAGACAGTGAAAGAACTGACGGAGGTGAAATAGATAAAAAATTCTCGTACTTAAATGTTTAAACCTACTGACTTTAAACTTAGCATTTATGTTTATTTTGTTAATTAGAAATCCATTAAGAATGGATTTTGTGAAAATCAACTCTAAAATTGGTTATGGGGGGGGCTTAAAAGATAAATATGCTTCCATTTTAAAAATTCAAGTTCCGTCCTTTTTAAATCAAAAAGTGTGGACTATAACAATGCTTTTAAAAACAATCTATTGCTTAATGCTAAGATTTAGGTATCAGTAAGTTAAAAAAAGTGTATTGTTATACAACATCATGGAATACTTAGTGTAGAGTGTTATAACAGCTCGAATATATACGAGTGGTTTATTTTTAAATAATTTTCGAGAGACAATTACAGTTTTCTCACCGCACATCCATTGTAAATTGAAAAGTGCTGTATTTCTGTGTATATTATAGATAACATTACATCAAAAGAAGAAAAACCTAACTAACAACTGTTTTTCTCATACACATAGCATTTTTCTCTAAGTTCGAACATTTCATATCCATAAACTTTTCGTAAGTTATTCTCATTTATCTTCTCCAAAGGTAGGCTTCTGTCACAACTGTTTACCTACACTACCGGACTTTTTTCAAGCAAACCATTCTCTTTTTGCTTCAAGCGACGGACGCCTGCTCCAGTTTTTTTCACACAGCCACAAACACACTTTTTCCCCCTCTTTTACATCTTTATTTCCGTAAAACGAACGATCGAGAGCCTTAATACTTCGTCGGCCTATGCATGCAGGCGCCTTTGAGTGACGTGTCGCCTTGTCAGCATTAAGAAGTCATCGGGTAGACGATGCCTTTAAGAATTTCTTAAGTAATGATGCCGGGATGGCCTTTACGTCATGAATCGATCCGCAAAGATGCTTGGTGGGGGATCCGCTTTGATCCGCTTTGTAGGGGGGAAGAAGCTGTTGGGGGGAATAATTCCAGAAGGACGTCACGGGAAAAGACATCCGTGGGACACTTTAAGGTTTTAAAGTAAGGAGAACGGGAGGATTAGAAGAAGAGGCGGGATGCATTAAAAGAGCAGAGACGAGACAGCAACTGTCGGCAGTCCTGGGGTCCCTCGAGATGTGTGTGCGCGGGGGTGTTCCATCCCCTCTCATCTCTTGACGACCACTTAGGGGGAAGGAACTTAAACAGACGTCTTCTGACCTCAGAGTTTTCTTCTTTCTCTCGCTAGGAAAAGAACTGTGTCATTAGAAATGCCTGTTGGGGGCATGTTCTGATGGGTCATTGTTAGAAAAATATTCGCTTGTAGTTGAGTGTGGTGTTATTAAAAGTGTAATGTGTTTCTCTAAAGGGTATTGTTAAAGTTTAGCGATTTGCATTTTTTTTAAAAAAATAAATTCGTAATAGTATAACTTAACGGAATTTTTTGATTCCCTTATATGTGTGTTGGACAAGGAAATATATATAGTGTTTCTAAAATTAATTTAAAAAATCTTGTCGCTAAACGAAAAAAAACTTGTGAATATATTACTGTTATTTCAGCAACATGGGAATAATTTTCAATCATTTTGAAAACTCTATTCAAGTTAATAAATAACAGGATGGTTTAATTTCAGATACTTAGTAAGGTCATATATAAGTATCATTCGGTTAATAAATACTTTTTTTCTATATCCAGTGAACCATTGAGTTAGTTATAGGTCAAAATGAAAGATATAAGAAGTGAATATGGTGGTGAGATTTTGATTTAACTTAGCTAACCAAATACGGAAAGTATGCTGAGGCATGTATTACTTTAGCCTTATTAAATAAATTTGAAAATCTGGATCGAGATATTGCTTTTATTCACTTTCTCTACTATTACTTCACACTCTCCCTATATATATATATATACACTGCTGGACAATTGTTAAGGACGGATCACAAATTGCTATGTAGCATAACATTAAGCGAGACATGAGGCCTAGTAGGATAAAATATAGTTGCCACACTGTTCAGACATTAGAATAAAGAATATTTATTGTTCTAAAAAAGTACAAAAGTTGTGAAACATCTGAAAGAAAAAAAATGTTCATTTGATCTGCATACGGAGAAATGGAACAATGCATCTAAAAGTCAGCAGGCACCTTAAAGAAAGGTATCAGTACGGGATATGTCCACCGTGGAGTGTGATGCAACATTCCACACGTCGTACCATACTTTGCACAACATTATCCAGCAGCTGTTGAGGCAATTTATCCCATTCCTCTGTGAGTGCACGGATGAGGGTGTTCTTGTTTGTCGGAGGATAGTTTCGACCAGCAACTTGCCTCCCCCAAAGCATCCCACACATTTTCAATGGGGTTTAGATCTGGAGAACGCGCTGGTCATACGAGACGTTGAATACTCTCGCTGTCTAGACAATCCTGAACAGCGAGTGTTCGATGACATGTTGCGTTGTAGTCCATAAAAACAAATTTATCACCGACAGCACCACGGAAAAGACGAACATGAGGAAGTAGAACTTCATCAATGTATCGTTGGCCCGTCATAGTCCCATTCGCAACCACATGTAGGCGCGTGCGGCCATTGATCATGATGCTACCCCACACCATGATACTGCATGTCGGATATCGGTCCTTCTCCTGGATATTTTCTGGACGATAAGCAATACCACTCTCGCGCCAGATCAGTTGGCGTCTACAATCCGATGACAGACTGAACCTACCCTCATCTGAGAATAGTACGCATGCCCAGTCCTGTTCAGTCCAATTGTGATGCTCACGACATCATTGCAAACGGGCAGTACGGTGCTGTCTGGTCAATGGGACACACAGCAGGTCTGCGTGCGTATAGTCCTCCCCCTCCCCTCAAACGTCTGGTAACAGTTTTTCGGGAGATCTACTTTCCTGAGGCAGCAAGAAACTGATTTTGCCACCTGCTGAGCTGTGGTGCGCCTGTTCCTTTTTGCTGATAGGACGATATATCTGTCTTCTGCAGACGTCGTACTTCTAACACGACCTCCCCCGTGCCGTCTACTACACATTCCAGTAGTTTTAAATCACTTCCACAGCCGTGAAACAACGCTGTGAGCGATGTCGAACTCCCTGGCAACATCTGTTATTTTTCGCCCTTCTTCGATGTTTCCAACAATTCAGCCATGCATAAAAATCATCTATGTGATGTCGGGATGACATGCCAAAAATTTTAAGTTAGTCTATTAAATCTTTCCTGTAAAACTTTGACTTGAAACAACAACTGTCCACACGCGTCAAAATCTTTAAAGCTCTTATGAACGCTATCACGTGATGAACAGACGTGGAAAAAATTTGCATACTCATACTTCTTCTTACTAATATCCCACACTTATTCTAATTTTCCACATTTTGCTTCCTTTCATTTTGTGGTTGCTATGGATGATAGTGTTATCCGTCCTTAGCAATTGTCCAGCAGTGTATATATATATATATATATATATATCTTGTTGAAATTTTCAATCGTTAATAAAATACTTTTTATGTATCCACCCCCTCAAGTTCAAATTCAAATACATTTTTTAAACTTTTAGTGGATGACACTTGATATTAATATAGTTTTCCCAAATATTAATTCATTAGTTAAATTAAATTAATAAATAATTAGTAACAAACAAAAATAATAATCCAACACCCTATATAGAATGGAAAGTGGAAAATTACCAGGAAAATTGTTTTTTTATTTCGCCACTTAATAGTGTGATTCTGTCATATGTATATGTATATTTACACATTAATTGTAATTATTTAATAAAAAGCGACTATAATAAAAAATTTTCTTTGTTGACCTAAGTAAGACCTCGTAAGTTTATATTACTTGTTTTTATATCTAGATTGAAATAAACCAACCTAAGATAAAGAATTAACGATATTTGGTTTTCAAGTCATCAAAAGCAATTAAGAGGATCTTGCATACAAATATTTATTACAACAGGTCTTTTTTCGAAATTGTGATGAACCAATTTCCTCTTATAAGATCTCTAAATATTAAAAGAGGTGGGAGGCCACTGACCAACCCCAGATTATTCTCCCTCTAAATTGGGGTGAAACGGAGCCAAATAGTACTGTCATCTGTATGGTGCTCAAAGCTACGGCTAACGACACGCGTCACTTAGCCCTTTGCCATGACGAATTTCGTGGGCCTCGATCTGGCCTTTGCTGATCAGGTAGCATTGGTAACAACAATATAACAATAACATAATGAATGAGTGAGTTTATTAAGGGATCTTAGGAACCTTATCAGATATCTGTGCACTCGAAAAAAAATATCCTTCTTCAAGCCAATGCAACTCAGCAATAAAACAAAACAATAATCTGAAATTTTTACCACATGATAATTATTTATATCTAGACTATTAGTCAAAATTTCAGAGAATTTGAGAAAAAATTTAAAAAGTTATAAAGAAATAGAGAAATTGGATAATTTTTCAAAAATATGAAAATCAGTATTTTACACCGCGCCGGATTCTTAAGTACAAAATGGATCAAAATTTACAAAATTAGTTTTACTTAGTGTAAAAATGCTCTCTTTTGAAATTATACTAACTTTTAAGAAATTTAGAGAAAAAAAAATATTTTTTAAATACAATTATGTAACGAAAATTTTAAGAAAAAAAATAATTAAAATTCAAATAAAAACATTCTATTAAAACTTTTTTTGAACATTGTTGTATAAGTTATGAAGAGCCTCATTTTGAGATTGCAAGTATTCAATTTCAAACTGATATCATAAATAGTTTCTGAGAAATCCTGCGCACAAACTAAAATTTTTTGTTTGAGAAAAAGAAAGATAAGAAAGAGACAGTGTTTTTGTTTAAGTTTCACTAGTTATTTCTCAATAACTTCGGAAGCTTTCACAGTATCAACAAAATTTTGGTATCAAAATGCTCCGAAATGTTTTGAGGCTTTAACATATATTATTTTGAAACGTTGAAATTTTTTTAATTTAATAGGCCTAAGGCCTCTTAACACTGCAGTATAACACAGCACTAGAATATTGGCAACGGACTTCGTAAACTTGAATCTTGATCAAGTAACGAGGACACCCCTTATCTGGAACCCCTATCCAATCTACCATACAATACCAATCTAAGAGCTTTTAGGCTTGACGGATTTAACCTACATCAGCTTTTCAACTCTTGGGGCATCAAGATTCGAACCAATGACATAACGGCCATGAGTTCGTGATCAGAACCAGGGCTACCGAAACCACCTTTAAATCATAAAAGAGCGTAAAAATGATAAAAAAAAATATAGTCAGTCAATGATATATATTTCAAACCTTCAAAAAATAACCATAATCAGTAACGTATACCGACTTTTTTATGTGAGAGGGGGTTTATTCTAAAAACCAAGTAAACAAAAACGTACTGATGAGTAATCTTTAAGCAAAAAATTATAATTCTGGTATACTTTGTCCGAAACTCTACTGACCATGATTTTGCTATGTACTGAACAGAAAACAATATTAAAATATTCAAGATGTGTCAAAAAAGGAGGAGACAGGTTTAATTTTTAGTGGTGCATTTAGAAATAATTCATCATGTGGGTGGAAATCAAATTAGAGCATAACACCAAAGTGAAAACAAAAATGAAAAAATGTTAAATAGATTGTAGAGACGTAGAAAAACCATTAGAATAACCAGGAAAAATATATAATAAAGAAAATTATAGCAATTTTATACGTAATTATGAATTAAAGAGAAATTTAAAAACAAATTTTTTGTTACACTATACATTACAGGGTGCGGCAAAAAAAAAACTCGGACAAATTTCTTGCCTCCTAGAGTAGTTAACGAATTTCCTTTTAAGTGGTGTTTTCATGTTTCTTTATCTAATACTTCAATAGCAAAATACTTTAAAATAGATTTCTTAGAGTTTTTACTTTATTTATATGTGTTTTTGATAATGTCGAGCAAAAGTCTGCTATTTTACAGCTGTTTCAACAAGAAAAACGACAGTTCATTAGCTGAATGTACCTCGACAAACAGTGTCTGATGCAATCTATCGTTTTAAAGAGCTTGGCAATGATGGTCCACGTCTTGAAAGTGGGTGAAAACGCGCTGTAAACGCCAAGGAATCGTAAGACCATCGAAAAGCGAGTCCAGAGAAATCCAAAGGTTTCCATGATACAGATCACTCGTGACATGGGAAAGTGACAGATCGGTGAAGCGAATAGCAAGAACGAACTTGGACTGAAGCCTTACAAGTTGCGGAAAATTCAGCTTCTCACTGAAAAAAAACCAACTCGTACGGCTCCGAAGGTGCCGAAAACTTTTGAGACGGTCCGCAATTTATAGCTGGAATAGATTCCTTTTCACTGATAAGAAGCTCTTCACGATTCAACAAGTTCATAAATCCCAAAACGATAGAATCTGGTGTGTGGACGCTCCAAGCACCACGGTATTTGTTGAACATCGCCAATATTCAAAGTCGGTTGTGGTCCGGGGCGGAATTTGCGCAAGTGGCAAAACACCTTTGGTTTTTGTGGAAGTGGGCGTTACAATCAATCAAAAAATGTACCAGGAGAGCATTATTGAAGCTGTTGTACTTCCGTGGGACCCAACGCATTTCGTAAATGCAAATTAGACGCTTCAACAAGACTCTGCACCAGTTTGCAAGATCGAAAAGACACAAGAGTGGCGCAAGACGAATTTTCCAGACATATCATCTGAAGAATGACCACCTACTCACCGGCTCTCAATCCCAGTGTAGGGTCCGTTTTAGAGTCCAAGACCTGCATTAAACCGCGCAAAACTTTGGACTCTCTAAATCAATCACTTCTGCGGAAATGGGGTACATTAAAGGTAAGACTTGAGGTCCATTGTTGAAAAGTTCTGCAAGCGTTTGCGCCTCTGCGTTTCTTCAAACTGTGGTCACTTTGAAACCAATTAAATTTATTTATTAGTACGAGTGTACTCTTATTAGTATATATTTGTTATATTTTGTTATATAATTCCTTATTATTTTTTTTATAAAATAATATAAAAAATTGTTTGTCCGGGTTTTTTGCCGCGCCCTGTATTATATTCAAGGAAGCAAAGGAGGCTTAAAATATAAATTACAAACTTTATAGTTTATTTGAACCAAAATGTACTTCGCTTTAAAGATTTAATAAATTTCTTCAGTTTACGTATGAAATTGTGTCTGGTGAATGAGACCATCAAGCAGAAATATATTAGGAATAATAATAATAATATATAGATTTCATTAATTCAAAAAACTGGGAACATCCGTATACTCAATATTTAGATTCTACAAGACCTCCCCTGGGTAGGATGACAGTTGATATTCTAGATATAGACTTAGCAAATTGCTGAGTGAGTGAGTGAATATTAACGGCGTACTGCTCAGCTACACGAGGGCTTTTGGCGACGAACCTCGTACTCTGAACCATGGTCAAGTGACGAGGACGACACTTGAGCTGGCACCCAATTTCCTAACTACCACACCACACCAACGAGATAACGTTTGAGCTCTTGACAGATTTAACGTGCATCGCTGCCTTCATGACACGCCAGCCACGAGTCTGTTACCTTGACCAATAGGCTATCGCGGTCACTGCAAATTGCTGAAAACGTTCAGATTGAATATTAACCCGAGTTATATATATATATATATATATATATATATATATATATATATATATATATATATATAGTATATATATATATATATATATTTCTAATGTCAGAATATATGAACAGTTTACAGCAAGTATAAAAAAAAACTGTAACAAAGTTCATCAATTTAACATATTTCTATCCTCCCAGTAACACGTCTTGTGCATAGCAGGACAGTGTAGAAGATGCGCAGAATTCATGACCCCTCCAAAGCTTCACAAAGTGTATATCGGGGAAGGAACAACGTTGATTCTGTACAGATGGTTTCGCAGGCAGTCATGTCCAGTGGCTAGGAGGAATTCAGCTACCACTCTATGCCTTGGGTCATTACGCAAATTCTGGATAGCTTTCCTTAAGAAGACTTGGTACCCTAAAAATCACAAACCTATCGTTTTTTTTTATTTTCATTTAATCTTATTCTTTGCATTATTATCTTTCGATTGATATATCACTATATCACTTGTGCATGTCGGAAAGTTAGAAGTTGACTAAAACTTCATTTGAAAACAAATTAGGCAATTCAACCACACCCCCTTTTTAGAAAAAAAAGCTAAAAAATGCGTTATGATAAAAAAAATCTATTTTATAAATAAAAATAATAACTATAAAAAAGAATGTGTAGTATTAAAAGCAGAATATTTCCGAGGCAATACAATAATGTAATTTTTCTTCCTTGTGAAATGTGTGCATGTAAAATTTTTAAATTAAGGCATTTTATATTAATAATTTTATATAATTTCAGTTCTTATTCCTGATATATTTTTCATACAAATGTAATACTTTAATATAAGAAGAAAAACAGCTAAAATTTCTGTCGTGACAGAAAAAAAAATTTTTTTAACATTTTTCTTGAATTTTCATGGGCAATGAGTACTCTCTAAAAGTTGATCATTTATAAAAATGTGTGGGGTGAAAATATATGAAAATGCAATTATTTTAAAGAAAAACGTATAAGTAATATCTTAAAGTGGTATTTTAAGTTTAATTAAGCTTATAATAATTATTCTTTCAGAATTATAAACTTTAAAGTGGTTTTTCTCAGTTTGTGTTTTTCGAAACCTTAGTGCATTCAAAATGCTACTCCTTCGACAATTATTTACCAATCACTTCCATTTTTTTCCTGCGTGTTAAAAATAAAGCATGTAATAAAATTAGTGATCCATTTTCTTGTAAACTGAATACTTTTTGTTAAAAAAAAATAAAATGTAAGACATGTTGGCTTTTTCGTTGATTTTTAGCCTGTATATCAACATTTTATTTTTTTTCTCGAAAACGAATGAATTTATTCTAAAATCGATCCCTAAAGTTGTTAAGAACATCCGTAAGAATATTATAAAAAAATTTCAGGTCAAAAAATTAATTTTTACAAAAGGAGTAGGATTTTAAAAATTTCCCAATTTTCTTCAAAAAATTAAAATTTTTAAAATTGTGTGAATAATGTATGAAATTTTTCATCTGGTAACATTTTCTTGAATAGAAACATTGTATAAAATGTTAAAATATAATTTTTAAATACGTAAATAAAGAAGTTTGCTTAAAGGGTGCCAAGTCCCCTTAAAGACGTGGGGAAGACGATTGTAGACGTCTTCCTGACCACGGGCATTAATAAATTTATCCATAAGATTTTTAATGGAATAGAAGGACATAGGATGAGAAATTTTCTGCATGATAAGAACACATTTTTTAGCCGGGAAGTCATCTTTATCGGTACCTGGAACTCCATATTAGGCAGGAACCCACTGAAGGACTATAGTTTTCCCAAATGATGCCAATTTGATATTAACTCTCTTAGATTTCCTATCATATGGCATACCAGATCTATAATTTCGTCATATTTGCACCACTCACAGACTTAACCATCAATGCCATAAAAAAATCTTAACTCGTAAAACTAGACATCCTCTTTCCGATAATTAACTGGATTATTTCGAAGTTCTGTAACTCAAACAAACTGTGTTTTCTATTTTGCAGAATATACAAAAATCTATTCGTTTGGAGATCCATCTTGTTAGATCGGATATGCTTTGCAATGATATTGTATTATATTATGCGCAATGTTTTGCATTGTAGCTCTTCTACTTCACTCACACACACACACACACACAACGCCTGTCACTCATTTGGTATAGTTTTGGGTCACATTCAATTTTCGCTCACTATTTCGCTTTACGATCGAAGTTTTTTGGGTTATAGCTATCCTTCTACAAAGACTCCACATACTATTATAAGACAGTTAGTGCCTTCGTACATACCTGAACCTCCCTTTCTAGTATCACAATTATTCCGTCTTCCTTTCCTCATGAACCAATGCCGCCGTGTAAAGGACACTTTAAATCTGTCGATGCTTAGACCTCCTTTTGGAATGTAATGGTTCTTTTGTGTGGAAGTTTCAAAAATGCATTGCCACTCGGCGGTTATCTTAGCCACAGCCCTTGTTTGCCTTATATAGAGAGAGAAGTTTAATGTTAATAATATCAATCAATCTCCAAGAAGATGTTAATTGCAACATTTAACTTATACTCCTGACCAGGAGAAAACTTTTTATTTGTAATTGTGGCTAATTACATCCATACACGGGCTGTAAGAACAAGTCTAACTTTGAATGGGATGGTAGGTTGTTTTATGCATTAAAGGTGTGCTGTATACATATATATAACAATGATTTAGTTACTGATAATGTATTAAAACAAATTAATTTGTGCTTAGTTTAATTGCAAAATAACTGTCTAGGTGGTGCCACTGTTTTTCTTTTATTCTTGTATTACATGTCCATTTTTCCATCAATTTGCATGGGACTTTTGCATATTTATAACACTTTTTGTATTACGTGCAAATTTTATTTGGAAAATTTTAAACCTTTCTGCTAGCAGAAACTGTTACACGTCCAGTCCTCATGTGGGATGTTGTGAAAGTTTGGTGAGTTGGATGTCAATGTAAATGCCATCCTCGTCACTTTATTGTGGTTCAGAATTACAAGGTTTATTACCAATAGCCCTCGCGTTTCTTCTTCGTGTGACATTAATAAACAATCAATCAATCAACTAAAAGTTATTAATGATCCTTTTTGTTATTAAATATTCCCGTCATTGATCTATTAATATAGTTAAACTAATCCATCTGATTAAGAGAATTTTTTTATATTATTATTTACTAATTATACTTCAAAGAATAAAAGAATCTAAAAATTGTCACTTTTATATGTTTTTGCTCATAGATAAATACTTATAGCATTTATTTCAATCAAAACTATTATTCTTAAATTTTATTTTCTGTTGTCTTAAATAAATGTTCAAAAGGGACTAAAATACACAATTAATATTTTTATTGAAAGTTATTATAATAATGTATTTTAAGAAATATATAATTTCAAAATATTTATTTCATTATTTTTAATCAAATCGAATATCTTATGAAACTGAATTAGATTTATTCGAGACATTTATGTGTGCTCTCAAACATCTTACGTGAACAGTTCCCTAAATACACTGCAAATAGAAACGTTCCTACGTTTGATGATTCAAAAATCTCCTTGTCAATACAAACTCAAAATAGAATACTTCGGAATTAAATCTAGGTGGAAAGTTATTTCCAAATGTATGCACTCAACGTGATTGGTGCTCCAATAAACGGAAATTAAAAAGTTTCCTACAGGCTTATATCCATTCTAGTTTTTGACCAATTCCTCTCTTTCTAACCTCCTCAACATCAAAGAGCTTTCACGTACTGGAGTACCCAAACCCAAACTTCCCATGAAATGCTTCGATGAAAAGATATATGGTAAACAACATAACTGAACTCTTTCCGAAAGTGCACAAACCTCTAATAAATTGAAAAGAGGTTTACCTAAAGATTTTTATTTTATTCATACTTCGGAAGGTACTGGAAAACGTAAGCCTTAGGATTACCAATCAATTCCAGAAATGATGGAGTTTGATTAATTGAAAAAAATGGTAGTCAAAATGATTGCTCTAGCTATTAAATTTAATGAGAAAAGATAAGGAGAAATATATTTTGGTTCAATTGAATATTTTCAAGCGATAGAAGATTATGGGATATTTTCAAATCTTATATTTACTATATATATCGTCATGGTTTCATTTCAGTAATTTCTAAAATTTATGATTTATTTTTACGTCTTCGATACCATGAATGTACTTTATTATTGGAAGGTGTATTTGAAACAAATATAGCTAATTTAATATCAAATAATATTAAATTGCCTTGCTGATATCAAAATAACTTCTGGGTATTAAAAATCAATTACAGCTTCGATTTTCCTAAATCAATTCAAAGGTTTGTAAATTAAATCAATAATACGTCAAATATCTAGAATTATAAATCAAACTATAATGTAGAATTGACAATTTTTTTCAAAGAAAAGTCATTAGAATATCTCGTTAAAAATACTGTAATATATATAATGTAAAAGGTAAAAATTTATAATAGTTCTCATGAAGAAAAGTGCGGAGATAACATCTACTAATTTTTACAAATACGATGAAGAAAAATTAAATTATCGCTTTGGAGTGGCTTCTGATTAATGTCAAGTAACGCAGCATGTCAGTCTCAGTATGTCATCCTTCATGGGTTCTTCAACACCTTACACAACAATGTCCTTTTCGTATGATATGCCTCATACAGCTGTATTTCTTCTGGGTTTATGGTACACCATTTTGATTTCAATTACAGATTTAATTCTTACTGTAAGGTAATAAACTTTACTTACTGTTCTTTAAAGTTTTTCTGACTTTTTATAATGGTTTCAAAGCCTGAGATGAATGGGAGGTAACAACGGAAGGTAGACAACTGGATGTGGAGGCGACAACTTCAAATACAGGAACAGAAAACTGACTTTCAGTTGATAATGGATTTAGCAGATAATGAAAGCAAAAGGCTGCGCGGACTCCCCTGGAGGCAAAGAATCAATAAGAGCCATTTTGTATAATAATAACTTGTATTTATTATATCAATTCAATTCTCAAAAACTCTAATAACATAATATTTCTATGTTATGTCAAATAAAAGGGATTTACCTTTAATATTAAATTAAATTACGAATTATGAAATTAATCAATAATTATGCGCAAGATCAAATAAGGTCTACCGAAATAGGAGGTCCAAGAAATACACGTAACTCGAATTATTAGCTTTCATTAACTTTAACTAATTTTATTAAACTAACGCTTATTTTAAGTGTAAATAAATTAGTTACCGCTTGGTATATCAGCTTTCTAGTTCTTCCGTAGAATAACAGCAATAAGGCTTCACTAACGTAATCCCATAGAATCTTCTTATTTGCTAGCTTACAACGCTCTACTTAAATACTCTATCTACTTTTCATATCCCGTTCACTTTTTGGAGTTGATAGGAAATATACGCGAATTTATAATCCCCCAAAAGACGCCTAAGAATATTAGTGGAAAGGTTCCGTACAGATTCGTCACAAGGCATGCATGCTTCATTTCATAAAATGATAAAATTAAGGAATGTAGATTATTAGATGTGATACAGACCATACCAGATATAGAAATAGATGTTGAGATTCAGTTGATAGGGCAGGTACAGTGGAAGACGTGGAAGACACAAAATGTACCTCATATACTGAGGATGGTGTGGAAACTGTAGCTGTCAAGAAAGATGTACACATATATCCAATTTAATCGAAATATAACAATGTTTTCACACATGGTAAACACGAAAATACATTTTTTTCCTGTTTTCATGAGTTCAGTTGGTAAAGGAGATAAATGAAGATTTAGCATTCTGGGCGTAAGTTTGAGATGCTTGTGTTGTTAAAAGTTTTTAAACTTCTACATAAAAAATAATTTAATTCGTTTGCATTTCTGGTTCCCATTTTGGACATAATGTTGAATTCCGTAGACACAAATGCAACTAATTTATGCAGACTGCAGATAAATTGATTCCAGATTTCTATCCATGGAAGAAGCTCAGACGCACACCCACAGGATGTTAGTTCACCATGGCTTATCTTGTGAATGTTCAAACTTCTGATACTTAAACAGTATGTAAAATTCAGATACTTGTAGACGTAACTGACAAAGTAGTCTGCTTTTTAGTAGTAGAAGGTAATATATACGAGAACTGAAAGTTGGTATCAAATGTTTAGATGAATATACTGCAGTATCTTGTACATTCGAATTCTTCAGAGCTGAGATATATTTTGGTAAGAAAATGTAGTTCAGATTCTAGTTTTCTAATTCAGAAGAAAAATCGCCAGGTTCTAAAATGACACCCGGATAGAAATTTAAAAAATTGCGTATACTTATTGTTAAAGGATAATTTAAGAGGGTTTTAGTCAACAAAAATTATTTAGTGTGTAAAGCAGATTTAGTTTCGATAAGTTAATCCCCATATCGTAACTTTTTTGATGACTTCAGTTTACCAACTATACCTTTAAGAGCTTTCTGGATAGCAAACAAAGATTTACTGAATACTTCATTGGTAGATTAGATAGTTATTAAAAATCTTGAATTAAATTGATCTTTTGTATTACTGAAGCAAAGGATAAAACAAGGAAATGCCAGAGCATGAAAAAAATGGATACATGAAAAAAGATCTGGTATTCATCCTAGTGAACCTCCGCCCACTATGCAGTTCAACACAAATAAACTTATCCCCAATAGTCAAACTCGACTTACCTTGAGGTCATCCGGGATATTGTACTGCAGTATCGGGGCAAGGATCCGATGGGAAAACCGAGGTACCTTTATGTGCAGCACTAACACAACAGCAATGTCTCTTCGGAGATTCCAAAGGAACCCCACAGAGACTTATCACCAGCGAGTGACAGAAACGAACTCATTCCTGCCGCCCCTCTACAGCAAAACGTGGACTAAAGAGGACGCAAAAAGTCTCCCCAGGATGCAATTCTCCTTCTTACGGGATGTCATTCAGGGTACAGATGAGGGTTGGTGCTAATCCAAACTAAAAATATGTTAAGGAAATCCAGTGCAGTAGGAAAAAATTAATTCACAGTAAATTAAAAACTAAAACTACATTCTATAACAAAAAAAATAGGCACCAAAAAGTAGTTGCCGATTGTAATGAAATTTCGCGCGCAAAGACACTATTACTGAACATGTAAATGATTAAAATTTTGTGTCCAATGAATGAATAGCGGGAGCTACAGCGCAACGGAACTGCGCTAGTGTATCTAAGAATCAATTCTCAATCTTATGGTCAAAATTTCTGTTGCACTGCGGTTTAGGATACCTTCCAACGACCAAAAAAATGCCTCGCTGCAGGATTCGAGCTCATTACTACCAACTGTCAGAGTATGAAGGAGGCAGGTTGGGCAAATCGGAGAATCGTTCGTCATATGGATCGAAGAGATGCGACTATTAGAAGATGCTGGCAAGAATGGGTGTACAGTGGCAGATTTCAGCGTCATAATGGTAGAAGTCGACTTAGGGCCCCAGCAGATCGGGCGGACAGATTGATTATCAGATCAGCTGCCACAGCGCCTGATTCCTCGTTATCAACCATGAAATGTGCGATCTGCCCTCCAGTGTCCACCATGACCACTCACAAACGGCTGATAGAGTGAGATTTACTCTCGTACCGAACACTACGCCACATGCTACTCACGCCTGCCCACTGTTGAGAAAGATTATAGTGGTGCTGGGCTCGATCAGGTTCGAATCATGCTGAATGGGAAAGTATAGTGTTTAGTAGCAAATCCCACTTCCAACTGTGTCCTGACGATCATTGAAGACGTGTTTAGAGACGCCCATTTCTTTTTAATGGCCGGACCCTTTTGGTCGTCATTAGAGGGCCACTTACAGCACTGCGGTACGTGGATGATATTCTGAGAACTGTTTTGCTACCGTTCCTTTTGCAGTATACTTTTTTTCAGCAAGATAATTTCAGTCCACATATGGAACGTGTTGCTATGAACTAACTGTCTTACAGATTTTCAGACACTTCCTTAGCCAGCCAGATCGCCAAATATCTCTCAATCGATCATGTCTGGGATATAATGAAAAGACGACTGCATCTGCTAGGGAATGTTGATTACCTGCCCCGACAGTTGGAGCAAATTTGACAATCGGGGTGTTTCATCACTCTATGTCACGGCGTGTGGCAGCTTACATCCAGGCTAGAGGTGGTTCAACACCTATTAAGCTCGTCACTCTGTAACTATGTAACTCTGAAATAAATCATTCAATTTTTTTTGAAATTTTAGTCATTTTATATTCTATACAGAATCTTTCTACCCGCCAATTTTTGTCTCTAACGGACGACTCGTTCCTGGCGCGTTGTTTTCTTATGTTACAGAGTGTACATTTGTTGTTCATCATCTGTAATAAACAATCAAAATAATGATTAACTGAAGTATAGAGTAAATATAATTTCAAGATGTGCGTATCAGTGACCTGAAAGGGAAAAAAGTAAGAAGAGGAGTTTGAAAAACAAGAAAAGGTCGATAATAGAGAATTATCATAGGGATCACTCGGGTGTTTACAAAAGGCAGCTTGCTGTATAGCAGATGTGTCAAACCCACAGCGAACATTTTTTATGTGTAACATCTTTCCTCTCGGCTGCTGGATATTTGTTGCGAGGGATTTCGTGAAAAGGGACGGATGTGTGTAACAGGACGTGACGTAAGCGCGCGCTACTTGATTTGACAAATGAGAGTAGGCGGCTGTGTCTTTTTCCTACCCTCGCATGGGAGTCCAACTCTAGTAGCCATGAAGCACTCGGGCGCTTGACACTAAATCCGTTAGTCACGATATTCCTGAAATATCCACGATATTTTCCACATTCCTGGAAAAATGGTATAAGACTGGAAAATTGCTACAAACCCATCCAAAACTGAAGCGATCTTCTTCTCTAACATTAAAAAGCTCCTCAAAATCTATGCAAACGATCTACAAATACCCTGGTCTCATCACACTAAGTACCTAGGCATTATACTAGATAACAACCTTACTTTCAAACAACACATAACATATATAAGAAATAAATTTAAACAATCAGTCTATAAAATTTACCCTTTACAGTACAGTCCCGCTAATCCGAGC
Source organism: Trichonephila clavipes (assembly GCA_019973935.1). Classification (NCBI taxonomy): domain Eukaryota; kingdom Metazoa; phylum Arthropoda; class Arachnida; order Araneae; family Nephilidae; genus Trichonephila; species Trichonephila clavipes. Next base: position 166,419 of record BMAU01001320.1, read on the forward strand.
ATCCAGTTAATCCGAACGGCTCCGCGGAAAATTTTTTTATAATTTTAAGGACGAAAATCGGTGAATATTTCAATATAAAACTGTGTAAACCTTAATTCAAAACAGTTCTTTATTTAATATTCACGCACTGTACATCAAGTTATGGTACAAATTTTAAAATGGAATAAACTACAGAACAGAACACTAATGTTTAGTATGAAAAATTGTACAACATAAGATTAAATATAAAATATGTACAGTACAGTACTGATAATGTAGTGAACAAGTACCTTATTACATTCATTCAGTTATTTTTTTCTGACGCAACGAAGACAGTCTTTTCGATGATGCGTAATTTCGCCAGCGCCTCATAAATAACACATCAGCTGGTGTAGTGTCGGACTGTTGCTCCAAGTAGCGCAGGGCAAGGTCAAGGGCAGCTGCGCCGTCTGCATGTGGCACCACGTCCTTCTTATCGCATTGCGTCTCGTCGTCACTCCCCTCCTCCTCCATTGGCCCTTGAGTCACTGCCGCAGCTATGTCGTCACTGTAGAATATCACACTGTAACACTGTTATTAACACAGAGACAAAAGCGGACGAGTATAGAACGAGCGCGGAACGACTGACGGCCAACAGTACGGGCACACGAAGTCACACTGACACACTAAGTTAGGAGTGGTGGAGGGAGGACACACGCGTCGAGGAGTGGGAGTACAGTCCACGCGGCAAAAAAGCGGGCGCGTACGCTCACATTACGACAAAATACATAGACACAATAGACCCGTACTCCCGGTTCAAATAGTGATTTCGCTGTTACTCCGGCTAATCCGAACAATCACGTAATTCGAACAGGGGTCGGTCCGATATTGTTCGGATTATCGGGACTGTACTGTAATCGCAAGAAACTCTGCTTTGAGCAGAGAAATAAACTGCTTATCTACAAACTGATCCTCCGACATATTCTGACATATGCCGCTCCAATCTGGGCTCATGCAGCTAGATCCCATATTAATCAAATTGAAGCTTCTCAAAGCGTCATCCTTCGTCCAATCTTCAATGCTCGATGTTTCATGAGGAACCCTGACCTCAAGGTCGCAAGTAAAATGCTGTCAGTTAGGCAGTTTATTAAAAAGATTGCAACAACTTCTTTCAAAATATTGATAATTCTACTAACCTCTCGATTTTGGATATTGAAAAATATATCCCTGATCCAAATTACAACAGACCTTCTTTCAAATTTCACTTTCTCCGTCTTAAATGATTATTTCACCTCTTTCCACGAGTCCCCCGTGGTGTAGTGGTGAGGGACATTTGCTCCCAATGCTTTGCATTTCCCAGATTTTTCCATCTTTTCAATTTTATTATTTACTCTTTAATTTTCCTAGAAAAACTATTCCGACAGATCTCTTTTTTTAATGTTGCTTTACTATTTTATTCATAATAGTATTTTAATAGCTTTTAAAAAAGCTGTTTTCTGTTTTTATTTTCAACTATTTTTCGTGATCCTAGCTGCATTCCCATTCGTCGGTTTCGCCCCACCCACCCAAGATCGAAATTCTAACTTCCTTTTCGGGGCTTTCTGCCGACTTTGAAGCTTCTTTTCTCAATTTTAATGCATTTTAATATTTTAAATTTTTATTTTCCCAAAATCTCCAGTATTTTTATTTTTTTTATTTAAAGCACTTAATCTTAACAAAGGCAAAAGTCAATCATTTTCAGTCACTCAAATATCTACTGATATGAGGTTGTAGCTCGAAAGAGCTGGGTACTCAAGTCATCCATTCAACGATATATTGGGGGACATACGTGCGGCAGAATGCTTATTTGAAAATGGACAAACAGTGATTTCGGTGGCTGTATACATTTCTTCGAATCAAATGGTTAAAAAAAATAAAAGATTTCCTGCATTTTGCACTTTTACCATATAACGAAGGTGGTTCTGCTCTTTTAAAAGAAATTATCACTCGCTTCCCCTGATTTTGAGTGGTGATTTTAACTTTAACTTTAGTTTGCCAAAAGCTGAGCCGCTCATAGCTTTTATGAATGATGAACTCAAGCTCGAAATGAACACAAATTAGAATGTTTCGACTGCTAACAGTGGTACTGTTATTGACGCTCTTTTTCAACAAATTTTAAATACTTTGAAATCACAAGTATTTGTGTCATATTTTAGTTATCATAAGTCTATTGTCTCCGCTCTTCCCCAAATTGAACAAGAATAATTACTTTTGATAAAATATTGCATTTTTTACTTCTTTTGTTAATCAAATATAATTTTCATTAAAGAAATAATTACTGGGTAGAAAGTTATTTCCAATCATAACCAATTCATATTTTTTTCAGGAAAAAAGTTACTATTGCGTATTTACCACGGTAACATGTCAAATGTTACACATCATATGCGACTACTGTAACACTCATTTTTGGGCCCACTCAGTGTATCAACACACAATAAGATATAATAAAATGTCAAAATTTCTCCCAAAATAGGAAACATAGCAGCAAAGAAGCCCACCTTAAGTTAAATTTTGTTTGTTTTGCCCACGTTAGCCTTTGAGTTTGACACTCTTGCTCTATAGGATAGATCAAGACCACTGGTTATCTCGGGTATATGATGCACATACTTGCATAAAGAAGGTAAGATCATGGTCTGGTCTGTCAAGGAAATCCACGGTCTTGTCAAAATCATATTTTGATATTGCTGTCATGTGTTATTTTTGTTTATATTAAAAGCATGTTACGTTTGGACACAAAATTTTAGAATGCATACTAATGTGTTCCCATTTGTATAACACCATGGGCACTAATACTCTAACCACTTATAAATATATTTAATGTGTAAAAAACTTAAATAATTTATTTTTAATGTATGCATTTCATTCATAATTATAACGATTTTATCCCAGATTTATCAGTTTAGATGTGTTTTATTATTATTACTTTATTTATTCACGTATCAAAAAGTACAAAATTTTAGTACATATAATCTCAAATAAATAGTATGAATTTAATTTTTATCTCTATAATTCACCCTTATTTTCCTTAAGGGGACACATTATGATTCAATAGAAAAAAATCGGTCAAAAATCAAATCTAATTTTTTCTTTGCCTAAATTATTTTAATGTACTTCTCTCCCAAAATTTAAAAGTTCTAAGTTTAAAAAACGCAGAGTTGTGCTAACTATTACGTTTGTTTTCATTCCCAATGTCGAATCAAAACTTTAAACTGACTTATCTCTGAAAGATAAAATAACTAGTTTGACTTCATTTAAAAAGCTAAGGCATTTATTCTATTGTGCCTAATACATGGAAAATGTTTTCACTTATTCCTAATAGTACATGGAATAAAAGTCCCAAGCAATACTTATTTTTTAAAAAAATAAATGAATTTACACATTTTAAATAAGAATTCATAAAAGAAAGTATTGTACAAATACCAATCATGTTATCGCCAAACCCATATCAATTTTTATTATATACAGTTTGATGTACTTGTAAATCAAATTTCATATATGTAAGTCTGTTTTTGTAGGAGGAGAGAGAGAGAGAGTAGCATTTTAAAATCCCTTCATAAATTTCAAATTTTTCCTTTAAAAATCAAATGGTTAGTTTCTTATGAAATTTTGAGCCAAAATCTGTTTTACATCATACATACACATAAGAAGCAACCAAAAAAATTATGAAAATCCTTGAATTAAAAAATTTAGTGTAAATCGTTCCATGTCGCCGTAAATACGGGCATTGGTTATAAAATCAGGTCCATTACACTTTTTCAAATACTTATATATACCCTTTCCTTGCAAAAACTCACCCACACAACAAAGGATTCCTTTTCTTTATATTACTTACAGAAATTTTATTTTATCCTGTCTATTTGCAAATCCTACGTAGCAAAAAATAAAGAAAAAATTGGCAGCCGAGCCGGACTTCGCCTTCGATTATCTGAAACCTCCAGCTGCAGGCAGACACACACACCTCAGAACTTCAATCATCCCGAGACGTTCTCTCATAAGATCCTTCATGAAGGCAAAGGCGGGAAGATTAAAGAAAAGCCCGATAGCGTGCTTAGACATGCACGGCTCCCAACTCTGCACGGAAATTAGCATGAAATAAACCAATGGAGGGTGGATTGCCGGACTGATTGCCAGTCAACTCCTCCCCCCTCTCCGCTGAAGAAAAGAAATAAGAACGAAAGCCGTGATCGATGGGAGAGAGAACGATCAAATAAGGAAAGGGTTGAGTTGGGATAGAATGAATACAGAACTCTTCCAAGCGGTCTTTTTGCCTTTTGCGAATTGGGCTTCTTAACCAGGCTTCGACTCATTAAGGAATCTTAATTAACTCTGTGGTTAAGTTCAATGGATTTTGTTTATTTCGAGAAAGATTCTTCCTCTCTTGGTTTTGGGGAATATTGTCCGAGCAGATGGAAGAGTTTTTCAAATTGTTTTTTAGCTTTTATTTATTTACTCGGAGCTTTTTCTTTTTCTTTCTCTTTGCTTCAGATAAAAATAGATGTATAGGTATACAATTACCGGGGGCACAAAGCTGAGGTTATGGTCCGGAAGCAAAAGGGGGGATGAAATAAATTATTAATTACTTCTTAATTAGTGATAATTTTATTAATCTGGTAAGTACCTCCCGTGTTAATGTTTGAAAATTTTTATTCGGATTCGTTATTTTTCAATAGATTTGGTTGAACAGAATTGTTGTTTTAATTTTCATGTCTTTCTTATGCTATTTTAGGTAATTGTACGATTAATAAGTTTTAATTAACACGATAATTAAAATCACATACACAAACCAGTAATGCAATAGCAAAAATTATTTTGATGTGGATGGTTTTAATTAGAATATTGTAAAACGATTCTAATCGATTCTTAAAAACACATTTTATTGTTAAGCTAATTTTTGGAAAATTAAATAAATAAAATAATTTTTTTACTCGTATTAAGGGCATTTTTGTATTGAAAAGATATTTTATCTAGTTGCAGCCGTTGAATAATGGAGAAGAAATTATATTATTACTTAAGGTATCTGACTACGTTTGGAACCGTGATTTCGCAAAAGCGTATAAATGGATAATATTTATGATATTTAGTGTCATTTAGATTAGAAAATGTATATAAAATTGTTTTAAGAATATTATTACAATAAAAAATTATTTAAGTACAATATTTTGACAAAAAATAAACATAGAATGACCGATTTTCAAAATAGTCTTCTTTTGTGAAAAATACTTCTTTTATCATAATACTTTGCCTGTGTATAGCTCATACCTCTGTACAGAGGCTTAATTTTGAAATATAAGAAGTGGGTTTATCCATTTTACGACAACAGAAAGGAGAAATTTTAAGAAAAAAACGCCATTTTATTTCAATGGATTGTAACTGAAAATAATGTGAATTTTTCAAAAATCATAGTTGAGCCTCTGTTTGTACACAGGCAAAATATTAAAATGTCCATTTTACCCAAAAAATTACAGGGTTATTTTAGTTAACGAAATATTGTATTTAAGTAATTTTTTGTCAAAATGTCCTTAAAACAATTTTATACATGTATTCTAATCTGAATGACACTAAATATCATGAAAATTAACCATTTATGCGCTTTTTTAAAATCACGGTTCCGAACGTAGTCGGCTACCTTAAGTGAATTCTTCCTACCCATTTGATCATTTCCCAGAATTTTTATTAAATATTCTGGCTAAAACAATAAAGCAATCCACACTTATCTATTAATAAGTTATCGATTAATTTCTTCAATATTAAAATCACGATTCCGAACGTAGTCTGATACCTTAAAAACCCTAATTTATTGATGATCACAAAAATATTACGAACAAACAGATAAAGCAGCTACACAAAACGCACAATATGTGCGATCTTAAAGACATTTTACAATAGCATTCTTTGTTGCATCTTGAGATCTCAGCTTTTTATAGTTTGGGTCATTTGGAATCTGTTTGAATCATAAGATTTCTGGTAAAGCCTTCTTATTGGTCAGAATGCGAGTGTGGTGCAAGACTGCACCATCTTGTTTTAAAAACGCCAACGTGTCTGCTTTAAGAGATAAAGTTGTAGTTAGCTCCCATAAAGCTGGTAAACCAAATAATAATTATCACTCGAAGTCTTGGAGAACTCAAGATCATTATGAAAATAAAATCCCTCAACAGAAAATTTAGATGAACTTGACATATATACAGTCTTTCATCATTTCAGTTGAGCGACAAATGAGTACAGAGCTTTCTCTGAACTAAACACTGGAAGTTTCACGTCAGACTATCCACCTAACCTGAATATCAAATCATGTACCTCAGCGCCAAAGCGGTCACGAAAACTGAGTACAGTAAGAGTGAGTACATTGGAGGGCACAGTAGGCCTTGGCCCTCCAATGGGCTGTTGCTCAACTGAGTTTAGTTTATAACATATATAACTTTTTAATTAACTACTAATTAACATTTCTGAAATTTATTCATGGATATTTTAGAAAATTATAAAAATCATTTCAACTGTCTTTTTTTAAATTGGAAGTATTTGATTTAAACTTTTAAAATGTGATTAAAGCCCATGCGCATTAATTATGAATTAATTTAAGTGTGTATGCAAGACATTTATAAAGTACTGATATTTAATCCCTGAAAAAATGTTCAGATTGTTTTTTCCTTAGAAATTTTATTAAACTTTTTTACTCAGCTTAAAACTAACAAAACTCAGCAAGAAGTAAACAAATTTCTTAATTATTTTTCTTGCAGCACACATCAATCAGAGTATATCGTATTAATGGTAAACTAAAAGAATTTATCACATGCTTGTATGATAAATTTAAATTTATTTGTATTGAATTTAATTGGTAAGAATAACAAACAATTGTTTATAAACCAATCTAAATTTAACAGCACGGGGAAATAAATCTAACCAACTTACAAACAAATAATTTTTAACGCGTTTTTATTAGCTTCACATGTATGTAACGGAATTTTTAAACTCTATTTTACCCACTTTAAAAGATAAGATCAATTTGAAACTTTTTACACTTGTCAAGAATCGATTTCAATACACTAATTTAATTTTTTTTTCAATTATTCTGAACAAGATCATCAGGATTAATGATTTCATATATTTCCAGATCTGGCGAATATTTCTAGACTTAACATTAATTTACAACCCTAAAGAGAAAACGCTCATGATTAATACAAATACAACGAACTAACAAAAGTGTTAATTTCTTTGACGGATGTGTGGAATCAATCATCATTCTTTGCTTCATTTTACCAAAACAGCTAAGAATTGATTCAGAGGTCACCGGATTAAAAAAATAATTTCTCACAAACTCTTCAATTCAAAACTTGTACTTCTATATCTAATGCTGATATAAGTTTCAGACAGAATATTGAGCTCTTTTTAGTGAAAAATATCATTGACTTTCTGCATTATATATTTCAAACTTAACTCTTCCAGATTTCCTTCAGTTGGCTGGTCCTACATTTTACAAACTAGGCCCTATTGACACACTGATAGGGTGCCAATGGGCATTCCAGATTCTAAAAAATGACTCATTTAAGATTTATTCATCAATGAATAAATTGTAGTTTAAAAAACTAAAAAAACCACATATTTATTGTAGATTGAAATAAAAAAAAATGAAAAAAATGAATTATAATTTTAAAAAACCTAAAAAGCACGCTTTTATAGTTTTTCTAATTAAAAAATAAAAATAATTCTTAATATAAGAATAGAATGGGAGATTAATGCCATTAGGGTAAAAGCGTGGGGTGCTTTGTACTACATTTTTGCTTTAACTCAGCATTTCGAAATTGAACTAGCAAGAGATTATAACAATTGATATAGAGCACACCACGCTTTTACACCAATGACATTAATTTTCTCGTAAATCATTTTATTCTTATAGTAAGAATTTTTTTTTTTACTTTTTAGTTCAATTCACACCATAAAAGCGTGTTTTTTTAGTTTTTTTTAACTATTATTTATTTATCCTTATATAGTTTTTAATTTCATTAAATTATGAATGAAATCAGGAATGTTTGTTCAGTTATTGATTTACCCATAATTCTACGTGCTGGAATCAGGATTGCGATGATCAATATTAAAATTCAATAGATTTGTATATCCATGCGTGAAGTTATAATTAATTCAATATTTCGATTGCGAAGACTGCTTCTGGTTTCTAGATATCAGTGAAATAATTTCAGTAGTAATTTGATAATATGCAATATCAATTAATAGGAATAAGATCTCCTTGTGTAAAAATTAAGTTGCATAGGTCAATATTTTTTTTTTACTTCATGTATTAGATTTCTTGGGTTGGAAGATTTGAAAATATAAATAAAAAATGTATTCAAATATTTTAATTAAATATGATCGAATGAATTCACAAATTAAGAATATTAATTAAGTTATATATATATAACTGATACATTATAATGAATTTTAAGAATTATTTAGTTACTTTACCTTTTAACATGGTTCACTACGTATCCAAAATTTTAGATAAAAATGTTACCTTTTTCATTTCATAAATATTAGATTAACTTATAAGTTTTGTAACAATATTCGCGTGTACACAATCACGACTTTCTTACAATACTTTAATAGTATTAGTTAGTTAAAATGTTGTAAATATATACTGCGGTTTAATGAAATTTATTGTAATATTCTGTAATTGGCTTTATTTAATTTTTTTTCAATATTTTAAAGGTAAAAAAATCAATAAGAAATTGAAGTTTTGTCATAAAATGTGGTGTTTTTTATAGACATATTTTTATATAGAATCATATTAATAGAATAACCAGTTACAGATATTACAGATTTCTAAAAACTGTCATAAACAGAAATAAATATTTTTATTATCTAAGAGATGAATTGGAGCAAACCAATAAATATTTAAAAAGTTCCTACTTATTGACTATTTTACATTTTGTTTATATTACAATATGTCATCTTTTAATGTCATTTACATGTACTTCACAATGTTTCTCATAAATCTAAAAAAATAAAATTTTAAAAAATAATAATTAACATTTTTAATAAAAATTAGAAAAGAAGTTATACTTCTTTGGCATGACAAGATTAAAAATTTTCTAAAACTCTTGAGCAGGGCAAGCTGGTCCAAGGATGAAAGGCGGTCACAAGTAGAGTTGAACGATACGAACCTTAATTTAATCGGACCAGCCGAATCCGAGATAATTACGATTTAAATAAACTTAAACATCCCCACACAGAGACAATAGGGCTCTTAACAGGGGTGGGGTTCGGCAGACTGAATCTGGAGATAAGATGCACTGAATGTAACATCTGAGACCTTATATTGAATGTCTCAACAGGAAGAATCGTTCCTGAAAAAATTAAAACACCCGCCTGAAGATCCCCGAGTTATGGTCATTTTAAAATAATTAAAACATTTAAAACAAATAAAATAGGAGCAGGATACCCAGCAACTCGAAACTCGGCCTGGTAGTGAGGAAACACAAGATGAATGCATTCGAACCGGTCTGGAGTCTGTAGCTTGGGAAAGGAAAACGAAACTAACTCCACCCGGGGAGGGAGACAACTGTGACGTAAATGGTCACGTACATCTCAACAATACACAGAGTAGTGAGTGATCCCAAAGTTTCATCCTTCTATCTCTGTAATATCCTGACGTCATCAAAAGATGGAATCCCATAGGAATAACATGGGGATTCTAATTTTAGTGATAACGCCCCCTAAGCCCACTATCTACACACGAATTATAACAGATGGAAGAGCTGAACGAGGAGATCCTATGGTCCGGGTTTCATTAACGAAGCTCAAAAATCCTCGAAGCTATGCGGGATTTAAAAAAATTAAAACTTTAAAATAATTTTAAAATGTTAAATGTAGATGAAGAAATTGGGCTATGGTTCTGAAAAAATATATCTAGGATGCTCATAGGGAGAACAATCGAATTCAGCCGGTGCGGTCGACCAAGGTGGCATAGGATTCGAGTTATTACAGGGGAATCCCTGTAGGGGGCAGCACCGGAGGGGCCAATTCCACGTAAATACGAAAATATGGTAGTCTTCTAAAAATCAAGTCCCAAGCTCAATTCCTTAGGGGGGGTGAAATTTTTTCCAGTCCCCATAGAATTAACAAGGGAGCATGATATTTTAGTACTTAAGCCCTCCCTTTGCCAACTCAATGGGAATGAAGTGGATGACTGAATATGTCTCGAAGAGTGGAACAGTTGGTTCAAATCTCAAGTCCGAAACTCGAACAGGAGCTAAGATATTGTGAATTTAAATAAATTTAAAACAATTAAAAACTATGGAAGAAATAGCCCTATGAGCATGAAATTATAATAACTGGAAGACCACATAGAGAGGGATCGAATGAGTCAGGTCCGAATGGACTGTGAGGCTCGGGTGCCGAGATATAAGTCAAAAAGCTGTAGAGGGGGGATGCGTCCCAACAGATATGGTTTGTAACAATAGTTATTACGATCCCCCAAATATCAGTCCCCTAGCACCAAAAAAGTGTCATGTTAAAATATTAGACAACGGTGTGCGCGCGCATCGTGTGTCACGCGCATCGTAAAAATTGACCCTCATCCATAACGCCCGTGAAGGTATAACTTCAAAAATAGTAAGATTCTATGATACTTCTAAAATATTTCTATATGTATAATATATCTAATAATAAATTTCTAAAATTAAGGTATATTATCCAATATAATTCTAATCTGTTAAACTAAAAAAAAAATTTAATTAGTTAAACTCGCACGTAACAAAATAAAATGCTTTTTATTAACTTGATTTATTCTTTTTTAAAAAGGAAGAAAGCTGACAGAGAGGAGCTTGTTAATTATCACACACACACACACATGCATAGAAAAATAGAAAATTATCTAAATACACATTGCCTACATTAGATAATTTTTCTCTCATTAAAAACATTCATTCATTATATATAAAATGTGTGTGTGTGTGACATCAAGCGCAGGTTTTATAGAAACACTGATATGACCAAAATAGTTGTTTAATTGACTAATAGAGGGCGTCACCGGTTTCTAACAGAGTGATAGAAGTTAAGGGGTATCCGACTACCCTAAAGTGGCCGCGGTAGCCGAGTGGTACGGGTATCGGACCGCGGCTTGCCTTGTCACGAGTTCGAGCCCAGTACCACTAAAGAAGGGCAATGCACGCTAAATCTGTCGAGAGCTGAAACGTCCTCCCGTTGGTGTGGTGTGGTAGTTAGGAAGGGGTGCCAGCTCAGGTGTCGTCCACGTCACTTGACCATGGTTCAAAATTACGTGGTCCGTCAAAAGCCCTCGTGTAGCTAAAAGTGCGACGTTAATATTCAATCAATCAATCAACCGACTATTAAAACCATGATTTTTTCAAAAATCGGCAAAAAGCTTTTATGATTTTATTTTGTACACCATTTTATTAATTTAATAACAATACCAAGTACTTTACACTAGAACAAAAACTACAAGCGTTTTAGTAAAAGCAAATGCCATAAGACAAGATGTCAAACTTTGAAATGCGTTTTACGCGAAACGTGTTTTTTTTGCTCAAACAGGACCGCGATTGCTCAAAAATTTTTTTGAAAATAATTAGCTGAAATTTTTGCTTATGTTCTGCATAACAAGAAGTGTTTTGATCTTCAGATTTATCAATAACTGTTTTATTTCAAAATTTGCAGCTCTTTATGTGAATATAGTCAATGTTTTTAAGCAATTTCGTATAATGACTTAGATAAAGTGCTCTAGTTTTTGTAAAAATTAAAATATTTCTTATCGTGAAGATCACTTCAAACAGGAATAACAAAGTAACACATCAAAATTGAAAAATTGAGAATTTGTTCATAAAATCTTTGTAGAGAGCGGGCCCCGTTTATGTAATTTTTGTACATTTTTACTAGTTTTTTCCCATTTTAATAATAATATTTTTTTTTTTCTTTTACCAATTTTAGGATGCTTAAAATATACTATATAAATATAAAAATCCGATCTCCATATTTCTTTTTTTTTCAAAAAAAAGTTGTCGCAAGTAGTCGGATACCTTAAAAAAGGGAAGAAAAAGAAAAGCTGCACACAGAGATAACGATTGTCGAATCGATACGTGTTTAAATGTAGTTTTCAGTTGAGAAAAACCCTTTTAATGAAACTTTTTCCATATTCGGGAAGTTCTATAGAGGCATTACAAGCATATCACGGCAGGCAATGAAAAAGCACCACTGCGTATCGCTGTGCCTGTTCAGCGCTTTCTTTGCTTAGCATTCAACTATAGCGTTCTTAATCAATCTTTTTCAAACACATGGCCTCCAAAATCTCCTCTTCAGACACCTCGTGTCTTTTGATTTTAAGAGGTTCTTGTAGCCAAAAGTGTTCCAGGACAAGCCGGTGTCATTGTCAACACTGCAAAATGCCAACCGCCAACATGCGTCTGTCATAGGCAAGAAATGTTACTTAATAATGTGAATGGGGCTTCTCGTCTATCTGTGTTTCTGAATGACGGGCAATGCATTGGTCAGTAGTAAGTTTTCTTATAATATCTCAGCGACTAGTCACTTACACGCCATCTGATAGTCCAATAAAGAACTGCATAAACAAGTTTTTTTTTTCGTTGTAAGAACTCGGCTTCTTTTGCATTTGCCTGGTATAAACCAGAACATTTTACTTTTATTCGTTCATGTATTATTAATTTTTAAAAATTATTTTGACTTCTGGGTCATCTGGCACAAGTTTCAGAATAAAGAGCTTGTCAAAACAATGTTTACATGAAAAGTGCATCATGTTAAATACTTAGTTCGTATAAACTGATTCGGTAATGTAATCTACTTTCAACAAGTGAGGACTTCAATATACGACATATTTAACGATTATTACCCCCTCTATACGATGAGTCTTAATGGAATCAAGACACGCGAGTCGACTTCACCGCAGAGCTAGCTCTACGAGCGTTTGACCATGACAACTCAGTTACTTTTAAAAAGAAACACGCGTTGTTTCAGGTTTTACAGTAAAGTAAAACTGTTCAGATAATACAGGTTTACACAATTAACTATTTTAATGAAAGCTTTATTTTATTTAATTACCAGGGATATTCTACAATACATTATTCAATGCAACTTGTTATATATATTCCTCTCTTTTTTCCAATAAAATAAAACAGAAATTAGGTATGCTCAAAAATTATCAACACTTTATAATTAGCGTTAATTAACCTAGCCTGGACCAACCCACTTCACAGGGTATTTCAAGATGTTGTATGACGTTGTGTGATTGACTGTTAGTTTTAAGTCAGCTTTCTCAAACTGAAAGGTTATTTAAAAAATCATTAATTTACTAAAAGTAAACAAACAAAATACTTTCTGATATAATAAAATATAGAATACACATTTACACTGATATAATACACTTATAAGTGTATTAGTACTGTACAATGTATATTTTATTATTAATTGAACAATACTAAGCTAAGAACAAGTTTGATAATTATCAGTGACCCCATGGGCTTGTATTAACATCTTAATAATTTGTTCGGTTTATAATTAATTCCTTAACTGCCGATTAGAAGTTACGCGATTCGCTCCCCACCGTTTATCATGTAGACGAGCGTATTTTGATGTTTTTTTGAGGGGAGGAGAAAAGAAATAAATAAGCAAATTCTCTGAAATGAGTAAATCCTTCGCAAACACTGTCAAGGTCCTTTCATTGCATTCCAAAGCCCTCGGAATAATTTTATGGATAGCCCTGCAGAGAAATGTCGTACTTCGGAAAGACATATGTATACGTTCAGAAAATTAATGCTTTGGCTGAGCGAGATGTTTATATACGTCGGGGGCACATAAGAGGTTAAAGTAGTATTGTAGCTTTTAGTGTCAAAGTATAGTATTATTGAATTCAATACATTGTTATTGTATGGAGGGGCGCGATGAAAATGATGATTGAATAGTGGGCCGCGTATATTGAAAGTTTGAGAAGTACTGTTTTAAGTCATTGTTATCAAGTTCTGGCCTTAAACTTAATATTCTTACACAGACCTCGTCTTGTGCATTAAAAAGGAGAGGACTTGACTTTTAAAGACGGAAGAAAATTGATCTTTTCACCCCTCGCCTTTTAAAGTCGATTTTCGGAAAGCAGATTTTTAAGAGATCTCTAACCAACAAAAGAAACAGACTTACCAAATTTACAGTTTCTTAATTCAAAGGCGGAAATTTTTTATCAAAAAATTTCCTATACTCTTCGCATCCCCCTTAAGGTCGATTTCGGCGAAATCTATTCTTAGTGGATTTTTACTGAATAAAGAAAAATCTTGGTCACCAAATTTCAAATCAGTAGATCTAATTGTTCTGAAACCAGATTTTTTTTTATGTATAATCCTCGTAAACTCTTGTTGGGAACCCCTTTTTATTGGATTCTACTTTTTAAAAGAAATCTCTGGGCGTAATTTCAAGTAGTCCTAATTGTTCAAAAAGGGAAACTTTTTCCTATAACGCTCCCTCAAACCTCCTTGTGGGAGAAGTTTTCAAAAATTTAGTCTGTGAATCACTATTCAACCAAAGCAACAAGTCTTTAAAAATTCGATTCTGTAAGTCTAATAGTTTCGAGGGCAGTGGGTAGCCTAGTGGTTAGAGCACCAGACTCCAGACCGGAAAGCCTGGGTTCGATGCTCGATGCCACCAAATACCCTTCAAGAACACACGGAATACGTGCTTGTTAAATCAGTGGATCTGAAAGTCTTGTGGGTGGTCGCAGCAGAAACCACGAGTGCAGGGGGCTGGAGAATATTTCCCTCCCATCCAGTTCCATGCCTAAATTGCAGAGGTGGAGATTGGTGGAGACGCCATCATTCGTAAAGAAGTCCAGCCTGTCTCACAGGCTCTGGCAACTTTCATTCCTTCCCTTCGGGAATTTAATCGAGCCAAATCGTACTTTCACCTGTATGGTGCTCAAGGCTAAGGCCGATGGAAAGCATACGATGGAAAGCCCCTTGCCACGATGAATTTCGTGGGCTTCGATCTGACTACGTCAGACAGGTGGCATTGGAAACAATAAACAACAATTTCTAAAATTTCATAATGAGTGAGTATATATATAAGTGAGTCGATTTTCTCCTATATATACACTTCTCGAAAGACTTGTTTTAATTTTGAGGAGTGTATGTAGGAGAAAATCGACTCAAGACTAAGAATATTAAGAAATAATACGCGTAACGTCATGAAAATTTAGAGTAAATAGTGGTAAAGTGGATATGCAAGTAAAAACAGACAAATAAAATTATTATAAACCAGTTTATTTGGTACCTAATGTGACACTTCGATCAGCTGTATAGACCTCTATTCTGCGAGGCATTCTGTAAAGTAGTTTATTGATGGCTGAGGTAACTGTTGCCAAACCAGATCCACTGTTGTGAGCAGATCATCCGCGGTTTTCACTAATGGTCTTCGGCTCATGTCACGTCTAATGAGATCGCAGTGTTGTTCGATGGGATTGAGATCCTGCGAGTTTTCCGGTCAGGGAAGGATGTCAAATTCAGTCAGCCTGTTGAGAGTTCTTCGTGTGATATGCGGCATGGCATTGTCTTCCTGGAGTACCATGTTAGGGGCAGCCTCCAATAAGGGCAGAACAACAGGCTCCACTACTTGTGCAACGTAGCGGTCCGCTGTCAAACGGCCGTCAATGTGTACCAGAGGCATCCTATTTTCAAACGTTATGCCGCTCTAAACCATGATGCCTGGCTTAGGACCGGTCGGATGCTCAGATAAATGAGTTCCTCCACAGACAGAAATTAGATTCATCCTTCAACAATACGTTATGCCATTTGATGGTCCAGGTACGAAGACAATGGCACCACGCCAGGTATCTAGTTCTGTGTTGAGTGGCCAATGGTGATCCTGTTGCTGGTACCAGTGCACCTAGTTGTACTTCATGCAGTCTGTTGCGTATGGTTTGGGTAGACACCGAGCCACCTGCTTCTGGAAGCCACTGGCCTCGGATATAACGTGCCGTGGAAAAAGGGTCTCGAATAGTCCTTTGGTGAATTCACTGGTCTGTGCACACCATTTCTTCTTCGGTATACTCGTAGACCTTCCTGAACCCATCGCGTGATACAACATTAAATGACACTCACTTTGTGAACAACACGTATAGATATCGCAGAAACAAAGCAAGTTCACGCAGTTCAATATATGGTCACGTTCCCGGGTTGTTAACCGATGGTATTGAGCACGTTGACGTCTCAGAGACGTTTTCTACGCTTCTTGGAAAGTCGCAATTGCTATGGAAAGCCTCACATGCTGTTTATGAAAAGGGAAAGTTGCTATTACGTTGAAATGACCACGTGATCTGATGTGTGTGCAAATTTAATCCTTTGCGTATCCATCTCACCGATATCGCTTCTGAAATTTGTATGACGCTACGAGCAATATTTTTTGATGTTGCGATTTCAATTTTGAGGAGTGTTTTCATAGATGACTTCTGGGATGAATTTCAGATGGAATGGAATGTTGTTTTATAAATATGTTGGACAAAATCGAATTTAAAGACAGAGCTGCACACATCACATTTGTGCGATATTATACAATATTACAACAAGTAAATATAAATTCCGCAAAAAATTTATGCATAACAGTTGAAATGTTCATAATTGTAAAACTGATGAAGTGAAGTATTTCAGCACCTGTATATTCAGAAATTAAGTGCCGGCGAACTCAATAAAAAAAATTCACCCCTCAACCTTATTAAACAATACTTTCCACGCCTCAGGCAAAATTTTTCCATCACAATCCCCATAATACCTCTTCACCCTTAATGTTCCCCTTCAACCTTTATCTAGTCTTCAGTTTCCATTTAATATTCATTTCTAGGATACGTGCTAATGATAATTGCATAGAAAAAAATCAATTCACGAACTAACTATCACTGGAATATTATAATTCAAGATTTCTTATTTCGATTCTTCAGTTTGGGAAAAGGGAGAGAGGGAAAAAATTCTCGCGGAAGTGCAGACATTGGGTCTTCAGAGAGCTGACACGGTTCGGTGTATTCTTTGAAAGAAGGGGTGTAAATGGTCGAATCTGCATATTCCGTACTTTAATTCAGCTCTTTTAGCGTCAGTCGGGATCTAATGACTGGGTCTGCATCCATATTCATGTGCGGATCTCAGCGCCTTGATCCCCGTTTGACCTCACTTTAGATTCCATATTCTTCCTTTTAAGCACAGACGCCTCCTCTTCCATGGTAGAAGGAGTTGAGAAGGGTTCTCGGGAACAGTGGGGTGAGTCATTCAGTTAACGAATATTATGGTATTGGTTTCAAAAGTTCTATTTCCAAGACTAAAGTAATGCCAATTTAACTGTATTAATCTTAATGTGACATTACAAAAGATAAAAAGGTCTTGAAATTAAATTTAAAGGAACGTTTTTTTTTTTTTTGCTAACCATTATTAAATAGAATTATTTATTAATTAGATGTAAACTTGCAGGCGATCCAGAAGGGTAACTCTCAACTGACCCAGGATATAATCGCCCTTCTTAATGGAGCAGTTGCAGCAACAGGAACTGGCCCCTTGCAATGGATACCGACCTACGTAGACATGTTCGGCAATGAGCAGAATGATAACCTTGCGAAGGAGGCCCGAAATTCCCTTCAACTTTCCAGAAGCCTTACATTTAATGATGCTAATGCAATATCCAGACGAAAACTCACCATCCATCCAGTTATGAAGCACTTCATTCTATATCTTAATTGTAATCGGGTAATTTCACCATAACAAGACTACGTACAAAGTACTTTAAATCAGTGTTTCTCAAACTGTGGGGCACTCTTTCTTGGGGGGGCATAGCAACTCTACGAGGGGGATGCGAGAATATTGAAAAGTCAAAAACAAAAGAATTAAAAAAAATTATTAGTTTTCTGAAAGTAAACAAATACATTCTGACATAATAAAAATAAATAAATAAAATGCAATTTATACACTGATATATTATACTTAAAAATGAACCAGTGCTACGCAATGCATTTGATAATTAATTTAACAATATTAAGTTAAGAACAAGTTTAATAATTACCAGTGACCCCATGGAATTGTCATACATAAAATTATATACAAAAAATAACACTTATCTTGATAATTTGTATGGTTTATAATTAATCCCTTAACTTCCGATTAAAAGTTACCCGATTCGCTTCCCAATGCTTACCGGTTTTTTTTACGTAGGCACGCGTATGTGATGTATTTGGGGCCGGAAGAAATAAAGAAGCAAAAATAATCTGACATAAGTAAACCCTTCGCAAACATTGTTAAGGTCCTTTTATTGCATTTAAAAGCCTTCGGAATAATTTTATGGATAGAAGAGCACAGAAATGATCGTACTTCGGAAAGACGTGCATATACGACCGAGGAAATTAACGTTTTGACTGAGCGAGACGTTTATATACGCTGGTGGCCATTAAGAGGTTAAAGTCCTATCGATGTTTTAGCATCAATGTATAGTATTATTGAATTCAATACATTGTTATTGTATGAGAGGGGGGCGATGAAAATTATCATTTAATATTGGGTCGCGGATATTTAGATGTCTCAGGGGTGTTAAATGTTTCTGGATGTCTGAAAATATAAACAATTTTCAAACAGGTATAATTCTTACAAATTTAAATTAAATAATTCTAATCTTTTACACATTATTTATAAAGGAATGGGGCTTCAGAAAAGTATAAAATGTTTAAAAATATAATCATAATTTTAAAAATTATAAGCATATGAAAATAAGAAAATATTCTATTCTAAATATTTAAGTTTTATGTAGCGCATGCTATTTTCTAAAATAGTAGCTTTAATTACTAGCTATAAGTTTATTTATAAAGCTACAGTTTAATGTATTCTTATTACACCGTAGCTACTTCTATATGAATAGAAAAATAACTTATATTTTTTAATAAATAAAAAAATACATTTTTAAAAAATATTAAAAAATTGCAATACTTTACAAATATTTTGAAATTCAAAAGATATATAATACTAAAATTAGGTAGGGTT
Source organism: Trichonephila clavipes (assembly GCA_019973935.1). Taxonomy (NCBI): domain Eukaryota; kingdom Metazoa; phylum Arthropoda; class Arachnida; order Araneae; family Nephilidae; genus Trichonephila; species Trichonephila clavipes. The sequence continues at coordinate 185,420 of BMAU01001320.1, forward strand.
TAAAGAGTATGATGTATTTTATAATTCTACAAAGTTTTATACAACAGAGGCTACTATTTTAAAAAATAGCGTGCGCAACGCAAAAAATACTTAATATTTATTATAGAATTTTCATTTGCTTATGATTTTTAAAATTATTATTATATTTTAATAATTTTATACTTTTCTGAAGTGTGTGTAAAAGATTCGAATCATTTAATTTAAATTTAAAAGAATTATACCTGTTTGAAAATTGTTTACATTCTCAGACCTCTAGAGAAATTTAACACCCCTGAGACCCCTTAAGATATTGACAAGCACTGCTTTAAAGGGATGAGAATATCCCCTGATGGCCAAAGTAGTTATAATACTTGTCCTGACTGTCGTGTGATATTCAATTCTCTCCTAATCATATTTTTAAATATACTTCTGTTGTGTTGTTATTGCTCTTGCCACCTATCTGACGTAATCAGATCGAGGCCCACGAAATTCATCTGGCAAGGGGCTAGAAGTACGCCTGTCATTGGCCTTGAGCACCATACAGGTGTCAGAACGAATTAGCTCGGCGAAATTCCCCGAAGGGACAATAGATGGTGATGCCACCTATCTCCACCCCCATTAAGGCATGGAACTGTAGGAAATGGAAATATTCTTCATTCCCCTGCACTCGTGATTCAGCCCACAAGACATTCGGACCCACTTATTTAATGAGCACATACTCCGTGTGTACTCGGTGAGTATTTGGTGGCATCGAGCATTGAACCCAGGCCTTCCGGTCTGGAGACCGATGCTCTAACCACTAGGCTACCCACGGCCCTCACTATATTTCTACATTGGCTAAACTCCACAACATAGACCTAAACCTCACGGACCATTCGCCAAAGGTCTTCGACATGGCAAGGGCAGTTTTGGACGCCTTCGGCGCCATTTGAAGTCACTGCTAAGACAATACAAGTAAACTTCTAACAATGGACTAGCCAGGAGGTCTATATTTTTTTTTCATTTGGCTAAATTATTTCTTGGAGCTAAAACAACTTAATGCTGCAAATGTGTGAACATCACTACTAAATAAAGTATAAATAGTCTGAGTGAGGTAGAGAATGGATACCATGTAGACCAGATAGCCACGATAGTACTACCGCAATTTTAGTCTTATTATTCCTGAATGTTAGTCGTTATTAGCAGTTAGATTTATCTTTAACGTGTTCTGAGATTGCATCTCTTTTAAAATATAAGTACTCATTATTTTTTATTATTTGGTTTGTCACGTCAACACATCGCGTGATCAGGCTTAACGTTAAATTATTAACAAATTATTGTGAATATCAGTTGTGATTCTTTCGAGTTTGATTTAAGGTCGTCTCAATCACTACTGGGTTCACCCCCACCCTACTCCGGGAACCTCAATGATCAGAGAGATCACCTCAACCAACCCGTAAAGAAGGAACCGCAATAAACTTGTTAATATAACTAAAAAAATGGAATAAAGTCAAAATTACGGGGGGAGGGGGGAATTTAGCTTGAAAGAAGTATTTGTTAAAAATAACATTATACTTATAGCCATTGGGCTAAATACATTATGGTAACATTATAAATGCACTAAAGTGCTCTCCATTGAATTTAAAACTGCCACTGTACTTGTTGCTCTACGAGGAAAATTTGGTATTTTTTTTTAAAATATGTAATGGACTAAACTCCTGTGACGTCAGCGTCACATAACTACAATCACGTTTCAGCCAATCAGCTGAAATATTCCTGTGACCTCACAATCGCATGATGCAATTATAAGTTTCCAACCAATCAGCTCAAATATGTATGTGACTTTACAATTGCATCATGCAATTGTAATTTTCCAGCCAGTCAGTTCTATCATCTCACTGTTGCCAATTTTTGATTTTTACAGAAACTTTCTTTTAAAAAATACATATAATTTAACAGTAATAACGCAAATAGGTAACAAAATACACAAGATTTATAAATCCATATAATATAAGATTTTTTTTTAATTTTGAAAATTTTTTAAAGGATCTTTATACTGAATATGTTAACCCACTTTTACCAGATTTTAAACTGAAGCTGCATTTTATAATTACGCGGAGACGTAAAAGTCCAAAATCAGCTTTGAATTAATTGTAAAACACTTGATTAACTTTACCACAGTGCTTTTCAAACTTTCTCAATACTGGCGACCCACTTTTCAATCATTAGTTTTTATCACGTCCCCCTTATACGATAATAATGTATTCGATGCAATAATAATGCACTTTGAGACACTAAAGCTACAATATGATCTTAATTATAAACCGTACAAATTAATAAGATACGTATATTAAATTTTATATATGTTACTTTTAAGTAATATATATTTTATTTTTCTTTCTCGAATTTTTAAATTGGAACAGATTGCAAAATACGGTGGCTGCTTTGAAGACAAAATATAGATCTCAGCCAAATATAGAAAAAGTACTCAGATTGTCAATTTCGAATCGTAAACCTTCCTTTGAAAAACTTTCCTCTGCAAGACAAGCCCATGGAAGTCGCTAATACTTATTAAACTTGCTCTCAGTTTAGTATTCATAAATTAGTTATAAAATACCTTGTGAAGCATTAATACATTAAAAGTATACTGTCTGAAGTACCCGCTCTTCGCACGAGTTCATTTTTTTAAAAAATTAAACCATTCTTGATATAATAGCTGAACTGTCAGGAGAGTAAACCCAAATGCATGACAATGTTTAAGAAAATGTAAAATGATATTTTAAAATAAATGCTCATATTATAATTAGTTTTGAGCGAACTGTAATTTTAAGCCTCACAGAATGAGCATTTAGAATTAATGTTAAATAATGAAAAAATAATATCAAATTCCGATGAAGAATAATTGTGTTATCCTTAATATTTAAAGCGAGAAGACTTCAAAATGTTTTATACCGGGAGCAGACACACACTCGATCCTAACGTTAATGGTCTCGCGGGGTGGTTGAGTCACCCCAATCCTTTTTTTTAATATAATTTATTTTTATTGTACACGATACAAATAGTGATTTGAGTGAATAATTTAATTAAGAGAAAATAAACTTACCTACTTTCAAGGGCTTTTCAAATTTTCTTTGGTAACAAATAAACAGTTTTGCCAGAATTAATGATTTCGTGATCTGTTTGCCACGCGCAACCACTTCCGGGTTAAAAGTGTATTCAATATAATTTGTGGATGTTACTGTTGAAAAATTGTGTAAAACGTTTTTCATTATGCTTTATATGTTTGGCAGTACTCATAAAGATAAATCTTGGCCATGTAATCCTTCAAAGTGCTCTCTCTGTGATTTTTCAAATATCATAAAACTCTTTTACATGGAATCCCCCCACACACAGAAATATATTATTTACAACTTCCCTAAATGAGAAACAAACACATAAGAGTTGGGTCATAACTAACTGTCCCAATAACTTAGAAGGTTAAACAGATGTTGAGGAAACATATTCTGCTACCTACAGCTAGTATTTCAAAAAGAATACCAGTGAGGAATTGTTTATCTTCCTAAATTTTTCGATTCTGGGTCTGGGTGTTGTTTTTTCTATGAAAGAGTAGTATTTTAGGTTTAGTAAGAAAACGTAATAAAAAATTTTTCATTATAGGATTCCAGAACATGAAATGAAAGTTTTTTTATGTGGTTATAGGATCAAAGTTCGCTAACTAGGTATTGAAGAAGTTTTTATTTTTGATGACGCCAGATGGTATTGTAAATTATATCAGAGGTAAAAGTGCATTTTTTATTGTGTCTGAAAGTATTTTGTTTTAATTCATTACAGTAAATTAATTATTTTTTAAATCTTTCGTTTTCGATATGCTCGCGCCCCCCACATAGGGTTGTCGGGCCCCCCTCAGGGGGCGCCCCCCACAGTTTGAGAAACGTTGCTTTACCATGTGCCAGAAAGAATTTCGCTCATTGATACAATTATATATAATCAAGCATTAAAAATTATTCTTTCAAAATTTTTAAAAAATCTTATATGATGCATGTTATTTTAAATTAAGTGGATTTTGTATACCTATCTGCGTTATTCCTTTTTAAAAAATATGTGCATTTTAAAATATAGTTTCTGCAAAAAGCAAAAGTCAGCAACTTCAAAGCGAATGAACTTATTGGCTAAAAGCATGTGTTTGCATTTATCATGCGAACTGGACGCTATATGAATTTAACCCAATTCTGGCATCTAGGGCAGATGTATCTAGTCCCTGGTCCGTGGATAAAATATTACTGGTCCGCACAAGAAACATTAAATTATTTCCCTTTTATTTACTGCGGTACATTTTTCTGATGTTTGGGCTACTTTTATGAAAATCACTTTATATTCCTTGTTAAATTACTTTATGTTCATTTTTTGGTGTAGCTATATTTTATTCTGATTTTACTCTATATTTTATTCTATTTTATATATTTTTCACGATTAAATACAATTAAATTAAAATAATTAAATCAAAACAGTCTAAAATATAAATAATCAACACCCTCCCCCTCAGCGGGCAGCGGTAAAATTAATAAATGTTGACCGGTCCACGGAGATGAAAAGGTTGGGGAACACTGATGTGGAGAATTGAGTTTGTTTTCTCATTGAATTTTTATCTTAATAAACATTCATTATTAAATTATTTTTCATGCACCCGAAGGGCTGTTAAAATTTTGCATGAATATAAAATTTTTTAATACAATTTATATTACATAATAAATAAACCATACACAGGTTATTTTATTATTGGGATAATTTACTTGAAAAAATACGATAACTAATAAATATTTGATGTATGACTTGGAAAAAATTTGTATACAATTTCTTTTTATGAATTATATCGATAATGGATACACCAAACTGTGATCTTTTTAAGGTATTCGACTACGTTCGAAACCGTGATTTTGCAAAAGTGTATAAATGGATAATATTTATTATATTTAGCGTCACTTAGATTAGAAAATGTATATAAGATTGTTTTAAGAATAGTATTACCATAAAAAAATTGTTTAAGTGCAATATTTTGACAAAAAAATGAACATAGAATGGCCAATTTTCAAAATATTCTCCTTTTGTGAAGAATGCTTCTATCATAATAATATTTTGCCTGTATATAGCTTAGACCTCTCTACAGAGGCTCAACTAGAATTTTTGAAAAATATATCTTAGAAGTGAGTTTATCCATGTTTTACGACATCAGAGGGGAGAAATTTTAAGAAAGAAACGCCGATAATTATTTCAATGGGTTGTAACTCTGAAAATAATGTGAACTTTTCAAAAAAAGATAGTTCAGACTCTCTGGAGAAGTCTCTACTTTATATCAGCAAAATATTATTATTTTAAAAGCATTTTTTATAAAAAGAGAACATTTTGCAAAAAGGTTATTCTAAGTTAATTTTTTGCCAAAATATTGTATTTAAATCATTTTTTGGTCAAAATGTCCTTAAAACAATTGTATACTTGCATTCTAATCTAAGTGATATTAAATATCATAAAAATTATCCACTTATACGCTTTTTTTAGAATCATGGTTCCGAACGTAATCGGAAACCTTAAAACCTTACTTTTAGTTTTTAACTCACAAGAAGTTTAAATATACGAGGAAAAAACAAAGTTTTAATAATTCACGATTTATGAATTTACCGAACTTTTTTACCTTTGTAAACATACATAAAAAAACCAAACTAAAATATATTCATAAAGAATTTAATGAAAATATACCAATATCTGGAACTTTCATGTACTATTAATATAAAAAACTTAACTGGATAAAATAATTTTGGTATAAAAATACAAAAAAAACATTTTCCAATTAAAAGCAACCAAAGAAAACAAAACAAACATACAATATAGTTTATTTTAAAGGCTATATTTTAACCAAAAGTAATATTAAAAATAAAACCAACAATATGTCGTTGACATGTTCCATCAGATACAGTGTTTCAATCTGATGTCAACTAAAATAAATTACTAAGAATAAACATGCAACATTGTAGCAGTAAAAACAACCATCAACAGTCTCAGAAAACTAGATGTTCTTTTTAATCTTGGCCTTGTAGATGTGGCCTTCCATGTTTTTGATTGCCGAATGGTACTGACATAAGCTACGAATTAAGATCATCTGTAATCTGGCATAAGCTCAACAAATTTCGTAGGAAAAAATGTGACATGATTTCTGTAACACATTCTGGATTTTCATACGTTTAATCTAAGAGGATGAAATGTCGGTTTTCCTCATAGCTTGATAATTATTTTTAAAAAGTTGAAGGCCATGTTACTCGAATTAAGTTGTACAATCTGATTTTGAATTAACTATTTCAAAAACTGTTCTAAATTCTGCTTACAACTGTTTTTTTGGTAGTAGCTTAGGTTGTCTGGATAGGTTGTAAATAATAAAAAATAATACAGTATATACAGTTATGTAAACAAAAATATCATAACAAAATAGCCGCCGCATTTATATTCTGAAAATTGGAATAGGAGATATATAACATTAAGTGAAAGAGATAAAAATAAATGTATTTCTTTTACAATGAAGTCTTTTCTTTTCTTTATCTGTATAAAAGATGGGGAATATATGGAAATTCAATGGTAAAATGTAAAAAGCTCAAGGCAAACATTATCGTCAATTTTAATTATTTTCCTTGTCGTGGTGCCTGCTCCTCATGTTGTTTGATTAGAAGATCTAGCTCAATATTGAGACTCTCGGGGGGGGGTATCCAAAAGCAGCAAGCCATTAGATCAGACCAGCAACGATTGCATAATAAAAAGTGTGAACAATTAGCTTTTATTAAGTTAAACAATTGAAATAAGTACGCGATGAGCGTACAAGACAAGCTAACGAGTAAGAATCAATTTGTACTTGTCTGAATAAAATACAACTCTTCAGACTTGACAAAATGTAAATTCTCCTTAATCTTAAACCGTAAAAGTGACTAGGATAATATGGTCCTGGCCCTAATTCATTAGCTGTATCATCCACAAGCATGTACCATTCCCTAGGATCGTCTACTTCGTCAACTATTTATACGTTATACGAGTGGTTTCCAAGCTTTTTTGATCCATGGACCCCTTTTCATAGTCAAAACTTGCCCACGGTGAAAAGTTACATAAATGCATAGTAACAAAATAAAAAATTTCTAAAAAAATTTGTCGAAAAAGTATTTATTGAAATTATAACTTTTGTTTAAAATGAAATAAAAATAATTAATGACTTGGTGAGATGTTATGAGTGTATTTATGTCCAGCTCAATGTTTGTGAGGGGCAGCCACAAATGCCCACAAACACTAATTTCTTCTCTTTTTGTGTGTGTGATGGGGTTCATAAAGGCACTGAATCCCCGTTCTACCTAATAAGAAGACGATAAAGAGCAGTCAACAACTTCTGTACAATAACCTACTATGCAGGTTATAAAATTGGGATCAGTTTTTGTAACCAGAATGTGTAGCATTCTGGTTCAATAAGTGGCTTAAGATCCTCAATTATTCAGCTGATTAAGTTCCTCAACTAGCTAGTCCTGTATTAGTATATATTCATCTGTGTTTGGGATCTGAGTTTGTCCAAGCGCAAAAGGGTTCAATACCCAGTTGGGAATTTCCAAGTGAAGAATATCTACAAATTTTTATTCAGGTAGGCATTTCCTGATAATGTTCATCATAATAAAAAGATATCAAAATTTTATTATTTTATATTAAACCTTGCGCAAACCCCCCAACGTTGTTCAAGGACCCCAAAATCAATTTTAATTTACCACAGACCTCCTAAATGATATCGGAGAGCCCATGAGGTTCGTGGGGACCACTGCGTTATACGGCAGTGATGTTTCTTTGAGGTGCAGCGTTAATCTGGCTTGAAGTTCCAATTGGGCTCAATAGAAGAAAATCCGAGTAAACTGACAGTAGACCTAGAGGATATTCCATTGTTACATCCTTAACTATCAAAAATGACACTAATTTTCATAATTTACATAAGAATTAGATTAGCACTAGACACAATGAAATCCCCGCTTTTCATTCCTTCCAAATAGAAAATATAGATTTATGTTATATATATGTGTGTGTGTGTGTGTGCGGACATCGAGCTGCTGCGACCTGTTCACTCATCCATTCCACGGCGTGTTCAAACCTGCCTCCTTTTGCACGGGGGACACTTTGAACACCTACATTTTATAAATATTTGCAAATACTGCTGTTGATGTGTCTATTACGGTAGTCACACCATACTTTTTTTCCGTATTTTTCTCGTAAACTATGGTTTGTTCAATTACAGTTCTGTGGGCATTTTGTATGTACTCCCAACGTGAAATCTGGCTATGCAGAATTTGGGCACTATTTTTGGGACACCCTGTACAAGCAGGTTTCAAGAGAAATATTTATTTATTATACATTAACACTAGATTGCCCAAGGAAGTCATTTTGACAGCTTTTTAATTTCAATTAGATAAATAATTATGTATATAATGACACAATTTCTTACAATTTTTTAGAAAAGAAATTTTTTTATTGTTAATATTTACTAATGTCTTGTTATTTGACTGTAAATGATATAAAAAATATTAAAAATTATTTTTAAACAAATTTCTTTTCACATTAGTTATTCTTATTCTTTCCCACTGCAGTCGTTTTGACTGCTTTTGGGCAATACAGCAGTGTTTCTCAAACTGTGGGGCACCCCCTCATGGGAGCGTCTTACCCCGACAAGGGGAGCGCGAGTATATCGAAAAGTCGAAAAAAAAAAGATTATTTTTAAAAAATTATTGGTTTACTGAAAGAAAGCAAACAAAATACATTTTGAAGTAATAAAAAATAAAATAAGCATTTACATTGATGTAAAACACTTATAAATGTATCAGTGCTGCACAATGTGTTTCATAATTAATTTAACAGCACTAAGTTAAGAAGAAGATTGATTGATTGATTGATTGAATATTAACGTCGCACTGTTCAAGTTAAGAAAAAGATTAATAATTACCAGTGACCCTATGGGCCTGTCATAAAATTATATACTTATCTTGATAATTTGTAGGACTTATAATTAAAGTCGTATTTTAGATTTACGTCAAAGTATAGTGTTATTGAATTCAATACATTATTATTGTATGCAGGAAGGCGCGATGAAAATTATGACTGAAAATTGGGTCGCAAGTATAGGAAGTTTGAGAAGCACTGCAATGCAGGTATATGTTATATATATATATATATATATATATATATATATATATATATATATATATATAAGTTCCAGTCATTCTAGTGTTAAACGAAGCATAAAATTACCAAAATCTGAAAAAAACTTCATCGAATCAATAAAAAAAGTTTCATTACAAATTTATTCAACAGGTTTTTATGAAATTAGAAGCCTTTATCTTAATATAAAATGCATTTGCAATACACGAAATAGAATTTACACAGTCACTTATAAAAATATTTCCGAATATTCATAAATCAAATTTAAATAATGTAATCGTGAAGCATTCTCCATTCTTTGTTTAGAAGAAACTCCAAAATAATTTTGGAAGCTATTTTCTACTTCATGATAAAAATAAATGCAGAATTCAGGAACCATTTAATGTTAAGTTAGACAAATTACTGAGAATAAATGAAGCAGAAGAAGAACGCTTAGTTGAAATATCTACGAATAACGAATTAACGCTTCATTTCAACAAAGATTCGCTGGCGAATTTTTGAATGAATTGATTGCAAGGAACGATCAATTGAATTTCGCTACACGTTTTAATTCCTACCCTCACAAAGCATTTTTAAGAAAAAGAATTTTCAATCAATTTTATTTTGCGATAAAAATAAATTTATAACTGAATTAACACGGAATATAACTTGGCGCATTCTGGAAAAATGTAGCTAAGATTAAACAATTTTCCAATGAGTTGACACTAAATACAGTTTCAGTCAAATGTTTGCATTTTATTTCAGTTGACTCGTAAATAGAAATGCTTTGTTTTAGTGTACTCTGTGATCTATTTCAGTTTTTACTGTGATGCATTAAACTCGCAACATTTTTACTAGCTGTTTTAGTAAATTTAAATATCATTATGGGATACTTAAGAATTCCTACCCAGGTTATCGATAATGGTTCCTAATACATAGAAGGTCGTTCGCACACTATGGAAACGATTTTGATAGTTTTTATAAACATTTTTGGGGGCAATTTGCGTCTACCTCATAGTTATGATCCTTGACAAATGCTCTAGCTCGAGTTTTCCGTGAAAGTATACTTTTTCTTTGTACTATCATGCCAATATTACTCCATTCCTCTTGAACCATTTTCTAAAGTTCATTCAGTGTTCTTTGATGACGTTTTCTCACTTGACCATGATTCAAAATTACGAGGTCCCTTCGCCAAAAGCCCTCATGTAGCTGAACAGTGCAACGTTAATACTAACTCACTCACTCACTTGATGCCGTTTTCTTAAGGTTCGTTTTAATAACTGAGAGCTTAGAAATCTATCTAAGCGTAAGGTTATTTTACATGCATTTCATCCAATGCTGTACACTTTATTCCTATTTCTGATTCTTTATTTGTTAAATAAGTGGCAGTTGACTAGAGGCTTTGTCCATATGAAGCTCAACTTCATCAATGTCCTTTCCATATAAGACTGGAATTTTTTTTTCTTCAAAAACTGGTTCTAAAATATTCTGCCGATGGTTGAGTGAGCTGGCTTTGAGTTTTGGCTTTACTTGTACTTCTTTGATTTTGAATTTGCCGTAATAACAAAATCCTGCAACTATCATGAATCCCTTTGGGAACTTTTCTCTACACTGCTGAAGCAATTCCGTACGGTTGTTCCCGTCAGTTGATTAATAGAATAATGATCTTTTGTTTTAGTCTCTTAAATATACCCATGAATTATTGAGTGTTACCACAAATTTCCATTCTTCAGCAGCTAAGTGTTTTTCTTATAATTTTCTACAATTTGTTTTTCTTTCAGCAATATGTTTTGGCAAAACCAGAGGAATTTTAGGTTTAAACCTTTTTTTAAACTTTAAATCTTTATGAATGATTTTAATTACAGTTCCGGAAAACATTTCTAGTTTTGATGTAATGAATCTTTGAGTCGGCAGATTTTCTTTTAAAATCAGGGACTTCACTTTCTTAATAGTTGCCTGCATTCCGATAGTCTTAAGCTGAGGCTTGGTGGTCATGTTTTCATTTTTACTCTCTGTTAGACGTATTTTTCTTTTCAGATTTAATACATTATAAATATCCTTCTTTTAAATGCAATAACCGAGAATTTCACACCGCTATATATTTTGATGATACGAGTATTTCTCCTCAGAAAGCACAGTTATGTAACCTTTGAGCCATCTTTCAATTTTAGGAGCCATTTTCAAAATAAATCTTTAATTTTATATTCCAATAAAAATATAACATAAGCGAATGATTATTCTGAAGTTTCCAAAATTTTATCACAAAATGCAAATGAGAAAATAAGTTACAATATTGTTTCCATATAATGCGAATGACCTTCTGTAATATGAGGTATCCCATTCCACATTCATGAGAAAAATAGCAGTTTAATTATTTGAATACCATGCAATTGTAAGATTTTAACATTCTTGTAAATGGTCTTTTGCTGTTTCCGATGGTATTTAAAAGAATTGAAAGTTTTTTATTCAACTTTTAAGACAGGAAACAGAAAAAATATGCTAGAACTTTTGTACGCTTACTACCTGGTTATTTATAACAAAAATCTCAATCAAATTGATATAATAATTAAAATTAATTAGGTTTAAGTTTAGAGATCAATCAACGTGAGAGGCAAATTTTCCTACAACTCAATAAGCAAGATGATTAATACTTTAATCTCAATAAATAAAATGATCATATCATATAATTTGCTGTAAAAATTTAAAATCGTTACTTACAGTTGAAGCAACAGTTAGTCTTACCAAAGCAGAAAGAGAAAAAAACAGAAGAAAGAAAATATTCAAACAAAAACTAATTTACATATATTATGTTATTATTACATACGCCTGCTTCTCTTAGTATTTCATTGAATTTTATAACTCCACATGACTTCTTTAAACTTCTGATATCTAAACTCAAAAGCATTAAGCTTTCAATTGTTTTGAAAATGATTCTTACAGCCTTTGACTCTTGATTTAAAAAGGACAGAATATTAATTTACAAAACTGAATTATAATCATACTTTTAGCCTCCGTAACTCTCCCCGCCAGGAAGTTGATTTGTCCAAAACCCATTTTTAGCATATCTCTACTGAGCAAAAAGAACTGCTTACCAAATTTCAAGTCTCTAAGTCCAATAATTCAAAAACGGAAATACTTTTTTTAACTATATGCTCCTGTAACCTGGTCAACTTCCTTGTGAGTCGATTTCCGCTAAACTCGTTCTTCGCATATTTCTACTTAATAAAAGAAATTTACTTAACAAATTTTCAAATCTATATCTCTAAAAATCAAAATTGGGAATATTTTTTATGTATATAACCCAGTGCTTCTCAAACTTTCAATATTTGCGACCCAATATTCAATCATAAATTTCATCGCGCCACCTCATTTATACTTTAACCTCTTAAGCCACACCGGCATATATATACATCTCACTCAACCGGAACGTTAAATGCCCTGTACGTCTTTTGGAAGTACAGTGTTTTCTGTGCTCTGCTATCCATAAAATTATTCCGAAGGATTTGGAATGTAATAAAAGGACCTTTTCAGTGTTTAAGAGTGATTTACTTATATCAGAGGATATCCTTATTATTCCTTTTCTCTCGCCCCCCGCAATATATCACATAAGCGCGTCTACGTGGAAAAGGGAGGGATAGGGGAGCGAATCACACAACTTTTAATCTGCAGTTAAGGAACTATTTATAAACCGTAATTATTATCGTTATAAGTGCTAACTTTTGTATATAATTTTATATATGACAAGCCCATGGGATCACTATGGTAATTATTAAACTTAGTATTGTTAAATTACTTTACTTAGTTCTTAACTTATTATTTAATTATGTTCTCAGCTTAGTATTGTTAAATTACTTACAAAATACATTATGTAGTACTGATATATTTATAAGTGTATTATATCAATGTAAATGCTAATTTTACTTTTTATTATGTCGGAATGTATTTTGTTAGTTTACACTTTCAGTAAATTAATAATTTTTTTAATAATCTTTGGTTTTAGACCATTCTGTATGCTCACCCTTGTTGAGTTATCACGCCCCTATAGGGGGTGCGCCCCACAGTTTGAGAAACGCTGCTTTAAGATAACTACTTCTCATGTCAACCACCACCTGCAAAATGACAAGAAGGCATTGTTCGCCATTAACAATAACGTCCCCCAACAATCACTTTATCGTGTACGGATAATCTCCTTCCTGTCGTAGAAAGGTATTCCTTGTAGTGGTTCTTTCACTTTGGCGAATGGTCATAGTCCCTCGCAGCGTTATTTTAAGACTTCTTGAGACCCTTGTGCCCAATGAAAAAATAGGCTCGACCTCTTACTCTGTGCGATTCTCTCGTTCGCGCCTAGAGATGTGAGTGGAAGGGAAGAAAGACTAGCCACATCCAAAAAGACTCACCTTATTTATCACACAACCAACAACACAAGATCAAACCTTTTTAAATGAGAGATGCTCCCAATCGAAACAATATGTGGATAAATAACGAGGTACGGGAAGTATGAGAAGACTTTAAATACCAGTACACTTACTCCAGGATCGAATCTATTTTCTTAGTTATCTAAGCTCTATTTAAACTCTAGTGTGACCAATCGTCATTCTAATTATTACAATGATCAAATATCTGAATTTCACTATAAATTTGATTCATACCTGAACACTAACATTCTGTCCTATCTCCCACACTTTCTCTCTGTAAAGCTTGAAAGCCTAGACTATATGTATAGCATACCTAATTTAAATAATCATGTTTTTTTCTTTGGAGGGTTCGTTGCGAATAAAATGGTTTGGAAAGACCAAAGATTTCCCAAGAAGATTTGTTATTGGAAGGGCGTGGATAGAGCCGGCACAACTCTTTTATCCAATTTCGTGTTTATACATGTAAGGTTCAATAAAAGTAATCCATAATAAAATGTAAATTTGTTTCTTTTTTTTTATATATATAGTTCGCAAAGTCATTAATTTTGTCTCCAAAATAAACTCGGTTAATGATATTTCCTTTTTTAATGCTCATCAAACTTATACAGGGTGATAAATAAGTATACAGTTTCAATGCACTATAAACCAAGAACAATTTTAGATGTTATATGTTACTTTTAACATAATTGTATTGGATTATTTTAAGTTTCGTTGGAGATGGTCACAGAGGTTCTATATGGGAACCTTTATTCACACGACACATATTTAGCCGATAATCCATTTCTGCCCAGATGCATGTTAAGATATCTGAACCAAGTCCATCGATAACGGTTGTGACACACTGTTTTAGCTGTGATGGATCAACAGGAAGGGACGAATACATAGTCCTTTACGTACTTCTATGGGGGAAATTGCAAAATGTTAAGTCAGGACTTTTATATGGGCATTGGGTAAGTGGCATGTTGTAGTCAGTGACTCGTTTCATCGGTAAGAAAATGTTCATCGAGGGAATCTCGAACGTTGGCTGATTAGTGTAGTGGAGCTTCATCCAATTGGAAAATGAAGTTGTCAATGTCGTCCTGCAATTGTGGCATCAACCAAGGAGTGAACATATCTAAAAAAAGTAACTCTCGTGACAATTTGCTAAATTCAAGACCCCCTCCATACACACGCACTCTAAAAAAACATTTTTTTACTGCAGACGTCGCATTTCAACTAACTAGTCCCATGACACACATGCTATTCCCTACGTCATTTCCGTTAAGGGCGAGACACAAAATTTAAGAGACAATATACTTTACGGTTCGCTGAGGTGGTGCTTGTATTTGATTGTTGCTGTTTTAAAGCACCTAGAATGTGTATACTTCCTTATGAATCGTCCTGTATTATTCAAACGTAATTGAGTAATACCATTTCTCCATTCATTGATCTGATCTGAGTATTGAAATTGAATGCTCGCCAATCGTGTTAGTTATTATCATAGACAAGAAAATTCCCGTCACTATTTCAATATTTGGGAACAGTGTAAATAATCTCATTTTACATCTATGTATAGAATGCTGATTCTAATCCCAGTGCCCTCATCCAATAACTATTCTTCATTTTCATCTGCCATTTAATGAAATATTTTAATCACCTTTTCCCCATTTTTTCTCTTTGCTTTTTCTTCGGTTTTTCACTATCATTGATCAGATATGACTTAAAATGTCGAAATTCCAAATTCCCCCATTAATATATTTACCATAAAATTTCGATGTTTTCATGCATGCTATTTTAATTTCAGTCTCATTCAAATTACGAATATTTTCAAAAAACCTATACAGTGTAAATAGGTCTCGTACTTTTTTGCTCGTATGGGTGTATGTTGCAGATTTGAGAGTAGATTATTGGTATGAAGATTTGTACTCTAAATTTCTGGCTCTAGCAGCCTTCAAATGTTACATAGATGTTTCTATTTCCTTCAAAGAAAGTTATCCTAGGGTAGCGTTGTCTTATCTGCTTGTGAATAATTTGATATTCATTTGTAAAGGATATTTCCTTTGCTTTTGAGTCATAATAATCAACAGTCTTTTCTTGATTTTTATATATGGCGTTAAAAATTTTAATAGTTTCACTGATTTTTTTACTCTAGGCAAATAGATATACTTTTTCAATAGAAGTCAAAATATAATTCCAGAGGATAGTTTCAAAATTAATTTCCAATTCATTCATCTTGTTTTACAAGGTCGAGTATCCACTGCCTGTAATTTATCACTAATTAAATAATCAAGGCTCATAACAATTTCTGTGTATCTGGAGCGTAAAGCTTTAATTACTTTTAATCTTCTCTTTAGCTTGGTAGACCGGTACCATTGATAGGGCGGAAGCTACGCTCTTGCTGATTTTGCACTTTGAATTAAGATCCAAAGGAAAAATCTAAATAAAATAATTTTTGTGTGCATGCCCCCGATATAGCAAAAAACACACAAAAACACACAGACCTGTAAAATCTGATGCTTTGAAATTATGAGCCATAATAATTTATACCTCAAAAAGTTTTTTAAATTCCTTTAAAATTTTTAAAGATAATTTTGAAGCAATTTTCCATAGCTTAAGTAATATGACATTATATTACGTTATAATTATTTCAGAATACGTGACATTATCCCTCATGTAGTTCTTAAGTGATCTATACGTATTTTCTCTCTATCTTTACATTTATTTAACATTGCATTTATCGTTTATTTACTCCTTGCGGAAAATTACTATCGTTTTTTGAATGTATACTCGTTAAAAAAAGGTATTCTTTGAACAGTTGCAATTTAGATTTGTCAAAATGATTTGAATGCCTGCAGTTCTAGTTTTGTATTTCTGATGTATATAATTAGATTGAAACTATAAATATTATTTACCTTTTTAAAAATGAATAGTTGCATTTTAGATTTGTCAAAACAGTTTGAATGCCTACAGCTCTAGTTTTGTATTTCTGATGTATACTTTTATTGAAACTATAAATCTTATTTATCTTTTAAAATATCCCAAGATAAATTTTGGTTTGATTCATTTCTTTTAGTAAGTTTTTTATTTTAATATTTGTGTTTTAATTTCTCTTTCAGTATATGCCTCCATTCTGTTCATGATGGTTCGATCAAAGCTAAGCCTATTTTTTGTGGATAATTTTATTACTTCAATTAAGGTAAATGTTGTAATTTCATTTTGAATTTATTTTTAAGCTATGATATTCAACAAAACACTCCTGTATAAGCATGATTTCAATAAAAAAATATTTTTAAATTAGATTTCTAAAAATTTAAAAGTTAATTACAGTAAAGTATAATGAATACAAGTAAAAAAGGAGTATATATATTTTTACTTTTGAGAAAGAGGTTTATTTATTTTTGTGTTTTTCTTTGTTATAACACTATATTGTAGATCATCTGATTTAGTTATTTTAACAAAGCAAACAACAATACATCTATAGTGTTGAAATCAATCTAAATTCACACAACAAATGCCACAGCTATTTTAAGTACATTGTTACCTAGAAAAAAATTCAGTTTATTGTCTGAGCAAGCAAAGTGAAGTTGTTATTAAATCATTGCGTTATCTTTTTTGAAAACACAAGTTTTGGATTAATAAATCATTGAAAATGGCGGAATCGTTGTTTTGTGCGTTTTCAGTCATGCTTCTTTGGATCACTAACATGTTCCAAGTGATTTATTTCTGTGACATGTCCTACATGTTTTATTCTATTGGCTATATTTTTTTCCTGGAACACTGCAAAATTTCAGCTCCAAAGTTTGGGCTTCTGATACACAAGTCATTGACAAGGGCGGTATCATTGTTTGATGCATTATGTGTCATGCTTCTGTGGATCATAAATGTGCTACAAGTGTTACATTACTGCGACATATCCTACATGTTTTACTCCGTTGGATGTATTCTTTTTCTGGAACACTCTAAAAAGTGAACTCCTAAGTAGGAAAAGAGTGGCAGCACAGGACTAACACATGATTTCATTGTTCAGCCTAAAAAAGCTGAAGCCTGTGATTGCCAAAGAGAACATTCAAGACTTCAACCATGCCACTGAAAATAAAAGACTTGAGAAGAATCCTTTTGCCAGCACTCTGATCAACTATAAAATTTTCCTTCAAATATCAAGTGCTGTGATGTTGTATTAATAGCAAATAACTTTTCTCTAGACCTGATG
This sequence comes from Trichonephila clavipes, assembly GCA_019973935.1. Classification (NCBI taxonomy): domain Eukaryota; kingdom Metazoa; phylum Arthropoda; class Arachnida; order Araneae; family Nephilidae; genus Trichonephila; species Trichonephila clavipes. The sequence continues at coordinate 203,177 of BMAU01001320.1, forward strand.
AATACTCAAATTAACTTAGAAATCTTCTTACAGACAGTCCATGTAAAATAGGAGTATAATAAAAATGCAAGAATTTTAATCGATTCATCCAAACTTCTTCATTAATGACAGAAAAAAATTCAACTTGTTTCATAAAAGACTTGCTTCAAGAAAGGAAGCTTCAATGCCTATGTAATTCTATAGAGATATTGACTCTTTATTATAGAGATGGTGACTCTCCATCGTAGAGATAATGACTCTGCAAAAGAGATAGTGACTCTCCATCGTAGAGATAGTGACTCTCTACACACACACAAACATCGTAGAGATAGTGACTCCGCAAAAGAGCTAGTGACCCTGCAAAAGAGATAGTGACTCTGCAAAAGAGTTAGTGACTCTGTATAAGAGATAGTGACTTTTTATTAAGAGATAGTGACTCTGCAAAAGAGGTAGTGACTCTGTATAAGAGATAGTGACTCTGCAAAAGAGACAGTGACTCTGTATAAGAGATAGTGACTTTTTATTAAGAGATACTAACTCTGAAAAAGATATAGTAACTCTGCAAAAGAGATAGTGACTCTTTATGAAGAGATAGTGACTCTGCAAAAGAGATAGTGACTCTGCAAAAGAGATAGTGACTTTTTATTAAGAGATAGTGACTTTTTTATTAAGAGATAGCGACTGCAAAAGAGATAGTGACTCTTTATGAAGAGATAGTATCTTTGCGAAAGAGATAGCGACTCTTTATTAAGAGATAGTGACTCTTTATGCGATTTTTTTGTCAATAGCTACATCTCAATAGATTTTTAAAAAAATTTGTGAAAAGATTTGGCTTTCAATAAAATAGTTTATTTAATTTTTTCTGTTTTTTCTTAACTTGTTCCTTCTGTTCTTAACTTTATTTTTAGTATAGTAATTAAAGCAGATTTATAAAAAATATATGTCAATATCTGAACATTTTTAATAAACGATTTTCTGAAGTAAAAACCGTTAAAATTGTAAGGAAAGTAAAAGAAAAGTTAAACATCATTTAGTATAGTAGCAGCAAAATATGATAAGAAATTTAGACATAGGAAAAAATAAATATCTGGGATATTTATATATATATATATATATATATATATATATATTATTTATTTATTTATTTATTATATATATATATATATATATTTATATATATATATATATATATATATATATATATATATATATATATATATATATTATATAATATATATATATATATATATATAATTCATTGGATAACTAAAATACAAAAAGCTTTTTTGCTACAAATTTAATCTAAAATAGTTTTTAATATTTCTGTTTAGTTAAATTTTAAAACAATAACTAAAAGGAAAATCTTTAATGCAAAATTTCTTTTGTGAAAAATGGAACGTATTATCAATTTAAATTAAGGTCATAATAAATGTATAGGTAACCATGAAGCGATTTAACTCTAAATATGTGTATTTCCACAAATAAACAAAACGTTCTTTAATTGGTTTTATTATGTCTTCTAGTTGATGTGGAGAAATGCTTATTTTTTAAAGCTACACAATACCCATTTTTTTTTAAAAAATTTTCTGGACAGTAACAGTAAAAATGATTTATGTTTTATATTCAGATTGTATTATTAATTTTATTCTGAAAGTAAAAAGTCAGTTTGATCAGTCATTGCTTTGCAATTTTGAGAAAAAAATAAGAATTTTTTAAGTTTCTCCAAACTGTTATAAAATGCTCACTGCATAATTTTTTTAGTTATTTTAAGTTATTTATGTTTCTTAGATTATTACGAATAAAAGTTAGTATGATTTAAAATTCTATATATTTCTTTGTAGATTTTCAATAACTTCTTTCTAAAAAAACCTAGGAAAAACATGAAAATTCTTTAAATAGTAACTCTAGCACTTGTTAACAAAATAACTAGAGATTTCAGCCTTAAATATATACTAACTTTTATAGAACATACGTTTGGGAGTAGATACAAGAAATTTCAAGGCTCTATGATGAACGGAAAAAAAGCCTTAGGAATTAAAAAACACATAAACTTTCAAAATCGAAAGTCTGAGAAAAACGCCTTTAAAGTTTGTAAAGGCATAAAACAAAAACTTATAATGCCCATAAAGTTCTAATTTATTAATATGTTATTTTACAATGTATGTTCTACCATAAAACACTATTTTAATTAAATGTGATTGAAAATAATGTTTAATTCAAAATATATTTTTGCATAATAATGATAATATTTGTTACGATGACAGTTTATTCAGCTTAATCTTAACCTAATATTTTCACAAACAATTTGAAACACAAAGCATCTATGTACAAAATAATAACTCAACTAACTTAAACTAAAAATTGCCACACACACAGGTTTGTACATAAAAATTAATTTTGTTCAGTTTTAAATTGGGATAGTTTAGTAAGTTTGTGTATTTGTGTCGCACGACTTTAAAATATTATAATATAGTACTGCACTATGTTTACTATATTGGAGTTTGGCGCATGATGAAAATATTCAGTTTTATCTGCAATACTTGTATTCGGAAATCTAATTGCGGCATCAGTTGAGGACTGATTTTTAGATACATCATTTTCAGTAGAATTCAATCTGTTTGAAATATTGTTTTTCACAGCAATCTGAGAATGTTTTGGACATGGCATTTTCTGAGCAGAAAAAAATTAACGATAAAGCTTCTAAGTTATAAAAACTATTTTTTGAATCAAAAACTAGCCCTGAAATCAAATTTAATTAATTATAAGAATTCAAAAACTCAAAACATAATTAAGCAGAAATGATCTTAGTAATGAAAATTGGAATTAATAAACATTTCACACTAAAAGAGTTGATTGTGCTCAGAATTTTTTAATTAATTCAATTTAAGAGTGAGAAAATGCTTCAAAATTGAACTGAAACCATAACCGTAACTCAGAAAACTTCAAATATCTTAAAAACTAATGTGTTAACAGATCTGAAATTTGGTGGGAAGCTTCTCAATGATATGGGCCACAAGAAAATGCAAAAAAAAAATTCGGTAAATATGAAATTTGAATGGTACTGTGTAACCCTGTGCTTCTCAAACTTTCAATACTTGCGACCCAATATTCAATCATAATTTTCATCGCGTCCCCGTCAATACAATAACAATGTATTGAATTCAATAATACGATACTTTGACGCTAAAGCTTAAGTGTTTCCGCCGTATATAAACGTCTCACTCAGTCAGTGTGTAAATTTCCTCGGACGTATATATACGTCTTTCCAAAAACCGATCTTTTCTGTTCACTGCTATCTATAAAATTATTCCGAATGCTTTGGAATGCAGTAAAACGAACTTGACGGGGTTTGCGAAAAATTTAATCATTTCAGAGGATTTTTTTATTTATTCCCTGTCTTCTCCTCCCCCCAATACCCCTCATACGTTTATATACGTGCAAAACCGTGGCATTGGGGAACGAATCACGAAACTTTTAATCGGCAGTTTCGAGATTAATTAGAAACCGTACAAATTATCAAGATAAGCGTTAATGTTCGCATATAATTTTATATATGAAAAGCCTGTGGGGTCACTGGTAATAAACTTATTCTTAACTTTTTATTGTTAAATTAACTATAAAATACATTGTGCAGTACTTATACATTTATAAGTGTATTACATCAGTGCAAATGTAGTTCACTTATTTATTATTATGCCAGAATGTATTTTGTTGATTTTCAATAAATTAATAATTTTTTTAAAAATAATCTTTTGTTTTTTCGACTTTTTAATATGCTCGCTTCCCCCTCCTAGGGGGCGCCCCCCACATCTTGAGAAGCACTGAATAACCCCCATATACCTCGCAGCCTTCTTCGGAGTTGATTTCCACAAAACCCAAGTGTGTGTGTGTTTGTGTGTTAAGAGAATTTTTAATCAACATTTTCAAGTCTGTCTTTCCAGCAGTTTCGCAGACTCGAGGTGAGTAAGGTAAATCATTGAGTGTCCTTTTTGTCAAATATATACAGGTATAGAGCAAAATAATAGGAACACCCATTTAAAAAGGGGTTTTCTTTCGAACGTCCATAAAACGGCTGCCACGTGTCGCAACAGTGTGCCACCTAGTGGCGGTGAAAGGGAAAGTATCAGTCAAGCCTTTGACTGTGTGAGAGATGCATGAGAAAAATTTATTCCTAGCAAAGCTAAATTATGCCCGACCTCTCCGAAGTGAAAAGAGGCAAGGTAATTGGAGCTCGCCTTGCTGTAGCCTCCGTGTCCAGAACAGTGAAACTTCTGGGTGTTTCAGGGACCATTGTGTCCCTACAAATAGCCTTCACAAACCTGGGTAAGAAGTCTGCAGAAAGCACAACAGTGAGAGTAAGTCGGAGTTGAAGGATCGTAATAGACGGATGTAGAAGTGTACAGTCCGAGATGAATGCTCACCTTCACAGCCCCGTATCCATGAAAACTATTCAACGAGAGTTGCATAATGCGAACATTCATAGCAAAATAGACTAAAACCGTCAGTTTAGGCGCGAAATCCTATGAAGTGACTACAGTGGTGCCGAGATCCTCTAAACTGGACACAAATGCAATAGGAACGAGTCAACTAGTCTGATGAACCCTCATTTACATTATATATGACCATCGAATGTGTGTTCGTCTTGTAAACACCAGCAGAATCATTTCATGTTGACTACCAGGTTCCAATCGTGAAACGTTTAGTGGGTTGTGTTAGGGTGTGGAACTCAATATCTCCCCATGGGTTGGGGCATCAGGGGGAGAATCACTGGCTGCCATTAACGAATTATTCTCCCAGATCATTTTCACCCTATGCTTCAGGCTCTCTTTTCGGGAGAATGGACTGTGTTTGAAAATGACAAAGCCTCTGTTCATGCGTCTTGCTGTGTTCAAAAATGGTTACATAAGCATGATGATAAAGTGAAAAACCTAACGTGGTGTCCTCAGTCACCTGCTCTGAACATATCATTTAGTGTTTGCGGGGTTTTTTACAGAACAAAGTCCATGCTCGGCTTTCTCCTCTACGCACACTATTTGAACTCGAGACGGCCCTGCATGAGGAATAGGCACGAATTCCGATGAACATTGTTCAAAATTGTTATTTGTCAATCCCAAGTCGAATGCAAGCTGTCATTCAAGTTAAAGATGGCACAAATTCTTAGTAATAACAAATTTTTTTTTCTCTGGTGTTCCTATTATTTTGTCCTATACCTGTACTTTTGCTATGAACTTGTTAATTTCAAGCCATCAAAGAACCCTCATGGCCTTTCATCTGATGTTTCATTTTTCAGACTTGCCCACCACGTCAAACGCAATGAATTTCAAGTCCATTTGTGTAATTAAATCGCAAAAATATTCCATTTTTTATACAGGTTATTAGTAAGAATGAAATTCGAATGTGTCTTGCATTGGTCAAAAAGCACACTTCTCTAACACAAATTACGCTAAGTCCCAAATTAGTTTTACAATTAATGTGCTGATTACAAAGTTAAGAGGACTTGGTACCCTTTGAGCAAACTTCTTTATTTACGTATTTAAAAATTATATTTTAACATTTTATACAATGTTTCTATTCAAGAAAATGATACCAGATGAAAATTTTCATATATTATTCACACAATTTTAAAAATTTAAATTTTTTGAAGAAAATTGAGAAAATTTTAAAATTCTACTCCTTTTGTAAAAATTACTTTTTTGACCTGAAATGTTTTTGTAATATTCTTATAGATGTTCTAAACAACTTTAGGGATCCATTTTAGAATAACTTCATTCGTTTACGAGAGAAAAAAAATAAAATGTTGATATACAGGCTAAAAATCAACGAAAAAGCCAACATGTCTTACATTTTATTTTTTTTAAAAAAAAGTATTCAGTTTATAGCAAAACGGATTCCTAATTTTATTGCATGCTTTATTTTTAACACGCAGGAAAAGAATGGAAGTGATTGGTAAATAATTGTCGAAGGAGTAGCATTTTGAATGCACTAAGGTTTCAAAAAACACAAACTGAGAAAAACAGGTTTAAAGTTTATAATTCTGAAAAAATAATTATTATAAGCTTAATTAAACTTAAAATACCACTTTAAGATATTAGTTATACATTTTTCTTTAAAATAATTGCATTTTCATATGTTTTCAACCCACACATTTTTATAAATGATCAACTTTTAGAGAGTACTAATTGCACAAGAAAATTCAAGAAAAACGTTAAAAAAATTTTTTTTCTGCCACGACAGAAATTTTAGCTGTTTTTCTTCTTATAATATTAAAGTATATGAATATGAATAATATGAAAAATAAATCAGGAATAAGAACTGAAATTATAAAATTATTAATATAAAATGCCTTAATTGAAAACTTTTACATGCACACATTTCACAAAGAAAAAAAAAATGTGTGATTGAATGTATTGCCTCGGAAATATTCTGCTATATATATAGCACATTCTTTTTTTAATGCTATTATTTATCTTCATAAATTAGATTTTTTTATATCAAAACGCTTTATTTAGCTTTTTTTTCTAAAAAGGGGTCGTGACTGAATTGCCTAATTTTTTTTCAAGTGAAGTTTTATTCAACTTTTCTAACTTCCCGATATGCACAAGTGATATATCAATCGAAAGATAATAATGCAAAGAATAAGATCAAATGAAAATAAAAAAAACAATAGGTCTGTGATTTTTGGAGTACCAAGTCCTCTTAATAGATGATATTTTGGATTTTTTTCATTATTTAATTGAAAAGTAACATATTTTTTCAAATATCAAATAAATCAAGATCTTTTTATTAAAGGTGAATACAGCGTTTCTCAAACTGTGTGGAGCGCCTCCTATGAAGGCGTGATAAGTCGAAGAGGGAGTGGTGAACCTATTGGAAAATCAAAATCTAAAGGTTATTTAAAAAAATTAGTAATTTACTGAAAGTATAAACAAACAAAATACATTCCGACATGATAAAATATAAAATACACATTTGCACTGATATAATACATTTATAAATGTATCAGTACTGCAAAATACATTCATTTAACAATACTAAGTTAATAACAAGCTTAATAATTACCAGTGAAAACATGGGCTTGTCACATATAAAATTATATACAAAAATTAACAAATATCTTGATAATTTGTACGGTTTATAATTAATCCCTTAACTGTCGATTAAAAGTCACGTGATTCGCTTCCCAGTACCACCGTTTTCCACGTAGATACGCGTATATGATGTATAAGGGAGGGGGAGAAGAAAAAGAATAAGTTAGTAAGACATTCGCTGAAAAATAAGTAAATCCTTCACGAACACTGTCAAATTCATTGTATCGCATTCAAAAACCTTCGGAATAATTTTATGGATATAGAAGATCGTACCTCGGAAAGACGTATATATACACCCAGGGCAGTTAACGCTTTGGCTGAACGAGACGTTTATATACGCCAGTGGTACTTTAGGTATCCCACTACGCTCGAAACTGTGATTTTAAAAAGGGCATAAATGGATACTTTTCATGATATTTAGTGTCACTTAGATTAGAATGCAGGCATAAAATTGTTTTAAGGACATTTTGACAAAAAAAAAATATTTAAATATAATATTTTGGCAAACAATTAACCTAGAGTAATCTTTTTACAAAATTTTCTCCTTTTGTGAAAAATACTTCTATTATAATAATATTTTGCCTGTGCATAGCTCAGACCTCTGTACAGAGGCTCAACTATGAGTTTTGAAAAATTCACATTATTTTCAGAGTTACAACTACTTGAAATAATTTTTCTTAAAATTTCTCCCCTCTGATGTTCGTAAAACATGGATAAACCCACTTCTAAGTAGTATATTTCAAAAATTCTAGTTCAGCCTCTGTACAGAGGTCTGAGCTTATAAAGGCAAAATATTATTATAATAGAAGCCTTTTTTACAAAAGAAGAATACTTTGAAAATGGGTCATTCTATGTTAATTTTTAGTCAAAATATTATTGTAATACTGCTCTTAAAACAGTTTTATATACATTTTTTAATCTAAATGACACTAAATATCATGAATATTATCCATTTATACGCTTTTGCAAAATCACGGTTCCGAACGTAGTCGAATATTTTAAGATGTTAAAGTGGTATTGTAGCAGATTTAACGTCAATGTATAGTAGTATTGAATTCAATACATTGTTATTGTATGGAGGAGGAGGGGGGCGATGTTAAGTAGGATTGAATATTGGGTCACAATTATTGAAAGTTTTTAAAAAATTGGGTTAATATATGTTTAACACATGAATACATCAGAAAGCATGTAAAGAGTATTTTTTTGAGGTATAGAAGTTTAAGTTGGCATTACTTTCCAAGATGGTGACCGATTTAACAGCTGTCAAGTGATTTATTCTCAGTTTGGTTTGGCAATTCATCAAAACAATCATCAAGCAAGGCGTAGATTCGTCGAATGGGCCCAAAATGAGATTGCCGTTGTTCCCGATTTTCATAAGCGAATTTTGTTTAGCGATGAAGCACACTTCTGGCTGAATGGCTACGTCAACAAACAAAACTGCCACATTTGGAGTGAAGCTAATCCACAAGTGTATGTCAAAACACCGTTACATCCAAAAAAACTGACTGTTTGGTGCACTTTATGGGCTGGTGGAATCATTGGTCCGTACTTCTTCAAAAACGATGAAGGCCACAACGTTACAGTCAATGGTGATCGGTATAGAGCCATGATTACTAACTTTTTCATTCCTGAATTGAACAATCATGATGTCCAGGAGCTGTGGTTCCAACAAGACGGCGCAACATGTCACACAGCTCGTGCCACAATCGATTTATTGAAAGACACGTTGGGTGACCACCTAATTTCACGTTTTGGACCTGTGAATTGGCCTCCAAGATCTTGTGATTTAACACCGCTAGACTATTTTCTGTGGGGCTATGTAAAGTCATTGGTCTATGCGGATAAGCCAAAAACGCTTGACAATTTGGAAGATAACATTCGCCGGCCACAAATGTTGGAAAAAGTCATCGAAAATTGGACGTCCAGATTGAACTACATCCGAGCCAGCCGTGGCAGTCCTATGCCAGAAATCATATTTAAAATGTAATGCCACAAGATTATCTTTCGAATAAAAAAAATTCATGTCAATCGAATAATACATCGTTGTTTTATTGCAATTTAAAGTTCTATACCTCTAAAAAAACACCCTTTATAAGTAATAAACTTTAAATGTGGAAATGAAATATAATTAGTGATAAAAAAAATTTAATTTATAACAAATTGGTTAGAGAAATTACGAAACATAATTCATCAAGAAATTAAGAATTATATTAGAATATTTTGGGTAATGGATTTATTTCTTAAAAGCATACCAAACTTGAGGTTGAGTTTGTGATGAGTGTATGTTAGAAACAAAGTACCGTAAAAACCCTGTGTATATCTCGCGCACCTTTACTTTTAAGCTGTAATTTTTATTTTTAGGTATAACGAGAATCCTCTTTTATGAAGAAACCCCAAATGTCTTGAAGTCATTACTCGAAGTAGTATTCCTAGCTGTATAGAAAAAATTGTATACTTCTAGAACTACAAACAAGTTTAAGTTCATTAGGAATGTTATTTCTTTTAAATAAACGGTATTTCGATAAATGTTGGAGTTTAACTTCTTTCTATGCTCCTCTTTTTTTTTCAAAGCTCTCATTTTTATACTCGGCGTATAACGTACCTTAAATTATAGCATATTGCAGTTAAAAAATATTTATAGTGAGAATTAAATTATGTGAGTCAAATTTAAAATTTTATTATTAATTACGAGAACTTCTGAAAATCTCGGCTTAGCATGTGCATTTTTTCGTTTTTGTTATCTTTATGACTTCTTAAAACATGTACATAAATATTTTTGGAATGTTTAGTTCTTTATTTCATTTTTTTTTCAAAATATTTCACTCGAAATTAGATTAAAAATGAGATTTTTTCACAAAATATTGGAATATGATATTATGAAAGAAAAAATTTAGATAAAAAAAATGAAACTTAATTTTTAGGAATCCAAAATGTGGAAACTTATTTTTAAAAAAAATCATTAAACTATCAACAGTATAGATTAGTTGTCTAAGCAATCAGCTTATTTAACTTTTATATGTGTGTTTAATAAATTTGAAACCCAACGAATCATAGACAAATTTATCTTAGGAAATCCATCGGTGTACGATTTATTTTGAAACCTCTATCATTCCATATCTTACCTATTTTTCTTATGTTAAAAAGAAATTATTTCGGGCTTGGAAGCAATAACCTATTTCAGAACGTGTCTTCAAAAGTATAACTCTTGAATATTACTTTCAAGATAATGACCATTCGAAATATACGGGTGAAAAATAAGCGTATTGTGAAACAATTCTGATCTGAAATAGTGGATCTGAAAACATATATAAAAAAGTACCTTAGTCGATAAGGGGCAATAGAGATTAAGCGATCTCCAACCCCACCTCCTCCCTTACCATGTTTTTCCCACTGATCATTGCAATTGTGGGGGTGGGAGAGTGGGGATGAATACAGAGCTTGAAAATGTCCTCATCTTCCGCGTTGGCTAAATCTCCCATTCTCTTTATTTATTTTTTATCTTTCTCTCTCTCTCTCTCTCTTTCTTTCTCTTCTTTTCCTTCGTCACGGCCGGAGGAAGGGGGTGGCAGAGCAGAGAGAGGGGGTACAAGTTGGCTTCCGTTCGTTAGAAAGCCCGAATGGCGGCAAAGTTTTGCGTCCGGCGTGTCGTTGCTATGGTTACCGAGAGAGGAGGGGGAGAGGCTGGAGTGCCAAAGCCACAACAGATGCTGCCGCTTCTTTATCAATCTCCTTGCTTGGAGGATAGAGAGAGGTGGCTGATTGTGGGGGTGGCAGAGGGATGAAGAGAGTGTTTGCCACCCCCTTGCTGCCCTTCTGATAAGCCTCCTTCATCAATTTAAAATCTTTCCACCCCCGCCCCGCTATTCTCCCCTCAGCCTCTTCCGGATGACCCTAGCGTTTATATACTTAGGTATGGATGAAATATTAGCTGCGAGTTGGCGCCTAATTTTTTGGTGACGCTTTATATATAGATGTATATATATATATATATTTTAAACTGTCGTCCATCGAAAATTCGTTTCTCAACCAATCAGGATATTATTTGAGTAACGTTTTTATGGCAATATAAATTCCTTTTTTTTTCACTTGTGAGATGTGTATTTCTGTGTTAAAAAGAGGATACGTAACTGATTTTAATAGCGCGGGTTATCCATCAGGGTTTTTGAGCTAAGTCTACAATGTTTTTATTTTTATTTCGTTTTACGTTAATTTGAATTTTTAAAAGTAATATTTCCTTAAATAATAGGTCTACAAATAATATATAATAAAAATATAAACCAATTTTAAAAAAATTCATATTTTTAACTACGTTTTGTTATTAACTACTTTCCGTTAAAAATAATGACGACGTGAAAAATATAATTTGCATAACTCTGTCATTAGCTTAATAAATATGGAAAATATATACTACGATCTAAAAATACTGTAGGAATTTAATCATTTGGAAATAATACAAACATTTTTTAATGTAATTACGTTCAGTTGCACCCAATTCTGTCTTTGCATGAACATTTTTAGTCGAATTCTCTTTTTATTTGATATTTTTATATATTAGAGAAGATAATACTAAAAAACACGTTTTAGTACGTTTCTCACATATTTCCAGAATATTTTCTTGGAATTTCATAATTTATCCATTGTATGTTACTTTAAGATTAGTACTTGATTTTTTTCTCTCTTAATTTCTTCGGAAGGTTGAGAATTCCTAAAATTGTACAGACATATTCTTACTAGAACTATGTCTTTTGAATTCCGAGTGGAACTTACAGAGTACTTTTTTTTATCTCTGCTGTTCTTAAAATTAAAAAAAAGTAACTTGCACACACAAATACATTATTTTTTTCTAGGAATTAGTTTTTACATATGTTATATCACTAATTCGTAAATAAAATGCTTACGTCTATCTTAAAATACTTTTCTGAGATGGGCAAGCAAAGGATGTATTAATTTCATGTCCATAAACCTTGACCTCCTGTTTAAAATTAACTTTTAATATTTTTTACATTATTTACAGTCATATAACAAGTTATTAGTAAATATTAGCAATAAAAAAGCATTTACTTCACTTGGAAAAATATATATTCGAAAAAGTTCTAAGAAATTGTGCATTACAAATGTAATTGTTTTTCTAATTGAAATTAAAAAGAAGTAAAGTGACTTCTTTGGGCAATCTAATGTTAATTAAAATTCTAGAAATATAAATGTTTTTAATATTATAAAATTTTAAGAGGAATTTTATATGGGTTGCATTATTTTTACTTTTTTTTACATGTGTGTGTGTGTGTGTGTAATCTCTCTCTATATATATATTTAATCTATATATATATAATAAATGTAGTTATTATGCTCTGATATGGCCAAGGCAGATTATAAAGCTGTTTTAATCTTAAGGTACTATTTGCCAAAACATGTTTTATAAATAGATTATTCCAAATATTTTTTAAACAAATAATTTTATCCTTATTACGTAGATATTTTTTCTGAAGCACCTCAAAGCAGTACGATTAATATAAATGTATAGAAATATATGTAAGGATGTGTGTGTGTGTAATGGTGTCGAGTGTGGTGGTTTCATGTAGTTCAATATCCCGGTTGTAGTGAAGAGGTATTATTCCAATCAAAGAAACATCTTCTTAATTAGCATCCAACTTTTATTAATGGTCACAAACACGTATATCAGATAAGGGACAAGCAGAAAAAAAGGGTGCCTACACAGTGCTGTTACTGAGAATATAGGTCGCTTGCGGCCCTCCATCCCATATCTGATAGATAGATATGGAGCGATTGTTAAAGTTCTCACGCTGGGAGAAGAACGCATTCCGATGAGTTCCAAATTTCTTGAACTGTTCTGGTGCATGAGAGAGAGAGCTAAGTGGTCGCTCTCTGATTGAATCGTAGCGTGGGAGGGAAATAACTCTCATTGGCTGCTCAAATCTCTAGTAAAGAAATTTAAGATGTTGGGGGCGGTACAAGTCTAGTAGTGAGAAATACGATAAAATAAAGATTAAAATAGCAATGAATACGCAATAATAAAAATTGCGAATCGAGAAGAATCCTATTCGGTCTTTTAGTAGAAATATTAGAATTAAAATTATGAAGATTTAACATATTAACATTATTGGTATAAGGTAAAGAATCAAAGAAATTTCTTGCAATTTCTTGAATATGAGATTTAAAGCTTTGAATTTTAATGGCTTTCTGGACGTCACCATTCCTCATATATCTGATGGATTTTACAATCATCCGGATAGTAGAACTTTGAAGAGTATCTAAAATATTAATATTAGTTTTAGCAGTGTACTGGACAAGAGTAGGCTATTACGGGACTCACGAGGGCGGTATAGAGAAGGAAGAAGGTACAAAGAACTATCGCTATTTATATAAGGCGACAAAAACCACGCAACTCCTAACGGAACCTATGATTGGCGGAAAACTACCACTCAATAGTTTCTGATACAATATTACTTTTAAAAGATGCAAGCTGTTAAAAGTTAATTAACTTGGTTAATTAGTTTAAATAATTAATTACTTTGCCCCATAATTTAGTTCCCTTTGAGCCATTAACACTAATACCCCCTTTATTTCAGCTATGATTTAAAAGTGTTTTTTATACGATTATATAATGTTTTTTCTCACAATAAATAATCAAAAATACCATCTAATTTATGAATATATTACTATGGATTTGTATAATATTTCGTAAACTTTTGGAAGAAAGTTTGATTGGAAAAAAGATTTCAAATCCCATTCACCAGTATTATGACATCCATCCAGTAAACTAAACAAGCTTGAACTTTCGTGTTGAACGTAAAGTAATTCGTGTTACATTTTTTCGGTGATCAAATTCAAAAGAACAGGGAAACAGATTAATATTTAATTGTTATTTTTTTTCTTTTTTTAGTTATAAATAAGTAACTGTAATAAGAAAACAGAAACCAGACAATATATGACAATATATAACCATAAAAGAAACTGTTATTCTGATTAATAGTAACAAATGAGGAAATAAATTTATTTTATGTCCCCGCACATTACCTTATTTTTCAAACAAATAATAAGTTGATGTTCTTGTTATTGCTGTGTATTATATTTAGTATGAACATAACTTTATTTCCCATTAACCCAGCGTTTCTCAAACTGTGGAGTGCGCCTCCCTTGGGGGGAGGGGTGACAATCCAACGAGGGGGCGCGCGCGCGCGAGCATATTGAAAAGTCGTAAATAAGATTATTTTTTAAAAACTAGTAATTTACTGAAAATAAACCAGCAAAATATAATCTGGCTTAATAAAAAATAAAATACACATTTACACTGATATATTACACTTATAAATGTATTAGTGCTACGTAATATATTTTATAATTAATTTAACAATACTAAGTTAAAACAAGTTTAATAATTACGACCGACCCCATGGGATAGTCATACATAAAACTATATACAAAAACTAACTCATATTGATATAATTTGTACGGTTTATAATTGATCTCTTAAATGCCGATTAAAAATTACGGGATTCGCTTTCCAATGCCAATCGTTTTACCCTTAGGGGCCCGTATGTGATTATTGGGGGGCGGGAGGAATAAAGAAGCAAATAATCTGAAATTAGTAAACCCTTCGCAAACATTGTCAATCCTTTTTTTCCTTCTGAAGTCCGTTTATTGCATTTCAAAGCCTTCGGGATAATTTTATGGATAACAGTGTACAGAAAAGATCGTAGTTTGGAAAGACGTATATATATGTCACCGGGAAATTAGCGCTTTGGCTAAGCGAGACGTTTATGTACGCCGGTGGCACTTCAGAGGTTAAAGTCGAATGGTAGTTTTAGCATAAAAGTATATTATTATTGAATTCAATACATTGTAATTATATGAGAGGTGGGCGAAGAAATTATGATTGAATATTGGTTCGCGAATATTAAAACTTTGAGAAGCATTGCATTAACCGATAAAAGCTTTGAACAAAATTAATGTGGAAGCAGAAGAAGTTACATATATATATATTCCTCACGATTAAAATATTTACGAATTATTGGCATATTATAGATCTTCATTTATGTCGCCTTTTGTAATTTTCAACAGAAACGAGGAACTTCGTTACTTCTTGTCGTATCATGGCGTCTTCTTCTTCGAGTTTATATAATCAATCTAGCAGCGATCACAAGTTATGCTTCATCAGACGTGTGCAAAGTAGAACAGTCATATTCTTGTAGCTTGGCAAGAGTGACCGGCACCACATATATATCTCATTTAAAAGTTACACTTTATATGTATCTAACTAAGAATGTTGTAGATTTATTATTGAAATGTTTGTGTATTTGTGGTGAAACACAGAAACTGAACACTGTGAGAGCGCTCCATTTCATTTTTTAATTAACGTTGTGCTCTGAAGCAACGTGAGGGATATTAGTAATGGACCTCGGTCAAGTAAAGAGGATAACACCTGAGCCGGCACTCCACTCTCCTAACTCATGCAACATCTCACAATGAGGACTTGGAGAGACGACAAATTTAGCGCATTTCAAGCACTCTAAAAGATGGGTCTTCGGTAGCTACTTCGAGCTCCTGGCTCACCAGCCATGAATTCGTGACCATATCAATTAGTTTACCATGACCACGCTTTTACGCTAAAAAATGCCTAAACTCTTAAGATAGATGATATATCACTCATGTGGTGATGTGATATCTAGATAAACCAGTAATAGCCTCCACGCGAAGACGATCGTCTTGGCGTGGAGGCTAAGATACTCGTCGGATACTCGGATCGGAAAGTACTCAAATCGAATCTTCCTTCATTGGTGATCCTGTCCATGCAAAGAGAACCGCACCCTTCACGCACAGTAGTTATGGCACCATCTGTCCACCGCAAAAGTAACCAAGCGGTAAGGCACATGGTACAATTAAGCCGCCACACACGATGACGCAACTCACAAAACCGTCGCACTCAAAGTGACGCAACTGCTTGCACACTCGCCACCAATATGGTATCGTTCATTCGCCTGTTCACCGAATCACTGGCAAGGGGTAGTAGTGTGGTGGTGTGATATCTAGATAAACCAGAATAGCCTCCACGCGAAGACAATCGTTTTAGCGTGGTGGCTAAGATACTCGTTTTCGGATTGGAAGCTATTCAGATCAAATCCTCCTTCACTCATATATCATATAAATGGTGTTTCAAATTCAGCATCAAGAACTTTATGTAAGTAACAGTTTTATTCAGCGAGCAATCTCAGAGAAATTCAAAGCCAAGTGAAGATTTTAATTGGAGTAAATACTTATGTCTAGAACTGTAAAATAACACTTTTTAGTTTATATTTTGTATTTGAAAGTGAAGGGGGCAGCGTACATATGGAGACTATGAAATTTAATAAGCTGGGATTCAGAGTTTTATATTTGTTGTTTATATATAAGATATAATTTAATTATCCTTAAAATATATATGCCTCAGCTGATGAAAATGTGGAAGAATAATTTGACAACATGAGAAAAACTATTGAAATTGTAGTAACTTATCGCAAGTTATTTGTGAAATCAAGAGAGACTTTTATGCGTTACTCGGTATTGTTTGGTTAATATAAAACATTGTCTGCATTGTGTCAACATTAATGTAAAACATTTCTGTGTTTGATGTCTTAAAACCTTTTGGAATGATTTCAGTAAAGTCAAACCTGGCGATATTACTGAAAAAAAAATTTCATAGCAGAAAAATAAGAACTAGCTTATATTTGTAGGATTGGAGAAGAATAATAAAAAACAAGAATACTTTTACGTAAGTATCATGATGGTCCAAAACCATCACTGGCACGCATATAATAGGTCGAATGTTCCGTCACGATCAAACTCCATGAGAGGTAAGTTTCTCTGTTCCGGAGTGGAAACGACGTAAAAGAGTTTTTGAGTGAATATTAAGGTCACACTCTTAAACTGTTTGAGGGTTTTTGGTGACGGACTTCGTAATTTTGAACCATGTTCAAGTGACGAAGAACCAAGAGTTGTGACGTAACTATGGATTTTCCACCACACAGCTGTGTGTGAATCGGTATCTTTGTGGATCACCACACTTGCATTTGCACCTGCACTTTAAAATTATTGCGTGGTCCGGTCTTGGACCTCCTCCACAACCTTTTGACATCTCGAGGGACCCTTTCCCGCCACTAGCAGGATGTAATGGGATGCTAAAAGTGCACCTGTATCTGATCCCCAAAGAGAAAGAGGGAGAACCAGACATGTTTTGAAACCTTCGAACTGAGTTGACTCCTAAAAGAACTTTCTCACAAACCACAATATTTGAACTCTAATAATCTTTTAATAAGTTTAATAACTTCAATGCATAATCTGTAAATAATAACTGCGACGTCAATAAACTGAATTTTAAATTAATTAAATTCACGCTGCCGTTATTTATCTCAAACGTCACAACCTTGAAACAGTTTCAATGAGCAAGGAATCAATTCAGATAAAAACTAGATTTAATGTATCTTGAACTTGTGTGTACGTAAAAAAACAGTGCTTACATTGAAATATAAGTAAAATCAGAAATAATCAAATCGTAAGGCCCACAAGTTTTACTGCAAGCATGTGCACCCATATCGACAACTTTGCAGCCTTTCTGACCTAAGATGAATTCCGTCAGATAATCGCATTCTCTCGAGATGAAGTCCTTAGAGTCTGTAATTATGACTAG
This sequence comes from Trichonephila clavipes, assembly GCA_019973935.1. Taxonomy (NCBI): domain Eukaryota; kingdom Metazoa; phylum Arthropoda; class Arachnida; order Araneae; family Nephilidae; genus Trichonephila; species Trichonephila clavipes. The sequence goes on from BMAU01001320.1 coordinate 220,925, forward strand.
GATTTTTAACTTACGCTGAAATTTGTTTATTTTACAAGCTAAACCATTTTCCATTTTCACAAAATATTCAAATTTTGTTCACCCTTGCCATTCAAGGATTACTAACCTTATTTACTCCCTTTTCTCCAGACTGAGGAAAAACGAGACACCTTATCACACTTCCTCATTCGGCAAAAGTCAGCCGACCCAGAAATTAAGAAAAAAAAAGTACTCAACTGTTAATCTCGGGGTGGCCAGATAACGCCCCCCCCCCTCACGCTATCCTCCAGAGGTGCGGGTCAGAATCAGATGGTGGGCAAACGACCCTTTCCCCTTTTACTCCATCCCACACACCGAAAACGATCAGATGTGAAGTATGCGTGCGAGGGAAATCGTTCCCTTGCAAATACTCCGCAATTAAGAAGGAGTAGAGAGGGGAGGGCCGCAGGGGGGTGGAGGAAAAAAACTAAGAAAATGATGCAAAGGGTTGGTAATCGCTGGGATGGAGGAAAGATAGGGGTGGAGTGGAAGAAAAGGGGGGCACTTGCGTTAGGAAATGAGCTTTCGTGCTTTGGGCCGGAGGATGGTTGATTGGCCCAACTGAAGAGGCGTGGCCGCCTGTGACGTCATCATGATCGATGGCCTGTGTTGGATGGAATGTCACACTGATCTAACTCTCCCCCTCTTCTCGGACACCCCCTAGTCCCCTCTGGACCTTCTTTCTATTCGGGTATATATATATATATATATATATATATATATATATATATATATATATATATTTTTTTTTTAGTGTAAGAGGATGGATGGTAGGAAAATGTTAGGTTGATATTGCCACAGAGCGAGTAAGCACTGTCTAGTTTCGGCAGTAATTTCGAAATTGATGATGTGCATTTTAAAATTTGATGAGTTTTCTTGTAGTGTTATTCAACCGCTGTTTTAATAATTAAAAGGAAATTTTAATTTAAGATATTGACTGTTTGCTTCAAACTGAATAGAAAAACGATAAATGTTTGGTCATTAATGCTAACATTAATTTGAAAGCACGTTAAGAAAATGGGGGGATGTGCTTGAATATGAAATATATGTGAGTGTTTATTTCTAATTAATTAAATATATTTCTTTAATATTTTCTAATTTATGGGTATATATATATGCACAGATGAATTCTCACAATCCGGGTAGTTTACGGAAACATTACATTTTGAAAATTTATGTATTTAGAAGCCCATAAACTAACAAACTACTCTATTTACATGATACATATTAATTTCGTATTACTCCATTCATATCAGCTAAAAACTCCTTATATGTATAAAATCTATATAATATTCCTCCTCTCTCTCTCTCTCTCCTGTATATATATATATATATATATATATATATATATATAGGTGAAAAAAAGAGCGACCCACCCACTTATCACGAGATCGCAGGAACTATTAAACCAACAGTCTTGAAGTTTGGCAGACATGCTTCTTTTGTTGAGTAGGGTTCCACTAAAAACCAATTTTGCGGTAATGGACTCCAAAAACTGCAAGGCATATAGGTAAAATAATTACATTTTTGACCAAAAATTTTTAGCAATCATGTTTCTTTTCTGCACTCTACTAACACTGCCACAAATGGGTTTCGGGGAAATTGACTTTGAGGAAAAGTTGCGAAGGTGTAAATGATAAATATACTTCAATTTTAGAAATTCCTGTCTTGTCTTATGAACTGAGAGTTCGTGGCTATAAGAATTTTTTCAATACGTTTGAAGTTTTTATGTATTAGTAAAGATATTAGTAATTTCAAAACAATATAGAGTCATCCCACATCATAAATTCTTAGCGAAACGGACAAGGGAAAAAGCTCATTTTATAAATTTCATTACATCATAATTTGCGCGTGCGTTTTGTGCATCAAAAACAAATTTTAATTTATAGTTCTTTGAAGTAAAATTTGTATCCCAAATGAAGTTTATGCTGAAAGAAAATAAGAAAAGAATTTCAGAGAAATATTACTATTATTCTCTTTTTTTTATTTTATTTATTTATTCATTACCTTTTTACTTACAATGGATGACCGTAGTAGCCTATTGGTCAAGGTAATGAACATGTAGCCGCCATGTCATGAGCATGCCTTGTACCTCTGAAGACCTGCCATACAAAAAGGGCAGATGCAAGTTAAGTATGTCGAGTCTCAAACGTCTTCTCGTTGGTGGGGTGTGGAAGTTAGCAGATGGGGTGCCAGCTCAGATATTGTCTACGTCAATCAACCATGGCTCGAAATTATACGAGTCCCGTCACCCTAAGCTTTCAAGTAGCTGAATACATATAGCACGACGCTAACATTCACTCTCATTTATACTTATTACGGAATTTTCTGTTACATTTTAAAGAGTTATTTGTATTGGAACACACGTCTTGTAATACAGCAGGGCTTGACAAATCGATTAACGTGTATTAGTCTTATTTTTTTTTTAAATTTCTGCTTGTTTCAAAATAGTTAAAGAATTATTACGAAATATAAAATCTGAACTAGATCTTTTTAAGTGTTTTGAGTAAAAAGTACACAAAAGATCAAACATTAATTAAAAACCTGCAAATTGATAATGAGGAAAATTAATTTATATATATTATAAATTGAAAACATACCTTGGAATTCAAATTAATACTTTCCAATAAGAAATAATTACCTTAAAATCCTGTATATATATAACGCTTACCTACACTTTCAAGTTATTATTATTTTTTTAATTTTTAGATGTATTCATCGTATATAAAGCCACCCTTTTTTCTTAAAAGGAAACCTGAAATATAGGTGTGCAATACTCTTATGTTTGGAAGGCATTTAATCGAGGTATTTATTTCACACACACACACACACAATAGCATATTTCTAGAACTCTGCAACCCTTTACATTCATAAAAAATGTCATTTCTTTTACATAAGCAGTATTTCATTACATGTAGAAGTCTAATATTTTCTACCCTCGTCTTTTATTTTTTTTAAAAATTTTTTAAAGCTCTTATTTTTATACCCGGCGTATAACGCGCACCTGAAAATTTCGATCTTATTTTTTGTGTTTAAAGTGCGCGTTATACGCCGGATTTTACGGTAGTTTTAAACTTAAATAAATAAGATAATGTGTGATATCTTGATGAATAAAAGAAGAACTTGTTAGCAAATTAGTGGATTTGGTCGTTGTAGTGTTTGGACTACTGTTGGCGGGGGATTATGGAATGTTGGCGTGCATCGGCGCGTTTACGGAGGCGGGTTACTGTGTTTTGTGGAAAGAAGGTTTTTATTTATCTCAAGCAAGGTGGTCAGGAAAGAGAGTCCCTTGTCTTTGGAAGCGTGAGGCGCTTGACAGAGATTTGGTCTTACGGAAAGCTAGTTAATTGGATGGAGAACCGACGCATGACGGGTGGTTGCCTGTACGAAGAATAGAGTTCCTTGGGAGTGTTTTAACACGACGGACAGTGTTTGTTTGATTGTAGTGATAATCAAGATAATTGTGTTTAATCACGGAGAAGCAATTGATTATATGGATAAGTATTTTAGAAAGTAATTGAGAGTGACATTACAACCGTAATTCCAAAACAAAAAGTTCTAATCTCGTCATTTCTAACAATATGGATCAAAGTAATCATTTAATCGGGGTGTGAATGTGGAGAATCGGCTCAAGAAGCTTACTGGCTGCATTAATTTGTGTCAGAAAAATATATAGCAGAAAGTATACTATAATTAATTATAATAACTTCTAGAAAAAAAACACGCTCTAATAGTAGTAAATAGGATAGTTTGTCTAATAAGTGTTTAGAATCGCTTTATCTTATTTTATATAAGGTGATTCAAAAAAGGTAGCCCAAACAATAAAAAGTGTACACCATCATTTTATTTTAGCTTGTCATAGCAAAAATGAAGAATAAATTCAATGGAGATCTTTTTCTCTTTATGAATAAGACGGTTTTGCAAAAATGTGTGTTCTTATTGTTATTTTCAAATTGAAGACAAATCTAAATTTAGCAACCAAGAGAATATTTCTCATGGAGTTTTTGGGATGTCGCCTGAATATTTTTCTCGCTCGGTTTCAAATATAGCAGTTCTTCAAGTTGTAGTTTCTGAGAAGTAGAGTTTGCAAATAGGTAAGATCCAATATGCACCACTTCTATGCAGCAGAAAATATCTCATCTGTGATACCTCCAATGAATCTGAAAAAGAAGTGTAGAAAGTTCTAAACGAATTTTCAACTAAGCTTTAGGAAAATCTATTTTATAGTGCAGTTGATTTGAGAACCGTACATTCATTTTAGGTATGCTATTTAAAGAATTATGAAGCGAGAAGAAAAATGTTGAAATTGTAATAGCAAAAAGAGGTTTTACGGTTGCAAATGCAAAGATTGACTTTCATTATTTGTTATTGAAACTGGGAAATAAAATTAAAATTCAAGGAGCTGCGTGTGGCTCCTGTTTAAAATTATGCGAGATTTGGAAGCTATTTGACTATAATTCAAAACTTCACAAAAACGCTAAATGAATCTTTACTGTTATTGGTTAAGATTTGAAGCTTACTTCCTTCTCATTGGTTGTTTCCATTATGATATTAATATTTTAAGAAATTCGACTAAATAAAATTGTTGAGTTTTACTATATCTTTTGATTTATTCCATCACTACACTGATACGAACTACGGTCCGTTTGAGAACTTCAGCCAGAAATTCCGCTATTGTTTAAGCGAGAGATTTATTTGATGTAGCCCACAAAATTGACATTCCCCTTCGGCAAAGTTTTGATCCATGAATAATAATTAGAGGTAATTCTTTTTACAAATTACTGCAATCATTTATAATTCAATTTGATTTTATTACCTATGAAACATTCATTTCACTTTAATTTCAGTAGGAAGTTCTTACATTTTTTTTTCAAATATGCGATAGAATACAAAAATGTGTTCAATTATCAATGTTTTTTTTATGTGAACTGCCCTTTAAATTTCACACTATATTCTATGAACACCCTTCGAAAAATATGTTTTAAAATACCAAGAATGTATGAGGATGGCCCAAAGGAAAAGGGAAGCGTGCTATTGCCTTAGAATAACTGTAGCTATTGCTCGACTTTTAAATAATGCCGTTTAGTAGTGTTGCAGCACCTGCCGTACAGACCGTATTTATCACCCCGTGATTTCAATACCTTTCGGACAATTAAGACGATATTACAAACAAGTGAAGTAACCAGAAATTAATCGATAGAAGTATTAGGTGGTACGCTAATTGCAACACCATAAAAGACAAGAGACTATCAAAACCATATTTATTAAGCAAATACTTAGTAATATTCGAATGAAATGGTTACATCCTCAAGAATAAAAATGTTAAACCTACAGTTAATCAATACCATACAAAAAAAATTAGTTACAGGATAATTACAAGCTCTCCGATACATTCTATAAAGTAAAAATGGAGTCAAGAAAAGGTAGTGAATCGGATGGGAATAAAATACTTATGAACATATTTTATGATATAATTTTCAAACGATTGTGTTTTGACATCCAATGTCTGACCAGATGAAGTTAAAATGAATTGTAACAAAATATAAGAATGGTGTTTAAAAAAAACAGAGGGCACTACGATGCAAAGACAAACCTTCTACGTACCATCGATCCACGTCAATTATATGAATGCCTCGTCCATGATTTTGTGAGCCTAATGAGTAGAAATGATCGGACAGAGGTCGTATGATTGGATTAAAAAAACAAGATAGTCAAATAGTAAAATCGTTTGACATTTAAGTCGGAGCGATGTTACTGCGGGACGATAGTAGCAAGAAGGGGGAACTATGACCGTACAGTAGCATTTCTCAAACTGTGAGGCGGGCCCCTCCTGGGGCGTTATAACTCTACGAGGGGAGCGTGAGTATATTGAAAGTCGAAAACAAAAGATTATCTGTAAAAATTATTAACTTATTGAAAGTAAACAAACAAAATATATTCTGAGACAAAAATAAACACAGACATTTACACTGACATAATACATTTATAAATGTACCATTACTGCACAACGTGTTTTACAATCGTCTTAACAATGCTAAAGTTAAGAAAAAGTTTAACAATTACCAGTTATCCCATATAGACTTGCTATATATAAAATTATATACAAAAATTAACACTTATCTTGATAATTTGTACGGTTTATACTTAATACCTGTCCTTCCGATTTCAAAGTTATGCAATTTGCTTCCCAATGACACTGTTTTCCACGTAGGCACACGTATGGGATGTATTGGGGGGGAAGAAACAAATAAGAAAATTCTCTGAAATAAGTAAACCCTTCGCACATAAACTGTCAGTGTCCTTTTATTGCATCCCAAAGTCTTCTCGATTTTTTATACATAGCAGTGCACAGAAAAGATCGTATACTTAGGAAAGACGTATATATACGTTGGCTTTGACTCAGCGAGACGTTTATACACCCCGGTTACATTTGAGAGGTTAAATTCGCATTGTATCTTTTGCTTCAAAGTATAGAATCATCGAATTCAATACATTGTTATGATATGGAGGGAGGAGACGAGATGAAAACTATGTTGAATATTGGGTCACGAACATTGAAAGTTTGAAATCACTGTCGTACGGAGTTTCAAAAAGTCATCCATCGACTGAAAATTGAGACAAAACGTGGGGTCAAAAAAATCATCGGGTCGGTGCTCCCATCCTCTCGATGTCTACTCATCAACAATTTGATGTGTTATCAGGACACCAAGTTAATCATTCAGATTGCAATTATGCTTTGTTACGGGCCTCCTTTGTGAATCCTTTTTACACGACTTCTATTGTTATCAAGGTCTTTAGTAGAAAGATCTTTTGAAAATGATAGCCTACGTAAAGGTTCCCTTTCAAGAAAATACACATTAATCCTTTTTTAAATGCTATCAATCTTTCCATATGGTTAGTTAGCGTAATAAGAGCTTTTTAATATTAATTCTCTTCAGTTTTCTCTTATTCACTCATTGTCTGTAAGACTGAAAAGATGTAACTGATTGCTTAATTTTCTGTGTAAACATGTAGTATTCTCGTATTTCATTCCTCCTAAATTTGATGCGTTTGACGACGAATACAGCAAAACTCTGAAAATTAACCTTCGTGATTAACCACAAGCGAATGATCATCATCAAGAGAAAAATATTACTAAGAATTATTAATCGACTTTTTTTTGATTGCCAATTTCTGATTAACTGGAGAACCTGCGTGTTGTTGTGAAACCCTGGGGTTCCCCAAGGAACATTCAGGTATTCGGCGTCACAATGAAAAAAATAGAAAAAATTTATAAATGTGTATGCAAAATGGATTTTCATTCTCTGTGAAGTTTGTGAAACGACAAATATCTAAACAAAATCTCAGTCATTAAAAAACCAAAAATTTATTTACACATAACTTTATTCTTATACTTTTTTAACCTTTATTATAACATAATATATTATTAGAACGTTTTTCTTTTGTGTAGATTGTAAACATTCTATTGTTTACTATACCGGGTTTCACGAGATAATTTCATACTCCTTTGTTCAATATTTTGCACAACTTAATAGTTTTCCGACGAAAAACCTGTACATTTTTTCCCATTTACGGAATAAATACCTAAAATGAAGGAGAGGGAATAACTAAACGATATATTAACATATTTGAGGTTAAAATCTAAATTGAAGTAAGCATCTACTAAATTTTAGGTTGCAATTGCATGTAAAATACACATGATTTTTCACACAACTATAAACACTTCAATGCCATTCAGACCAATGCATTGAAGTAAAAAAAATATTTCTCAACGTGTGAGTGACTACAAAAACAAAATATAAAAGCAAATTAATTGCAGAATATTAAATGCGACTACAGAGAGCTTCAACAGACCTAGAAAAAAAAGTTTTTCTTTTTGTAAAACAAATACAAGCATATATCCCAGTTACTAAATATAATGTGCATGGGTAGCTGGCACTTGAATTACAATTTAATATTATTTAAGGGTAAATTATAGTATATTCATATTAAAATTTTTTAACAAACGAAATACTTTTAAATTGTTACATTAATTACCTATAACATGTTGGTTTACTTTAAATATGAGGTACCCTAAAACACCGTAAAGCTCTAAGGGCTTCGCGAGTCGAAAAAGTTTGAAGATCACTGTTGTAGAATATCCGGATGATGTAGAAAACAAATTAAATCTACTATTATTTAATTTATTCTAAGTACTTTTCAAACAGTCACTACCCTCATTTCATTTACTGCGTGATATTTAAAAACAGACAAATATTGCATTACAATACACTATTTTGGAACACAAAGCATTAAATTTTACCGTACCTTTTTTGGGTCATATAAAAATAAAAGGCTGAAATATTAAATTAAAAAATTTTTTTAAACTTTCAATAAATCTCGAGGAAGGAAAATGTTGAATACCTTACAAATCTACTGTTTATACGAAATTATCTAGTATATGGCCCCTTAATAGCTTTTTCTCCAATAATTCATGAACTATTAGCATTTCGAAAAAACAGAATTTTATTGAGTACCTTACAATAGTTTTCTGCATAATACTGGGGGTAAAGTAATAATATCAAAATTCTAATCCTTTTGTTGTTAAATTTTAGAAATCAAGTAGTTGAAGAAATATATAATTGTGTTTGTTTCTTTGCATTTATACACCCTTTTAATAATTTATATATTCTGTACAATCCGGCTATCAACCAAACATTCATTATCATGTTGAAAATCTGGTTCATTACAGACCATATGGAAGTATAAATTTCCTTCCGATTTCAAATTCAAAATGAGCAGCAGATTTGAAAAAACGTAATCTAGTTTCGCACTGCTGTAAAATTTTTAATGTACATATTCGGAATTGTGCCAGTTAGGATTGTAGTGCCCTGGGCCCTTAAAATTACTTCATTACTTGGTAGCGTGATGGCTCACTCAGCTTTTTGCCAAAATACATTTTATTCCAAATTCATTAAACAAAACATTAAATTCAGTGTGAAGTTTTGCTCTTCACAACCTTTCGCTGGAGAAAAGTTCGAGTTCCGTGTTCGGTTAAAAGATCTTGAAATGTTCGGCTCTTGGGTGCGGCTGTCCCCGCAAACGGTATTGTCAAAGGTCATTTAATCCAAGCCAATGCTCCGCCGACTCCGGCACTCAGTGTTTCAAATATCATCACCGTTTCTATCTCTTGGTCCCAGAGGTGTAGCTGCCCCGCAACCTCTATCAAGTGTGCTCCAAAACGAAAAAACTTACCTGGAAGGTAATGCAGCAGATTAAAGAGGATAGAGAAACTCCCGTCAACTTGCGATCCGATTCTTTAAACCTCCTGCATGGGCATTTTTCACACCCCTTGGATGGCGAATGCAGCGGATCTGCACACGACCCTCCCGATTTTAATCACAACTCCATTGATGCTCGGAGACACTCTAGGACACTGATATCTACTCCAACACCATACCTAGTAAACTATCTGGAGAGCTAAAAATATCCTTGCCACTTTGACACTGAGGGCATGTCTTTATCACAAGTGGCCGACGCACTTTTTTTATCACACAGATCGTGACCTACATATGCGATGGAGTCCGACAAAGTATATTGTTCACAGGAATGTCTTTTCTATAGATCGTTGAGACAAAATCGTCTGGGTGTATCAGAAAGAAAAGGCGTGGGAACATCAAAGGCGTTTTCAGAATCGACTCATATATCTTTTCCCTCAGGCATCAGGGAAGTAAGCACCATTTCGTTTGGAAGATACAATGTCCCATCTGGGCAGTCCGGTAATCCCATACATTAAACTTGAGAAGTATTATCAGGAAGTGTTCTAATAATGAGCCGACGTCACAGAATTATATCTTCCTGCATGTTACATGTTTAAAAAGTTTCAATTTATATGATCCGATTTTTATTGAAGTTACACTTCCAACTATATTGATGATGGACATCGTAGTTGTTAACATCGGTCAACTGACAAGAACTACCAGTGGTGACAGATCTCGTAATTTATTAGATAGATGTAAAAAATTATGCAGCAATTTTCAACTATTTTCTTTAAAGCAGTACGCATCTCAATTTCTAATAAAAACCAATAGAATATATACATCATTACCAGCAAGAAATAGGAATCTTTGTTCTTTGAAAACAGAATTCAAAACTTTTAGAACCAGTTAGATTTTGGACTCCAGCTTTGTTGTTTAAAACCTTTTTTTTTCAGAATGTGCTTGATAAAAGGAAAATTGGTAGATGAAAAATCTGGTGAGTAAGGTGGGAGAAATAGAGTTTCATGTCCTTGTTCATTGAATTTCTCATCAATCATTTCAAGACATGTGGTCTGGTATAAACATGGAGAAAAATGGATTCTTTTCGATTGCCCAGTCCTGGGTATGAATGTTGCAGTTATTAATGCATTTCTTTAATTTCCTGGCAATACTTTACAGATGCGATGGTTTCGATAAGACAGAAGAAAATGTTGGGAATGATTCCACTTGCCCCAACCACCAAATAATTACAAGTTTTTTTTCTGACTCAGCTTCATTTTAGAAAACTATTTTAGTGCTTCCTCGCTGTCAAACTTTTCTCTATGTTTATACCAGACGCCAGCTGTTGTTATGCCGAATCTTTTTGCCATCACATCACAAGAAATTTATCACTTTTGTTGCGAATAAGAAGCACAGAACATTTAGTACCTGGGAAGTTTTTGGTTTCGTTCAGCTCGTGAGGTACACAATTGTAGAACATTTTTGATTTTGTTATTTAATGCACATGTCAATTTGATTTTATTTTAATTCACGTCACACTTTGAATTAACCTCGTAGTTTTGAGGTGGCAAGGACGACACGGGCGCTGACACTGCCTCTCCAAACTTCTTCTCCACGCCAATGGGAGGACTTTGAGCTTCGACAGATTTAACGTACATCAGCCTCTCTACACGGTGGGATGCTTTGGGGATGCTCTTGGGCATTCAAACGTTCTTCCACACGAATATCAAAGGACCCGTACAAAGTTAAAAATCCATCCCCAAAGCCGCCGCAAGTTTGAAGATATGAGGAAATGCAAGATGGGTCCAAGCTTTCGTTCTGTTTTCCCCCCATATTCGAAACCTACCATATGTATGAGTTAGTTAAAAATTCTATTCACTGGACCTTTACCAGTCATCCACTGTCCAAACATTGTGCTTATTTGTGAACTGCAGATGTTTGCTCTTGTTCAAGGCCAATATCAGAGGATTTCAAACAGGTCCTCCGCTACCATCACCAATACATTGCGATGTGCAACAAACAGCTAGTTCAGCGACGTTTACAGATACTCCTTGATTAAGGCCTCGAAGATTCACGTATCCTACCCGTAGTTACAGATATTTGAGTGATGAGATCTTTAACTGAAGACAGAGACATCTTTCACAAATCAAACTCTTCATGTGACCAGAATCAAACTCACATAACCTTCTGTTCACTCTTGTGAAGACCATGTTTTGTGGAACATGCCTGTTAGGGTAACGTTCCTGGTTCAACTGCCGAGTGACAAGCCCGTTCCAAGTCGCAGCTCTACACACGATCAGCACGTTGATTAGTTTTTAGAACAATTCAAATTAATCCTACTTGCTCGGGAAACGGATCGGGAATGGCGACTTCCTGCAGGATTGGTGTTGGCGAAAACTTCCTTTCAGTGCCATCTACCGCAAGACTGTCGAGAGGAATCTTTTATAATGCAAGGAATTCCATACAGAGTCTCTGACAGGTCTGCCAGACAACTTCTGGTCGTAATTCCAAACTCCAGTTGTGGTACTATCTTTTAATAAAATGTCTTCTGACCCATTAAAGTACTGCTGTTTATGTCCTTTTTTCTGCTTCTTTGCACCGTAGCTCCAACTGCAGTATTTGCGCGACAATGTATTTCTATATGATTTTGAGTCATTTCAGTACCCTTTACACATCCTGCAGGTTTGTCTAACTAGCAAGTTTAGAAAGGATCTATGATGCAGAGTCATTCGGTCTGGCAGCGAATCGCCCTCTATAGATTTTTTTAAAAAATGGTAATATATAAAAAAGATCTTTTTTAAGCTAATTTTGAGTTAACACTTTAAAAGTATATATTTTACCTGTTTTTGTTCAAAAATTTTAAAAATAATTTATCAAATTTTTCTTCAATTACTTTATTCTTTCTTCAATTACAAACTTTCAGTATTTGCGACCTAATTTTCAATCATAATTTTCATCGCTTCCTCCCCATACAAATAACAATGTAATGAATGTAATAATAATGCACTTTAACACTAAAGCTACAATACTACTTCAACTATTCCCCTCAGGGGGCTCACCTTCTTTAGGTGAGTATGGGTGTCACAATCCCGAGGTACCCTAGTGATCTTTTCCCAAGGGGTTTACTATCTTTGGTAAACGCGGGTGTCATGACCCCGGGGTACCCTACTGATCCTTCACTATTTTCGACCCTCCTTCTTGTCTCATTCAATTTATCCTTTCTTTCTTTTCCCGTCTAGATCACAGATTATATTAACGAGTGTGTGGCGCAGTATAGCCAAACTTGGCTCTTGCACCAAAAAAAATCAACAGTCACTCACTCACTCACTACTTCAACTATGCACCGTACAAATTACCATGATGACTATTAAATTATGTATATGTTACTTTTAAGTAATAGGTATTTTAAGTAAATTACTTTGAAATAGTAATTTTTTTTTAAAAAAAAAAACTCTTATTTTCGACTCTTTGATATGCTTGCGTATATATCCCTACGTGATAACCCTCCACGTAGGGTTATCACGCCCCCCCCAAGAGAGGCGCGCTTCCTAGTTTGAGAATCACTGCTGTATGTGAATTAATCTATGTCTTGATGAAAATGAACAAATACATTTTAATCTTCATCCTTTTAAAATCAATTTTTTATTAAAAAAGGAACATTTATATCTCTATACAAATAATGTATCATAATACATAAAACATACGTATAAAAAATGTAAGAGTTTTGTTATTTTCTTGTGTGCAAAATTCCAATTTTTAATAGCTACCAACTCATCCTCCGTTTCAACCAAAACCAAATCCTGAGAAATATACAAAAGGAAATTCGAAAAACTGAAGTTATCTGGAGATTTTCAATTCCTCTTTCTCTCTCCGCTCTCCGCTCTCCGCACCCCCACCGCTAATGCCCTGCATAAATTGTGTCTTATCTGAATGATCAGTTGCACAAACGCAGTTAGTAATGCTTACCCACATTACGAATGCCAGGGATGCATCGAACAAAATAAATGGAATGTTCGCCTCTACTTCGCCTGATTAGGAACTTCGATCCCAAATATATCTATCTACATTGTGTAAGGGAGATTAATACGGAATAAGTTTCTCTCTCTCTCACTAGAAGCCGCGAGGCTTTTCTGTTTTTACTCGCTCAAGCTCGCCCGGTTGCGGGATTTATGCTATTGTCAAAGCGCAATGTATTTAGTTACCCTAACCGAAATGAGATAAAAATGCGTAATATTTGCTGATTGGGAAGTGCTTACCAATCCAGATGTGTTTCTTCTCTGTGGGGAATATGTCGTACCGTTTCTTATGTGATTATTGTAAATAATGTTTCAAAATAATCGAATGAAATACAGCAAACTTCATTTGCTATTCTAAATACATAGTTTTCGTTTAACAATATGTATCTGATCGAGAATTCAATGTCTTAAGCTATCCGACTACGTTCGAAAGCGTGATTGTGCAAAAGCGTATAAATGGATAATATTTATGATATTTAGTGTTACTTAGATTAGAAAATTATATAAAATTGTTTTAAGAATATTCTTACAATAAAATACAATTTAAGTACAATATTTTGACAAAAAATGAACATAGTATGATTAATTTTCGAAACATTCTAATTTCATAAAAAAAGTGCCTATTATAATAATATTTTGCCTGTATATATCTAAGACCTCCGTACAGAGGAAGAATTAGAATTTTTGAAATATATAACTTAGAAGTGGGTTTATCCATATTTCACTGCAACAGAGGGGAGAAATTTTAAGAAAAAACCGCCGATAATTATTACAATTGGTGGTAACTCTGAAAATAATGTGAATTTTTCAAATATCCTAGCTCAGACTCTCTGGAGAAGTCTTTATATATATATAAGCAAAATATTATTCTTATAGAAGCATTTTTTATAAAAGCAGGACATTTTGAAAAAAAGTTATTCTAAGTTAATTTTTTGCCAAAATATTGTATTTAAATAATTTTTTTTTGTCATAATGTCTTTAAATCAATTTTATACATGTGTTCTAATCTAAATGACACTAAATATCATGAATGTTATCCATTTATGTGCTTTTTTAAAATCACGGTTCCGAACGTAATCGGATACCTTAAGATACATTATACTGCTGCATGCAATGTAAAAATATTTTTGCATATGCGATTGTATAAGACGGAAAGCAGTTAGGAATTTTAATCAAAACATTTGATGAAGACCTCTCTTTACATAGAAAGATACACGGTGTCGAAGTGTAATTTTAATTTCGTGAAATATACAGAAAATTCGTTTCAAATAAAAATTTTAAGTATCATCTTTATATTTAAAGGGGTCACTTAACGAAAATAATTGTGTTCATGATTGCTTAGGGGTCATTGTCACGAACTCGAGTCCAGGGTGTCATGAGTTCGAGCTCTAGTGACGCTGAAATTCCGCCGTGTAGAGGGACTCATACACGTTCAATCTTCCAAGGTTCAAAGTCCACCTGTAGGCGTGTTGTAGTAGTTTGGAGAGGTACGTGCCTCGTCACTTAACCGTGGTAAAGTATTACGAGGTCCTTTACTAAAGGCCGTTAGGATGCTTTATAATGCAACAGTAATAAAATCTTTGACAATATTGTTTTTTCAATTGTTATTTGAATATATCACGCCTCCTGCTAAATGCAAATTAAATTTTTACTCTGAATTAGAAGTATATTGACAATCTAAACTATGTTGTTAGTATGCTTTATTTAAAGGTAAAAGAGCTGAATCTACACTGGTGTGCAAAAATTAAGGACGAAGTCGAAAAATTAGCATATAAGCTGAACGAAGAGGCAGAGCGGACAGAAAGACCAATCAGGAGATTAAGTAAGGTGATGTACGGTAGCACATGCGCAGATATGCAGGTAGACGTAATGGGGGAGTGTCTGAGTAGTATAAAGCATGTTGTCGGTGTAAGATCAGTATTTCTGGCAAAGAGATTGCACCGCCGTATAGCAGTTAAAATCACACCGAGTTGCTGCCTCAGCGAGAAATGGCGAATAATCAATCTGTTAGACGACATCGGGATGCTTTTACCCGAGGTCGAATCATTGGGAGAAGTTGGAGGAAGGCCGCAGTGTGACAAGTGTGGCTGCAGAGTTCGGAATTGCTCATAGCATCGTTTCACGACTTTGGAGACAATTTCAAGCTACAGGAACAGCTGTCCGGGGGTTCAGTAGTGGTCGTCCACGAGGAACCACACCCGCAGATGACCGGTACATTGTCTTACAGGCCAGAAGAAACAGGAGCGGGAGAAATCGCTAGACACACGACACAGGCGACTGGACGACCGATATCGCGTTTTACCGTGGCCAGAAGACTGCACGGTGGTGGTCTGTTTGCACGATGCCCTGTACGGTGTGTACCTTTAACGCCTGCCCATCGGAGAGAAGGCGTTCTCTGTGGTGCCGGGAACACCGGAATTGGAGAGACAATGAATGGGGATGAGTACTCTTTACAGATGAGAGCAGATTCAGTTTGAGTAGCGATTCTCATCGCATACTCATCTGGAGAGAGCGGGGAAGCCGCAATCATTCCTCGAACATCATTGAAAGGACAGGTATGGAGGTCGCGGTGTTCTCGTTTGGGGAGGCATCATGCTTGGTAGTCGTACAGACCTTCACGTCTTCGACGCAGGTTCAGTCAACGGGACCCGTTATTGTAACGAGATTCTTCTTCCATATGTGCGTCTTTTTAGAGGCGCTATGGGTCTGCAGTTCCTTTTCATGGACGACAGTGCCCCATGTCATCGCACAGTAGCTGCCGAACAGCTCTTAGAGAGTGAGGATATTGAACGTATGGATTGGCCGGCACGATCTCCGGATCTCAATCCCATCGAGCATGTATGGGATTTTCTAGGCAGACGCTTGGCAGCTCGTACCTTACCACCAGTAACGATTCGGGAGCTTCGATTGGCGCTGCAAGACGAATGGGCAGCAATGCCTCAACAACTCATTGACACCCTCATTCTCAGCATGGGCAGACGCTGTGAAACCTGCCTAGCAGTCAGGGGAGATCATATCCCCTACTAAAGACCGGATGTTTCTTGCTGGACACCCATCACAGGGATGTTTCGGCCTTCAGTCGCATTGCGCTCCATGCTACTTTTACAATCAAGCTTCTTTTTATCCCTCTGATTTCTCTTTTAGTAAGTGTTGCTTACATATTACACATATCCTTACGTATTGGGGATCTTACGGAATTAAATGTGTTGATTTGGAAAGCTTTTGTACAAAGTTATATTGAAAAAACCGTCTCGTCCTTAATTTTTGCACACCAGTGTATATAAAATTGAACCGTAGAAAATTTTATATGAATAATTTTGAACAGAAAAAATAAAAAGGCATTAAAAAATTTTAATATGATTAAATATAATTAATCATTGAATATATTTTTTCCATTAAAAATACTGTATTCTATGCTTATTAAATTCAGAAATACAGATATTATTAGGACATTTGTATTGATTGATATTTTTTTCATTTGCTTCATCTTTAAAAGTAATATAAGGTCTATTGGGGCCGGAACTCATAATGTACAGCGAAGTTCAAGTAACGTGTACCACACTTGTGAGTGCGTTGGATGCTACAATCTCCAAATTTTAATTTCTAAAGCGAGTTTTTACATGGTTTATAAGAACATTTATCAAGGAATTTTAGATTTATGAAAGGCTGGATTGATTAGTAATAGCTTCTAAGAATTCTGGAAGTACAGTTTTAATGACATGGTGGAAAATGAAAATGAAATGGAGGAAAACAATGTATTTTAAAGTTTTCATTTCACTATAACATATCAGCTGTGTTTGAAGCATTTTTCTATGTAATATGAAAAAATAAATCGCTGATAAAAAGTTTTTTTTTTCGTGAAAAAGTTCCGGTTTCTCTTGCTGCTCGGCAAGGCACAAAAACTGCCTATCACAACCAATACGCCTCGTAATGATGAACAATGGTCGAGTGACGAGAACGACATCTGAGCTACCACCTCATTCTCCATATCCATGCCACGCTAATGTGTGTTGACTGATTTATTTAACATTTATCAATTATTGAATTAAAGTTCATATAGAGGAATTAGAATGTTTTTAAGAAAAACAGATAGTAGTGGAAGTTAAGTGCTTCATGGTTTTCATATTGGCGTGGTGTGGAATCTTTTATAGTAGCATGACAGCTTAAGTTTCATCCTCGTTACTTTACAAAGGTTCTAAATTAAAATTGGTAAAACAACAGTAAAAGAAATTAAAATTTCCCAAATTTTCAAGAAATGCGGCCTTCGGCAATAAACCTCAGGATACTTTAAAGTTCGGAGTTAAAATCAATCAATCAGAAACCGTTGGATCCATATCTTAGTTCCTCAATTTTGTTTGGTGGCAGCGGTAGCCTAATGGTCAAGATAACAGACTCTTGGCCGGCGTGATATTTCAAGGTCAGAAACACTGAAGACCCGCCGTAGAAAGGGTGCTGATGTACGTTAAATATGTCGAGGCTCAAACGTCCTCACGTTGATGTGGTGTGGAAGTTAAAATAGGGAGGAGTGGCAATTCAGGTCTCGTTCTCACCATTTTACCGCGGTTGAAAATTGCTAGGTCCATCGCCAAAAGCCTTCGAGTTGGTGAACTATGTGACGTTAATATACATTCACTCAAATTATTTGAACTACTTTGATTTTAATTTACGTCACACACACTTAGAAGCAACTTGATGACTTTTGGGGATGGGCCTCTTAATTTTGATCCCTGATCAAGTGTCGAAGACTACACCTCAAACTGGAGTCCCACTCACAAATTTCCACAACCCGCTAACAGGGGAATATCTTACTAATTCAGAAGGTATAAATAGGAGTTAACTAGGCAATGATATGTCTTGTTAAATAATACTTAATTAAAAAAGACTCTAAAAAGTATTAAAATGAATAAGTTGTCTCCTGAAGTTTTTAATTTACAATTGAGCACAATTAATTTACAATTAATTACAATTGATATAAAACACTTATCGATATATTAGTACTGCACACAATGCATTTTCAAACTAATTTAACAATAGTAAGTTAAGAACAAGTTTAATAATCACCAATGACCTTATGGGTTTGTTCCATACAAAATTATATACAAAATTAACACTCATCTTTATAATTTTAATGGTTTATAATTAATCCCTTCATAGCCGATTAAAAGTTGCACGATTTTCTACACAATGTCATCGTTTTTCACGTAAGCACGCGTATGTGATCTACTGGAGGGATAAATAAGCAAATCTCCTCTGAAATAATTAAATTCCTTGCAAACACTGTCAAGGTATTTTTAATGCATTCCAAAGCCTTCGGACTAATTTGATGCATGGGAAAACAGAAAAGATCGGAAAGACGTATATATACGTCCGGGGCAATAAGCACTATGGATGAGCGAGACGTTTATAAACGCAAGTGGCACTTAAACGTTAAAGTAGTATTTTAGTCTTGGTATTTAAAATAGTATTTAAATACGCAAAAGTATAATATATTATGTTGAATTCAATACAATCTTATTGTATGGAGGATGGGAGGGGGTGCGATAAAAATTAGTATTGAATATAATGGGTGACAAATATTTAAAGTTTGAGAAGCACTGCGCTATTGGCATAAGACCTCAGCTAACTATTTATTGATTATTAGTCTAATTTATAGTACGAGGGAAAGATCAATTATACCTAACTAAATAATCAAAATACACTTATCACTAAACATCAAAGAATATACTGACGCTGTATTTTGAAATAAACGGAGGAAAGCTTCATTCTTGAATCGACAAATCAAATCCGACGCACAATAAAATTTTGAAGAAAGACTTTTTAGTTAAATAGTAGAAAAATGGCTGAATCTAGTCAAGGAATTGCTAACTAATTGAATCTATAAAGACTCACCTGATACTGTTGTTATCAGATAAAATTTTTACCCGTACATGAGCAAAACCCACGTTTTAAATACCAAAAACTTATGTATCGAGTTTAAACTGTAAGAAGGTAACAGTTGAACTAACAAAAAAACTTTGAAAAAGATCACCACAGGTTACTTTAATGAGAGAAACTTCGCGAGATAGCCCACTACAATCTAAAATAGAAACTTACTCACATGCGTACAATAACGTGAGAACTTAAGAGTACCACAAGATTTACATACATAAGCTTTATTACATGATACAACATTTATACAAATTACAATCTTTATAAATGTGCTGTATCATTCTTAATCTTTAGAAAGATTAGGCGCATGTTAATAATTAATTACAAATTTATTTCCAAGAATGCAATCGGAATGTACAAGAGATATCATTGATTAACTCATAAAAATTGTGCATGATTATTAACACTGATTTTGAACTGAAAATATTTATTGTTGAATTTTCTCACTGAACTTTTAAGACACTATAAAATCAAAGAATCAAATTCTAAGAAACACCTTAGAATAAACCAGTTATTTTTCTTCAAAGAAAAATCCCCCCACTTACATGCTTTACTTTTAAAAGATACGACTAAATTAAAATTCTACCTGAGGATAACAAAATTAATATAAGTGAAACCGAAAAAAAATAAGATGCAAGTTACAACTATGATTTAATTAATGTTTAGATTTAAATCTACATCCAGTGTATCTCTATTAGTTACAATTACGAAAAAATATCTTGCAAATAAGACTCTTGAGCAGCTATGGACTCGATTACATGTACAAACAACATTATATATGAAACTAGAAGACTTCACGTTCTTCCCTTGTATTCACATAAAAAAAGATTTTGAGTAATGTATGTCTGCCCATTATAAATAATAGCATCAATGAAATAGAGCAAATTTTACTAAACAATATTATAAAAATAGTTTTGAAGCTCACAAGTTCTCTTTCAATAATCAATGTAGTGAGTGCAAAATGAAAATATAATCCTTCAGAAAAAAAATGTAGCTTAAAATCTCTTTCTTTTTTTCATAAAATTTAAATAGAAAAAAAGAAGAAAATAATAATAATTTATCTTTGCGGGAGCTTTATTGAATATGCAGAGAATTATAAATTGAAAAGCTTTGTCTCATCACGTAATAGTAAGTTTTCATTATTTGAGACGAAAATATGTATTCTTTTATAATGCTGGTACTTCAATGTTTTAATGAGAGTTAGACTTCTTTTGGAAAAAGAAAAAAAATATGATCGATAATGATTTATTTATTTTTACATTTTTGTTGAAACTGGTTGAGTAGATTTTTACATCGTACAACAATTACTTAAAGTTGCATACAAATACCTTTTATTCTTCAAGTTTCCTGTAATATGTAATGAAATCCAAGATTTTACTAAAAAGAAATACATATTAAAGTTAGTTATTTTTCTATAATTTTAATATACACGCACATATAAAATAGGACCTCTCTTTTGCGAATTTCTCTCTTTTGAGAATTTTTTCAAGTATATTGAAAAACGAATCGCTATTTAACAAATTTTCCACATAATGAGCTTTCCTTCGGTATTCAGCGATTTCATTTAATATAGGCCCTGCTGTACATATAAAGAAAGAAAAGTTACTTATTTCTAATACAGAAAATGTCAAATGAATAAATTAAACAATTAGTTATTCTACATTACACAGACGAAATAACCGCATAATCTACTTTTTAAGTATGTTGTTGTCTTTATTAAATACAATATACATAATTATATCTTAAATACTAAGAAAAACAGATCAATTCTAAAAAGTAATAAATAATACGCTAATTCCTTAAAAAACAGATCCCAAAGAAAGAATAATTATTTAATACAGAAACCCCAATACACAGTTTCCTGTAATTTCAAATAATCCTGAATAAAAGTATTTATTGTTTAATAGTAAACTCTAGTTATGCGTTTTCCCTATTTTTATGTTTCATTAGGCCTCCAATAATATCTAATAAAATGAAGATCGTTCTAAAAAAAAGGAAAAATATATTAAACACTCTTTTTTAATGGCAGAACTAGAACAGAGCGAGAGGAGTTACTCATAATACGGGAAACTGCGCGGGGGTGCATGAGGGGGCATCTAAAGTGCGACCCAAATCGATTGCTGGCCCTAAATCTGTTCAAAGCTTGGTCCTACTTCTCTTCCAACGGATGCTGCTCGCGGCGTTCCCTAGAGTTGTCCTACCATCTCTCTCTCTCATTCTGCCTCTCTCCATCCTTCTCTCGCTCCTCCGAAGAGGGGGAAGAGCAAGAGGGGGATGGGTGGCCAGATGAGGTGAGCCGATAATTACCGTTCTGACAGTACCGGCCATTTATCATTCTGCGCTGTCACGAGCGCCATCTAGCTGCTGTTCGGATCACCAATTTCTATTCGTCCGCCTTGCTTAAAAGCACGAGAATATCTCAATATAATCGCTCCCAATATTAATGTATCTTAAAACATATTTTTTCTTCTTTTTCTCTCTGTTACTTCGGGAGTGTTTCAAGCGGTGCCGGAATGGTTTCTTCCTCTCTCTTTTTTCTTTTTTACTCCTATTTTGTTTTTATTACTTTATTTGCTTTCAAATTTTATTTTTGCTTTTGTTATTATTATCATTACTTTGGTGGCATTTTTATGTGAGAAATTTACTTTAAAAGATGTATGCTAATCTCATATCCCCCTGAGACGCGTTTACCGAATGGTTTTTTCCCCGATACTAGATGGAAATATACATATTTTTGAACGTAGAGAGGGAAATGGATTGCGAGGGGGAAAAAACCGCACAGTAGATTGTTTATTAAGAGTGGTTTAAATCAAATCATGTTTTGTGGTTAATTAATTTAGAAAAGGGATTATTATCGTTATCGTGTATTTTTTTATGCGACACTAGCTCGACTCTAACGCCTTTATTCATTTGTGCGCGTGTTTTAATTCTAATGAAAAAAAGGAGATGCTTGAACTTTAAGTAAAAACCTATTTGTTATCCTCACGAGGTTTCTCAAAGTCATTTGAGAAGTCATGCGGCTGCATAATGATTACACTTTGTAAATGGTTTTCAATTAGAGAAATGAAAAGTTTTTGTCTCTGGGTTAGTTCTTTTCGTCGTGAAGTTACCTAAGTAACTGATTAGAAATACGCGAATAATAAATAAATTTTATCCATATTTGAAGAACCTCAAAAATTTCATACTTAGTTACTTAGCAAATATCCGAAAATACTTTTTTTAAAGAAAAAATTATGGATATATTCTTTAATCTGGAATTCGGAGAGTTTTATGTTTTACCGTATTAATTGCAAACTTTTCAGGATATTTTCAATTAATTTTCCTTTTTTCCATTTATTTAAAGTACTTATTATTGGGAGTTCAATAAAATAAAAAAGAATTTTCATTTCGGTATGAGAATAGTTTTTTTAATGAGATGTTATTTCTGAAGTGTTATTTGTTTAAACGAACGCATTTCGAAAGAGGATTAAAATTATGAAGTTTTGCTGAAAAATCATTTTATTTATTTTTTGGATATGTGATGTAAACGTTTCAAAAATGTTGTTACATATATCTCTTGCTAAAAATATAGTAAAAGTAAAATTTCTCAGTTCGTAGAATTTCGAATCGCACTTGTATAACTTATGTATCTGATAACAATAAGAGAGAGAAGAAAGAAACCGACCAATAAAAAATTTTCCAATTTCTCGCGTCTTCTTTCAATATATTTTGAATAACCTAAAATTAATATTTGCATTAAAACTAATTCATATAGTATATACTTAATTTTCAATTAATTCAAATACTTCTTATTTGAATTTTAAAATTAATTTCTTATATAAATATGTAAAAATAGTTACTTAACCACTATTATATGATTATATATGTTTTTACAGAAATACTAATTAAACAGTTTACTAATCAGCTATTAAAATTCAAATAATGAAGAACTCTAAATAAAAAAAAATTTGTAAATATGACAAAATATTTTTAAAAAAGTCATTACTCTAGGATTTTTTCCGTTTCTTATTTCTTTCTTGAAAAGGTGATTGGTACGATTCAAAACCATAATTTTAGCAAATAAAGCTCATAGCCAGTAAAGATTTCAATCATTTTAACCAATTGCCATACAAATAAAGCGAAATTTGATGCACCACAATAAAGAATTTAAATTATAGATTACTTCGATCTATTTTATTCCGTTTGCGTTCTTAACAAGCACAACACAGTTATGGCTATTTAATATTGGTCTTATTAGTTGATGTTAATTTTAGTTCTGAAATTATGAACAAATATACGTTTTGAATATTTTCTTAAATTTAAAAACAGTCTTAATTTTTTAAATTATTTTTAAAAAAATTTCCACCAAATATATTATTGTAGAGCTCACAAAATCAATTTCTCAAATTATTCAAATATCTCTCAAAGAGTAAATACTAAATACCAACTGTTAGACAAATAACTGTATTAACTTTACAATTTCGAGGTTTATTCATTAAATAGGATTTTTGCCTTTACGTTAATCGAGGAAAGAAAAAAAATTGTAAATTCACAAAATTCGTTAAATAGGAGGTCGTTAAATCGAGGCCCGACTGTATTTTAAAAATTATAACTTTTATCTCACAATACACCTTGAAATTCACTAGTGTCCGGTGTTGTCACTAAGCTACTGAACACCCACCGTGTTGAGGGCATGAGTGATGCACATTAAATGTTTCGTGATCTTAAGGCCCTCCCCGTTGGAGTTATGAAGTAGTTTGGAGAGGGAGGGTCAGCTCACACAGACACAAGTATCGTCCTCGTTAATTGACAGTAGCTCAAAATTCCGAGGTCCGTTACTAATAACCCTTGCGTTGCCTTACAGTCCCACAGCGCTTCTCAAACTGTGGGACGCGTCCCCCTGGGGGGCGTGACAACCCTAGGAGGTGGGCGCGAGCATATTGAAAAGTCGAAACCAAAAGATTATTTTTAAAAGTTATTAGTTTGTTGACAGTAAATAAACAAAATGCATTATGACATAATCAAAAATTTAAAAAAAACATTTACACTGATATAATACACTTATAAATGTATCAGTACTGCTCAATGTATTTTATAAGTAATTTAATATTACTAAGTTGTGAGCATGTTTAATAATTATCAGCGATTCCTACGGGCTTGTCCTATATAAAAGTATATACAAACATTAACACTTATCTTGCTGATTTGTACGATTTATAATAAACCCCTAACTGCCAATTAAAAGTTACGCGACTCCTTCACCATTGCCACCGTTTTGCACGTAGGCACGAGTATGGTGTGTATTAGGGGGAGGGAGGAGAAAAGGAATAAATAAGCAAACACTCTGAAATAAGTAAATCCTTTGCAAACACTGTCAATGTGTCATTTTATTGCATTCCAAAACCTTCGGAATAGTTTTAAGTATAGCAGTGAACACAAAAGATCATATTTCGGAAAGACGTATATATACGTCCTGGAGCAATTTATGCATTGGCTGAGAGAGACGTTTTTATATTTCCGTATTACTTAAGAGGTGAACGTCGTATTGTAGGTTTAATGTCAAAATATCGTTTTACCGAATTCAGTGCTTTGAAATTGTACGGAGGGAGGAAGGGGGCGATGAAAATTATGATTTAATATTCGGTCGCAAGTATTGAAAGTTTGAGAAGCACTTGAGTACGGCGTTTATATAGGTAAATACTCATTCTCTTGGAAAAAATTCGCTAATTTAGAAGATTCTAAATATTTTAAACCCGAACACAATTTCAATCAAAACACACGTTTTTGAATTTTTATTTTAGGGAATCGAGCAATCTTCTTGGTTTAAAAAACATGTATTATTTTGTTTCTACTTTACATGGAGGCTGAAGTTACAATAAATTACATAAAAATGGAAAAACCAGAAGTGGATCTTTAATCTATATGAAGTGGACATTTATAAACTGTTCAAGTTGTTTTCCAAGTGTTGTTGGTTAAGAATTAATATTTACACTGGTATTGATTGCTGAAAAAATTTGTAATTGTTTAGTATGCTTGTTTTTAAAAGAAAAGTTTTTTAATGTGCTTAGAAACCTTAACTTGTGAAATTATTTAATTGAAAATCTAGTATTTATTATATATACTCGTATTTACTTTAATAAAATTATCAATTTTTTTAGAATTCGTTAAAGGTGGTATTCAATTTCACCAAGAGAACCCTTTCTGATAGAACTTCCATTTAATCAATTCAACTTTCGTTACATTTTTTACATATAGTTTTATTAAAAAAATAAACAAAACCAAATTAAGTTTTTAATAATCATTGAACAATATCTCCAGGCACTCCAATGCAAAAATCAACGAAATTAAATTACAGAACATTATTTTTTCTTCCCCAATATCTCACGTATTGGAGAGCGAAATTTTTACTTTTGACAGTCAATTTTAATTGGCACCACCAAAACATAAATTTTGAAAAAGAATTTTTGATTCCAGCACTCATAAGGAAATGATCCAATTTTTGTTTGCTTTGGCCCTGTAAGAACAAAAAAGAACGATTCGTCATAGCAACGGCGAACGACGAATACAAACAATTAATACCAAATTCGATCAGATGATCCGAGCTATCGCCTGGAGAAATGCGCCAGCGATTAGTAATATGGAAATAACTTCGTCGCCAAATGCCAAGAGTGTGCGGACTCTTCCAATTATCAACTTAATTTAATTACTACGCGCCCGATGAATATTTCTCGGTATCGACTTAATTAATTGAGAAGAGAAAAATAAGTAATTACAACTTCAGCTTTTTATGAGAAATATGAATTTTTGTAAAAGACATTCATTTTCTTTAATTGAAAATCAGAGTCTCTATATACAAATGATTGTGAGGAATAATATACATACATACACTATATAATTGATAGAAGTATACTAGGTGTGACACAAAAAAAGGTACTGGTCCAATAAATCATTGTACAGAGTGTTTTTTTTCAGGTATAGAAGTTTAAGTTGGCATTACTTTCCAAGATGGCGACCGATTTAACAGCTGTCAAGTGATTTATTCTCAGTTTGGTTTGGCAATTCATCAAAACGATCATCAAGCAAGGCGTAGATTCGTCGAATGGGCCCAAAACGAGATTGCCGTTGTTCCCGATTTTCATAAGCGAATTTTGTTTAGCGATGAAGCGCACTTCTGGTTGAATGGCTACGTCAACAAACAAAACTGCCGCATTTGGAGTGCAGCTAATCCACAAGTGTATGTCGAAACACCGTTACATCCAGTAAACTGACTGCTTGGTGCGCTTTATGGGCTGGTGCAATCATTGGTCCGTACTTCTTCAAAAACGATGAAGGCCACAACGTTACAGTCAATGATGATCGGTATAGAGCCATGATTACTAACTTTTTCATTCCTGAATTGAACAATCATGATGTCCAGGAGCTGTGGTTCCAGCAAGGTGGCGCAACATGTCACACAGCTCGTGCCACAATCGATTTATTGAAAGACACGTTTGGTGACCGCCTAATTTCACGTTTTGGACCTGTGAATTGGCCTCCAAAATCTTGTGATTTAATACCGCTAGACTATTTTCTGTGGGGCTATGTAAAGTCATTGGTCTATGCGGATAAGCCACAAACGCTTGACCATTTGGAAGACAACATTCGCTGTGTCATGCCGATATACGACCACAAATGTTGGAAAAAGTCATCAAAAATTGGACGTCCAGATTGGACTACATCCGAGCCAGCCGTTGCAGTCCTATGCCAGAAATCATATTTCAAATGTAATGCCACAAGATTATCTTTCGAACAAAAAAAAATTCATGTCAATCGAATAATACATCGTTGTTTTATTGCAATTTAAAGTTCTATACCTCTCAAAAAATGCCCTTTACTTACAGTATCAGTTCTTTGTAATATTATCACCTTCTTCAAACTAGTCCCCTTCAGCATTCACACACTTCTGCATTCGGTGCTACTATTGCTAGTAACAGTTCTGGAACGAGGTTTTTGAAAGGCCCTTCAGGAGATCCTCCCTTTTTGCCTGAACCTCTTCAACTGAGGTAAAATTGATTACCTTTAAGCGAGATTTAACTGCAGGAAATAAACAAAGTCGCATGGACTTAAATCAGGTGCTCCATCACATTAATACAGCGTTTCTCAAACTGTGGGGCGCGCCTCCCCTTAGGGGGCGTAATAACTCTATGAGGGGGGTGCGAGCATATTGAACAGTCGAAAACAATAGATTATTTAAAAAATTATAAATTTACTAAAAGTAAACAAACAAAGTACTTTCTGATACAATAAAATATTAAATACTCATTTACACTGATAAAATAAACTTATAAATGTATCAGTACTTTCCAATATATTTCATTACTGATTTAACAATATTAAGTTAAGAACAAGTTTGATAACTACCATTAACCCCATGGGCTTGTTACCTGTAATTATTAAATTTATTCGTAACTTAGTTTTGTTAAATTAATTATAAAATACATCATGCAGTACAGATAAGTTTATAAATGTATTATATCAGAGTAAATGTGTATTTTTTATTTTTTATTATATCTGAATGTGTTCTGTTCGTTTTTTTCAGTAAATTAATATTTTATACGTAGAGTTATGATTCCTCCAACGGGGGGGTGCTCCCCACAGTTTGAGAAACGCTATGTTAAGAGAAAAAATTGCATAAAAAGATATAGTTGTTTGTCGGGACTGTTGTATTAGTTCATGTTAACCGATATTTCGTGTTAAGCGCTTGCTTACGCGTTAAACGTATCTTATTGTATTTGCATTTCAAAATAAAATATAGGGTTTTAGCATCAACACAAGTATAGTCTAACTTCTGTATAAAAAGCCTCTCTATATTGCAAATTTTTCTATATAGCGAACCTTTTCCTGGAACCTTGAACATTTCACGATTTTTTTCGTAAAATAATCTCTACCGCAAAGTGCATTTTCCATACAACGAACGTTTTCTTTTGTGATTCAATTTCTGCTCTCCCTTTTTTTTAAAAGTATTTCTGAAAAAATTTCAAGTTATTCTCTCTTTAACACATTTTATGGAGGTCATACATCTTGAAATCGTTTTATTAGATCCTGACTCACCAAGAGCAACAGAGTTCTGGACATTTCATCCAAGAAGTGCAACCTTTAATCCCCATTGCCCAGTTCACAAGAAACATCTTCGATATCCTCTTTCACCCTCAGTGGAGTTGTCCCATGTCCCCCTGGTCTAATTATAAAATAATGTATATTTAATGTCACTTGTCTGTTTTAACGCTTTATCTACCGCATTATGATTTACTGCAGTTTTTTTCATGCAATATTTTTTTGAATCAATATAAAACAAAATACTCAACTTTGTGAAATTTAATTAGTTAGAGCTAATTAATCAATTAAAGAAAGTCAACTGTAAATTTAATTATACACACTGTTCCCATGAAATAAATAGTCAAATAGTTTTCGAAGGTCTTTATTAATACACAAAAAAATAAGACACTTACCTTTTGACATTAACTATTTTTTCGGAACAAAAATGACAATCTTCGTAATCTGCTGAAAACGAAATTTCTGCCATAAAACTATTCGCCTTCCCCTCCAAAATACTCATCATAGAGCCCGTGCTACCATATATCTTGGAAGTCGTATCGTCAGAATATTTGTAAAAATGGTTATTCTATGTAATTTTAAAGTGAGTGGTACTTATAAGTACTGTCGGTAGATAAAGGGTTAAATTATAAAATGTGCTTAAAATTCCTTAATTTTAGTATAAAATTAGTTTCTTAGTATTGAAGATACAGTGAACTCTTCTACATTCTTTTTTCTTGATTTCTTTGCAGTTTTTCTTTCTTCGTTTTTTTATGCTTAAGATATATGAAATAAACAAATATTAATTTTTTTTTAAAAAAAAGGTGTGAATAGTTACTTTTTTAAAATACAGTGTTTATGAATTAAAAATTGGTTTTATGTGCTTTATAAAGTATATTAAAAGATGAAAAACTATATAACAAATTTGTCATATAACGAACTTTTTTCAGGGATTTTGCGACTTCGTTATATATATATAGAGAGAGAGAGAGAAGTCCGACTGTATTTACAATCTTAAAACTTCCGACTGACATTATATGTGAATTTGATGAATTAGATCAACACAGGATGGTTCGATTTGGCCTTTCTTTTATCCATCCTAATTATCCCAAATCTCGTTCCGAATTCCTCCTTTTACATTTCATCCCAGACCTAACCCACTTCCAGGCAGGCACATTTCTATGCAAACAAGAATCCGGAATCAAGTCATCCCTGGCTCCTTTCACCGTAACGACGTCCCAGCAGAAAACGTGAAAGCAAGAGAAATGACGCATACAAGCCGGAAAGATATATAATCAGAAAAGAGAGAGAGTGAAGTACCTCGGATGGAAGGTTCTTTTTCCAAAAACATAAGATAAAACTGCAGAAGAAAAGGCCAGGGGAGAGGGGTGGAGAGAGTAAATTCGAAGCTCGGCGGCAAACATGGATGTTATTAGTGAGTCCAATGAAGACAAATTTACCCGCAGCCACCCTCGAAATGGTTGTCAGAGGCGGGTGAGAAATTGGGATGCGTGAGAGGTATGCTATATGATTTAGTGTAGTTACTCGTTAGAGTTGCCTCCTCCATTCTATACGTGGAAGCAAAAAGAAGACGGACCTCCACTATGCGCGAAAAATGCAAACCATGCAGGCCTATAGAGTCTGGACGCTTATTAATGGTGGAGAGGAGGTTTGCCAACGCGTTTAATGGATGCAGAGTGTGTTTTGTGGAGTAAAGCAAGTAGCATAATCGGGTTGATTTTCAGTACTTTTCTTGGAGTGCTGGCGAAATGGAGGGAAAATAGTAAATAAAAATATAATTAGAGTTAGGTGTATAGTTAGAGTACTTATATATATACCGTGTGTGAAAAATGATTAAATTTTATTTAAAAAAATATTAATAATTTGTTTTTATTCAATGGTTTATAGATGATAGTTTGCTTTATTGGTGAAATAAAGCTCATTTAATAGCTCATTAATAGCCCTGTAGAATGATAATTCCGTATGTAAGAGATAAATACTGTCAATTCGCGTATTCTCTTAAGCTTAACTTCAATTAAAAAAAAAATAAGTAATATAAAAAGTTAAGTCAATTCCTACGTAGGTGAACAAAGAAAAATTATATTTTTATTGCTTTTCATTAAATAATTACAATTAATATAAATATTATGTACATATGACAGAATCACATTATTAAGTGGCAAAATAGAAAAGCATTTTCCTTTCTATATAGAATTTTGATCTATTACTTGCGTTTCTTACTATTTATTCATCGATTAAATTTAATTATTCTAATAAAACAGTTTAGTAAAAAGAAATCACAGTCTCGAACATTAGGTCATCTAAGGTGGGAGTCAAACCCACGACACTTGGATTAGAAGTCCAACGCGCTACCATTGCACTAAAGGGACACAATGAACGATTTTTCTTTCTATAGATGCTGTTGGACTATTATTTTTGTTTGTTACTTTTTATTCATTTTTTTAATTGAAATAATTAATTAATATTTGAAAAAACCATATTAACATCAAGTGTCATCCACTACAAGTTTAAAAAATTTGAACTTGAGTAGATAATAAAAAGTATTTTATTAACAATTGAAGAATAAGGTATATAAATAATGTATATAGGAAGAGTGTGAACTAACAGTAAGAATTGAAAAAGAAGCCAAGCTTACCGTAATTTTCCGTGGACCGAGAGCGATGATGAGAGTCTGGATGGTTCAGTAAGTTCGTAGAAGAAATTCACAATGAGTTTATAGAATAAGTTAAGAAAAAAAACCACATGTAAATAAATTGCAAGTCAAATCCGTAGAATAAGTAATAGCTTTTTAGTGAACTGGCGATAAAACACTTCTTATGTTTTCACGCGAGACAAAATCCGTTGCCACACAGCTGCAACGAAGTAATAGAAATAATTAAATTAAATGTATACTTGCGGAGGCGTGTGGCGAGGATTCGCGACAAATACAACGAACGATGTGTGCTTATTCTTACTTATTAACATGATCTCTTTTAGAGTTTTTTTCGGAGTTACACAATTTTCAAATCTCGGCAGATGGTCTTTTTTCCCCATCTCTGAAACTTAGATGGAATCAGTGTCAGAGTCTGATGAAATTGGTAATGTAATTGGAGACGTTGTCAATTTTGCCAAGCAAATAAATTTAGATGCTGAATACTGTTGAGGGTCAAGAATTGTTAGATTTTCACAACCTGGATTTTACAATTGATGAGAAACATAGAAAAGCATAAGCAAGAGCAAGACATTGAAAAACATGATTATTTATACCAGTTCAACCAGAAGATTGAATGTCGGCTGGGAATTTGACAGAAGGTTTCAGTTTAATTGAAAAAGGGTTACACAAATTTTAAAAAATATAGACTCCAAAGAAGAGCGTATTTTTTCAACAAAACAGGAAATAAGAATATTATTAGCATGCTATGAGGAAATTCTGAGGAATATAAAAAGCATATTTGAGTCTGCATACCTACTTTCTTTGATTTTACGAAACCTTCTACATCAAAATAATTTCGGCTTGAAATTTTGTATGTGTGTTATCTAAGATTTTATTAAGCACTTTTTTCCTTAAATTATTTTCTTTTGCCTCCGGTCCCCACTAAAAATAATTTGTATGCATTTATACCCCTCAACTTACGCGAATTTAACTTAAGTGTTTATCATTCAGTCAAACCCCCATCGCGTAAATTTTGGGTATTACTGTACACATGCATTCAAAAATAATTTTTTTTATCATATATTGACATATCCTCATAAATATAAAATACAGAATTTTATATAGTTTCATTTTAGAACTGCTGAAAATCGCAAATTCTTCCTGAGGAGTACATGAATAAAACACTGCATCGGCAAGCCATCTTGTAGCACACAAGAGGAAAAGGTGGACTTAATTTTCATTCGTTGAGCATCAGAATGCAGCGGACCGTGCGCTAGTAATCCTTGCAGTCCGTGTGCCCTATCTTGCATTGACACCTGCCGCGATCCATAAAGACGCGTCTTGTAAAGATATTTATATTCGAGAACCTTACGTTGCGCGCATTAGCATTTATAATTAATTCACACGTTGCTCCCAACAAAATAACATTTATTCCTCTTCCCATGAATTCATAGGTGTCGTCCGACAAAAGGACTGGTTTTAAAACACGACACAATTCGTAGTTGATACCTTTTTCAAATCATCTAATTTAATTTTTCTATCAGCTTTCAATTTTCAGGATTTGATTTTCTTAATAATTATTTCATTTATTTAAGTTTGCTTTTTATTCAATTATGTCATCATTTTCGGTTTGGAGTCAATTTTTTAGTCTTTTGGTAAATATGTTTGTATTTTTTTTTAAAATTTATGTCAAGGATCAAAAATGTATTAAAGATTTAAAATTTGCTAATTTGCATTATATAAATCTCACGGGTTGTTGTACATTAACTTAAATCTATTTTATATGTATAGTTTCTCTCGGGAGCTTATTTTCTTTAAATAAGTACAACTCTGAGATACTCCAGTGATACCTTACTCCGCAATTATTATTACAATGAAAAATTACTTAAACGCAATTTTTAGCAAAAAATGAGGAAAGAATGACACGTTTTGAAAACATTCTCCTTTTATGCAAAATGTTTATTTAACAATAATATTTTGCGTATATATATAGAGAGAGATAGGTCTTTTATATATATACACTGCTGGACAATTGCTAAGGACGGATCACAAAT
This sequence comes from Trichonephila clavipes, assembly GCA_019973935.1. NCBI lineage: Eukaryota > Metazoa > Arthropoda > Arachnida > Araneae > Nephilidae > Trichonephila > Trichonephila clavipes. Next base: position 253,881 of record BMAU01001320.1, read on the forward strand.
ATGTAGCATAACAGAGACATGAAACTAGGATTTTTGCCAAAACATTTAAACAATATTTATTGTTCTGGAAAGTAAAAATGAAACATCTGAAAGAAAAAAATGTTCATTTGATCTGCGTGTGGAACAATGCATCTAAAAGTCAGCAGACACCTTAAAGAAAGGTATCAGTACGGCATATGTCCACCGTTGATGCAATTTTCGTACCATACTTTGCACAACATTATCCAGCAGCTGTTGAGGCAATTTATCCCATTCCTCTGTGAATGCACGGATGAGGGTGTTCTTTTTCTCGGAGGATAGTTTGACCAGCATGCATTAAAGCATGAATTTTCAATGGGGTTTAGATCTGGAGAAGTTACGAGATATATTGTCACAAACCTGAACAGCGAGTTTAACATGTTGCGTTGTCGTCCATAAAAACAAATTTATCACCGACAGCAAAATAGGCGAACACAAAATATCACTTCATCAATGTATCGTTGGCCCGGCATTATCGCAGAATGTAGGCGCGTGCGGCCATTTTCATAATGCAGGCCCACACCATTTAAAAATATCGGTTTCTTATTTTTGACGATAAGCAAACAACGCCAGCATTTAAACAATTTTTTACTGTAGCAATATTCTTGCAAACGGGCAGTATTTTATGTCAATGGGTATCTTCATTCAAACGGACACGGGAAATATGAGGCAGCAAAAAAATTCATTAATATGGTGCGATTTTTTTTTTGCTGATAGGAAAAACATGGTTCTGAGGCATACTAACACGAGTCACCTTCAATACAATCCAGTAGATTGACTTCCACAGTTACACAACGCTGTGAGCGATGTCAAAGCTGGCAACACTGTTATTTTTCGCGAGTTCAATAATTCGGCCACGCATAAAATCATCCATTGTCGGTGGGTAAATCTTGCCTGTAAAACTTTGACTTGAAACAACAACTGTCCCACGCGTCAAAACTTTTTAAAGCTCTTATGAAATCACGTGATGAACAGACGTGGAAAAAAAAATTGAAAGTCCATAATATCCCGCACTTATTTAAGCCAATTTTGCTTCCTTTCATTTTGTGGTTGATATTGTGTTATCCGTCCTTAGGATGCCCGGTAGTGTAGGGACCAAGCTAAACATTTTTGAAAATTTGCATTATTTTCAAAGAGCTGAAATAAGAACTGGTGTCCTTTGGAAACTCTCTTCCTTTCTCATTTTTCTCTCTCTTTCCTTTTCTCTCTCTTTTGCCTTTTTCTCACGTACAGAATTAATCTTTTATTGAATCAGAATCAGTTTAACATTTTAACAATATAGGCAGACAAAATATCATTATTATAGAAGTATTTTCTATAAACAGAGAATGTTTTAAAAATATGTTTCTTACTTTTTGCCAAACAATCGCATTTAAACAAATTTTTACTGTAGCAATATTCTTGAAACAATTTTTTGTATGTATCCTCATTCGAAGGACGCTAAATATAAAAAAAAAATATTTATATGGGATTTTTTTTTTTATTTCGATTGGTCACCTTCAATACAATTAAGATTGACTCAGTTACGCAAATTAATTGAAGCAGCTCAAACTGCGAGTTCAATACCAATCATCCATTGTCGGTGGGTAAAGTTGCGAAATATTTTGGCGAAAAACGGAAAGTCCACGTCAACTAGGGATATTGGTAGGATGCCCAAAGGGACCAAGCTCACCTGAAGAGAGTTTAGAGCTACAAACCGATCCCTCGGGAAACAACCACCCCCACGTACAGTCTTTATTGAATCAGAATCATTTACATTTTAAACAGCAGAAGATAGTAAAATAACGTAATACAAATTGAAAGGTAACTACACAGTATACATACATATACATAAAACAAATATTTTTTATTTCGATTGGAGTTTCTACTTTGTTGGTGTTTTCCCATTACATACCTAGTGCATTCCGCGAGAGTTGGTATCTCTTTTAGTGCGGGATCATATAGGTGGAACACCAATCATCGCAATTAATTTTGACACCCAGATTCCTCCCCAGAGGGAAAAAACTGGGCTCTGACAATAAAAAACCGTATTTAGGTATTTAATTTTGCCGAAAGTCCCTAATCCAAACAGGCACTCAAGGGATATTTTAGATGTCGCAAAATAATACTTGATCAACATGGACACTGCCGATTTTCTGCACTATGAAAATCCACCGACTTGGGCGAGGAAGAACCCGCAACCTTAGGTGTATAATACCAGCAACAAACCAACTTTGCCATCCAGCCGTCTCATAATACAAATATGCAAAGCATTAATGATAATAATAGTAATAGTAATTATAATAATAATAATGAAGGGTTATAGAAAGAAGTAAGAAAATTCATTATTCCAGCATTCTTACAAATACATCAAAATAATAAAAATATCCAATACAAATGCACCGTACAGACCCAAACACAGAAAAAAGGGCAGGAAACATAAAATAAATAAGTAAATAAATGTTTTTTTTTCGAATCATGTTTTCAGTTGACTCCATCCCATCCTATTGATATTTTTTCCCCTTAAGGTATCCGACTAAGTTCGGAACCGTGATTTTGTAAAAATGCATAAATGAATAATTTTCATGATATTTAGTGTCACTTAGACTAAAATATATGCATAAAATTGTTTTAAGAACATTGTGACAAAAAAAATTTATTTGAATACAATATTTTAGCAAAAAATTAACTCAGAATAATCTTTTCCCAAATGTTCTCCTTTTGTAAAAAATGCTTCTATTATAATAATATTTTGCCTGTATATAGCTCAGACCTCTCTACAGAGACTCAACTGGAATTTTTGAAATATATAACTTAAAAGTGGGTTTGTTCATATATTTTACGACAACAGAGAGGAGCAATTTTAAGAAAAAAGCGTCAATAATTATTTCAATGGGTGGTAACTCTGAAAATAATGTGAATTTTTCAAAAATTCTAGTTGAGCCTCTGTAGAGAGAGATCTGAGCTACATATAGGTAAAATATTATTATAATAGAACCATTTTTCACAAAAGGAGAATATTTGGATAAAAGATTATTCCAAGTTATTTTTTGCCAAAATATTGTATTTAAATAAATTTTTTTGTCACAATGTCCTTAAAACAATTTTATGCGTGTATTCTAATCTGAGTGACACTAAATATCATGAAAATTATCCATTTATGCGCTTTTTTAAAATCACGGTTCCGAACGTAGTCGGATACCTTAATTTGTCCTCCAGTTTAAAGAAAAAATGATTCAGCATCGGAAGGAGGATCATTCATTTAAGAACCCTTGTCTATTGTTAACATACCTCATAATTCTGAACCATGATTAAGTGACAACACCGGAGCCACTACCCTACTCTCCAAACAATTACACCACGACAACGTGAGGACTAACAGCCACGACAGTTTTAACTAGCATCAACCCCTGTACAAGATGGATGTTCAGCAGCATCGGTACTTGCTTTTAATTCGACAACGTTGGCCACAAGCTCGTAAAGTATGTCCGCTAGGCTACAAAGGCCTCTCTAACAATGTCCCAAAAAGTCACCAGGGCTGTAGCACTACGCATGCTTGTTTAAATTTAATTAAAATGAATTACCTATTTATCTAAATAATATCATTTATTTAATGTATCACTTAAATAATAACTATTAATAATTAAAAACGAAGAACTTTACTGCAAATAATATCTGGTTTAACATTTTTCATGTACTTTTGTAGCGTCACGCTAAAAAGAATTCGACACATTAATCATTTCTAAAAAAAATACGTAAAAAATATAGTTGTTCATTCCATTTTTCCTTTCGTCCTCCACTCCCATCGTCTATCTCTTTGTCACTTTCAACACATAACCGGTTGAAACGCAGCTGGTCAATTCTAAGTCCTGTCCAGTGGTGGCCGTCATTAATTACCGGTCAGATGCTGCAGACGTTTGATAGCGACGCGCGTAAGATTGATGAGAGAATGGTCAGAAAATGGCATCACAGTAGGCAGAGCGCACGGACTTCATTAACACAGCCTTTGAATATAGGGTCAGTGGACGGAGAGAGACCATCTCCACAAAGGTAGGTCAATTCTGGTAGGTCAGCTTCGACATGGAAAGAGGACGAGTAGTCTCATTAATTGCGGCAGGTGGTGGTGATAGCTTTGTTAAAATAGATTCTTTCTTTTTGTATCATAGAACATGTTTTATCGATGACTAGCTGGATAACAATATTATATAGTGTTGTGTGTGAATATATACTATTCCACTTTTGAAAGAATTTTTAAGCAAATTCTTTTAGACTGAACAACAATCTTATAGAACAAGTAATATAAAAAAAAACTTAAGTTTATTCCTATTTAGGTCAACAAAAAAAGTTAATTTAGTTACTTTTATTAAATAATTACAATTAATATAACTATGTATATACATATGACAGAGAATCACGCTATTTAGGTATCCGACTACGTTCCAAACCGGGATTTTAAAAAGGCGCATAAATGGATAATTTTCATGATATTTAGTGTCACTTAGACTAATATATATGCATAAAATTGTTTTAAGGACATTGTGACAAAAAAATTATTTAAATACACTATTTTGGCAAAAAATTAACTTAGAATAATCTTTTTTCGAAATGTTCCCCTTTTATTAAAATGCTTCTAAAATAATAATATTTCACTTATATAAAGTAAAGACTTCTCCAGAGAGTCTGAACTAGGATTTTTGAAAAGTTCACATTATTTTCAAAGTTACCATCATTGAAATAATTTTCTGCATTGTTTTCTTAAAATTGCTCCTCTCTGTTGTCGTAAAATATGGATAAACCCACTTCTAAGTTATATATTTCAAAAATCCTAGTTGTGCCTCTGTACAGAGGTCTGAGCTATATACAGGCAAAATATTAAAATAATAAAAGCATTTTTCACAAAAGGAGAATATTTTGAAAATGGGTCATTCTATGTTCATTTTTTGTCAAAATATTGTACTTAAATACTTTTTTACTGTAATACTTTTCTTAAAACAATTTTATATACATTTTCTAATCTAAGTGACACTAAATATCATAAATATTATCCATTTATATGCTTTCTTTCTATATAAGGTGTTGAAGTATTATTTTTGTTTGTTACTATTTATTTATTAAGTTTAACTAATGAATTAATATTTGAAAAAACTGTATTAACACCAAATTCCATCCCCTACATGTTTAAAAAATGTATTTGAACTTGAATGGACGAATAGAAAGTATTTTATTACGATTGAAAATTTGAACAAGATTTATATATTTAGGGAGATTGTGAACTAATTGTAGGAATTGAATAATCGACACGTTTCAATCTGTAATAATAACCTAAATTCTTTAAATGTACCTATAATTCAAACTGAAATGGTTAAAATAATTATTAATCGGTCATTTCTTTACATTGCTACTACATCAAACGATTTGAAGTTATTTTTATATAAACATAAGTTATATTCGACTGGCGTTCAGAACCGTAATTCTTCAAAATCGTATGAATGAATATTTTTTGAGATATTCAGCATCTCTTGAATTAGAATATATACATGAAATTGTTTTTTGGTAAAAAATGGAGGAAAAATAACATATTTTCAAAATATATATTCCCCTTTTAAAGTAAATACTTATAATATAATATAATAATATTTTACCTAAATATAGCAAACACTTCTGTACAAAACCAGAACTAGGATTCTTGAAAAATTCATGTTATTTTCAGAGTTACTATCAATCGAAATAATAATTGTTTAAAAACTTCTTTACTTTGATATGTCAAAAAAATATGAATATAAATCCACTTTTAAATAATATATTTCAAAAAAACCCTTGTTCAGGCCCTATAAAGAAATTTTAGCTACACATAGATAAAATATTATTATTATTACAGAAGCATTTTTTCATAAAAGGAGAATATTTTGAAAGTACATTATTCTTTCTTCATTAGTTGCCAAAAAATTCTTTTGAAATTTTCTTTTTTTATTGTAATAAAATGCTAAAAACAACTTTAAATGTATATTCTGATTCAACTGACAGCAAACTTTTTTTTAAAATACTTATTTGGGCGTTTTTTCAAAATCAAGTTTACAAACATGTCAGTCACATCAAATTTTTATTTTACTAAGTGTAGATCTAATCATCAAATCTAAAACAATTGGTATAGCTACAGTTATACAATTTCGCTTTATTGCTACAATGTCAAACTATTTAAAGTAATTTTATGCACTTAAACAATTAAATTATTTCACTGATTTGGAAACAGGCGAACTTTATGTTAATCTTATGGAATTAATTTTCCTTCCCAAATCTGATGTAATGCATTTATTCGAATGCAATAAATTGCACAAAAAACAAAGAAGATGTCTAAGGAAATTTTTTCAGGTTTTAAAAAAATAATCCTAAGTATTTTTGTAGAATTTTTGAACTCTTGCAATCACATTATTAAAATAAAATAAAACATTTTTCACACACACACAGAAAAAAAAGACATAAATCCTCAGGTAGCTTCATGTCTTATTTTTTTTTGGTGTGGGGGGGATATTTGGTTGCACAAAAATTAGTTCAATAGCCTGTATCTACAAATAGAAATATCATACGTAGGGTGATAACAAGATGTTATATTCCAAATAATTGGCACAAAGAAAATTTTAGTATATACACTGGTGTGCAAAAATTAAGGACGAGACTGTTTTTTCAATATAACTTTGTACAAAAGCTTTCCAAATCAACACATTTAATACCGTAAGATCCCCAATACGTAAGGACATGTGTAATGTAAGCAACACATACTAAAAGAGAAATCAGAGGGATAAAAAAGAAGCTTTATTGAAAAGTAGCATGGAGCGCAATGCGACTGAAGGCCGAAACATCCCTGTGATGGGTGTCCAGCAAGAAACATCCGGTCTTTAGTAGGGGATATGATCTCCCCTGACTGCTAGGCAGGTTTCACAGCGTCTGCCCATGCTGAGAATGAGGGTGTCAATGAGTTGTTGAGGCATTGCTGCCCATTCGTCTTGCAGCGCCAATCGAAGCTCCCGACTCGTTACTGGTGGTAAGGTACGCGCTGTCAAGCGTCTGCCTAGAAAATCCCATACTTGCTCGATGGGATTGAGATCCGGAGATCGTGCCGGCCAATCCATACGTTCAATATCCTCACTCTAAGAGCTGTTCGGCAGCTACTGTGAGATGACATGGTGCATTGTCGTCCATGAAAAGGAACTGCAGACCCATAGCGCCTCTAAAAAGACGCACATATGGAAGAAGAATCTCGTTACAATAACGGGTCCCGTTGACTGAACCTGCGTCGAAGATGTGAAGGTCTGTACGACTACCAAGCATGATGCCTCCCCAAACGAGAACACCGCGACCTCCATACCTGTCCCTTTCAATGATGTTCGAGGGATGATTGCGGCTTCCCCTGCTCTCTCCAGATGAGTATGCGATGAGAATCGCTACTCAAACTGAATCTGCTCTCATCTGTAAAGAGTACTCGTCCCCATTCATTGTCTCTCCAATTCTGGTGTTCCCGGCACCACAGAGAACGCCTTCTCCGATGGGCAGGCGTTAAAGGTACACACCGTACAGTGCGTCGTGCAAACAGACCCCCACCGTGCAGTCTTCTGGCCACGGTAAAACGCGATATCGGTCATCCAGTCGCCAGTGTCGTGTGTCTAGCGATTTGTCCCGCTGTCTGCCGCCTGTTTCTTCTGGCCTGTAAGACAATATACCGGTCATCTGCGGGTGTGGTTCCTCGTGGACGACCACTACTGAACCCCGGATAGCTGTTCCAGTAGTTTGAAATTGTCTCCAAAGTCGTGAAACGATGCTGTGAGCAATTCCGAACTCTGCAGCCCCACTTGTCACTCTGCGGCCTTCCTCCAACTTCCCAATGATTCGACCTCGGGTAAAAGCATCCAGATGTCGTCTAACAGATTGATTATTCGCCATTTCTCGCTGAGGCAGCAATTCGGTGTGATTTTAACTGCTATACGGCGTGCAATCTCTTTACCAGAAATACTGATCTTACACCGACAACATGCTTTATACTACTCAGACACTCCCCCATTACGTCTACCTGCATTTCTGCGCATGTGCTACCGTACATCACCTTACTTAATCTCCTGATTGGTCTTTCTGTCCACTCTGCCTCTTCGTTCAGCTGATATGCTAATTTTCGACTTCGTCCTTAATTTTTGTACACCAGTGTATATAGTATAATATAATAAAAGTGAAAAAGTCCTAAAACCTACAATGCCAAAGAAGGAAGAAATTGGACTTCATGAGACACAACAAATGTAGTTACAGAAAATGTCTTTGAACTAAACTGGAGACCTATTATGATTTCTAACCCTGTCGCTGAATTAGGCCAGTGATTTAGGGTTAGCAATGCTTTATGGGTCCACCTTCCTCGTACAGCAGAAATTTTCGGCATAATAGAAAAAAGAAAAAATAGAGCCATCTTGAAAAGTTAAGCCTATTATATATATATATATATATATATATATATATATATATATATATTCAGACTGACCACCTGATCGGAGTATCTGCTCTCACGCTCAAAGTTACGTAAACTAGGACAGGCACAGTAGGCTTCGGCCCTCTATGGGTTGTTGCGCCCCTGAGTTTAGTTAGTTTTTATTTAGTATAAGAGGAGAGTTTTTTGCCTACCAATTTTGGACTTGGAATGTTTCTTTAAGCCCAAGTTCCCCAACCATTGGTAGGTACACCTCGTAGTTTTAAGGTACAATCACATAACAAGATTGACAAATGAGATGGCAGCCCATTTCACATTGAGCTGGCATGCTAACAATCATGATCTATGGGACGAAGTGGGAATTCTTTTTAAAAAATGAGACATTCTAGTTCATATGTCCTTTTCTATCATTTAACTACAAGTTGAAAATTATACAGTTCGTCACCGATACACTTACTGCAGCTCAAGTGGGTTATGATCGTGAGCTCAGGGCCGGAATTGTCGAGTAGCGGGTTCGAAACCTAATACCGCTAAAGGCCCTCCGTGTAGTGGGGCTGAAGCTTCTTAAAACCCTTCCTCTGGTGTGGAGGAGAAGCTCGGAGAGGTGGATTCCAACTCGGGTATCTTCCTCGTGCCTTAATTGTGGCTCAAGGTTGCTAGGTCCGTCCCCAATTCTCCTTGTGGTGCTTCCCAGTGCGATTTAAATTAAAATCAATTCAAGTAGATCTAATGAAACAATAATTCAAACTGGGTCAAACTAACTATTATAAAATATTACCATCATTTTAGTTCTGATTCAAATGAATATTTAAGTTTTCGTTACCGTAAAATCCGGCGTATAACGCGCACTTTCAACACACAAAGGATAAGTTCGTATTACTCAGGTGAACGTTATACGGCGGGTATAAAAATGGTAGTTTTAAAAATATTTTTTTAAAAAAAAGATGAACATAAAAATATTATACTTCTACATAGATCGAAATACTGTTTATTTAAAAGTAATTACATTCCCTATTAACCTTAAAAGTTACAGTTCTTGAAATACACTACATTTTCAAGAGTCTGCGATAATACTTTGAATAAATGACTTGAAAACATAAGAACATTGAGCGTGTACAATTCAGGTTTGTTCGTTAAAAAGGGGGTCCGCGTTATACGGCGAATATACCTAAAAACGTAAAAAGGCAATTTTGAAGTATAGGTGCACACGTTATACACTGTATTTTGTGGTAATTGGATCAAATGCTTTAAGAGAAACATATTTGCCATACAAAATATTTAAAAAGACAATGTACATGTAATTATATAAAAGGATTTATTTTAATAAGAACTTAACCACTATTAAATTAGACAAATTGCCAAAGTTGTTTTTGGAAGCAATATGTAAAATAAAATAACATATTTTAAAAGTTGATAAAGTTATCGAACCAGTAGTGGCTTATTTTCTCATTCATACATTTTTCGTACTTAGAAAATAGCAGATCACATTTTTTTTCCATATCAACAGGTAAAAAAAAATGTGCTTTTTGAAATCTTTTGTACCATTCATATGTATACTGTCTTTTAACCTCAATCGGATCTTCCTTTTGACAGATGACGACAATCATCGAGAATAGGTCGAAGATTGAATCATGCTGATGTTTTTCACTGTCATGCAGTTGTGATATCTTTTTAAGAAATGTTCAATGGCTGTCAAAGTAATCCGACGTAAAATAGGAGATAAAAGTTTTTATCTCAAAAATACTTGAAAAAGTTTTCATACTTCAGTGATTGTATTGTCAATGCTGGTTTTTGTTGTTTTTTTCCTAAATTGTCTTTATGTGTATGATGATTTTCTGGATTTCTTTTATATTATAACTTTATTATATGACTTTAAATAATACTTATAATTTGGGGATTAAATTATATGATTTACCTTCAGTTAATTAAAAATTGAACATACTCCAAAATTTCGTTTATAACTTTCTCAGTAAAAACCATTATAAACATTTCAGAAAACAATTGAGAGTATTTAAGGGGATATGGTTTAACAATTCAGTGGTTTTCACAATTTTTTGGCTGTTGTATGTATATGTATTGCATAAAATAGATTCTGTGTTCAAAATACCACAAAAACTAACCACTTGATTTTTAAAGAAAAATTTACAAAATCATGAAGTGATTTTAAAATACTACTGCATTTCTCTCTCTCTCTCTCTCTGTAAATATATATAACAAAAGTTGGTTTGGTTTTTATGATAACATGATTGATATTCGTAATTGCTTATTGAAAATTCTTTGAAAAATATAGTAATTCTAACTTTGGCTATTTTTTAAGGAAATAAGTATTACTTTGATTCAAAAATGCATAACAACTTTTATTACATTTATTAATAGCAATAATTTAAAAAATATCAAAGCATTTGACACAATAGAAAATTTTTTTTGAATATTTGGAATGAAAAATAATTATACTGATTATCTTTCTGAGATAAATATATGTAAAAAGTTAAAGTTTTTATTCATTACAGAGATGCAAATAAATACGAGCGCTTCAGTCATCATAACTCAGGGTTTTTTTTAATTATAGCTTTCAAACTTTAGAAGATATTAGAAAAATATATTTAGTATAATTTGGGCTAAAAATATTTGATTTGACTTTTTATCTAATTTTTGTGAATAAAATCCTATTGCAACCCGTAAAAACATTTTTAAAAATTTATTCGTGCATAACTCAAAATTATATACAAATTTCGAAACAATATAGGAAGAAATGCTAAGCTGGCATAGCATTTTCATAAAAAAATTATGCTCATTATGCTCCCTTCATCATCTATAAGCAAAGGTAAGATAGCAGAGGTCCTAAGATTGTCTCTGCTACTTATACAGACATTTTTTTAACTCTTTTCCTTTAAAAAATCTGTAAACTTCTAATTATAAAAAATATTACAAAACACTAATTTAAAATAAATAAATAATGTACTCAACTAAATTAATTAAAATTTTAAATGAGAAAGATATATAGTGCTGCATTTTTCTTTTCCAAGTGTTCTTGTAAAGGGTGTTTTTTTAGAGGTGTATATATATATATATATATATATATATATATATATATATATATATATATATATATATATAGAAATTTAAATTGCAATAAAACAACGATGTATTATTCGATTGACATGAATTTTTTTTTATTCGAAAGATAATCATGTGGCATTACATTTTAAATATGATTTCTGGCATAGGACTGCCACGGCTGGCTCGGATGTAGTCCAATCTGGACGTCCCATTTTCGATGACTTTTTCCAACATTTGTGGCCGTATGTCGGCAATAACACGGCGAATGTTGTCCTCCAAATGGTAGAGCGTTTGTGGATTATCCGCATAGACCTATGACTTTACATAGCCCCACAGAAAATAGTCTAGCGGTGTTAAATCACAAGATCTTGGAGGCCAATTCACAGGTCCAAAACGTGAAATGAGGCGGTCACCAAACGTGTCTTTCAATAAATCGATTGTGGCACGAGCTGTGTGACATGTTGCGCCATCTTGTTGGAACCACAGCTCTTGGACATCATGATTGTTCAATTCAGGAATGAAAAAGTTAGTAATCATGGCTCTATACCGATCACCATTGACTGTAACGTTGTGGCCTTCGTCGTTTTTGAAGAAGGATTCCACCAACCCATAAAGCGCACCAAACAGTCAGTTTTTCTGGATGTAACGGTGTTTCGACATACACTTGTGGATTAGCTTCACTCCAAATGCGGCAGTTTTGTTTGTTGACGTAGCCATTCAACCAGAAGTGCGCTTAATCGCTAAACAAAATTCGCTAATGAAAATCGCGCGACCATTATTTTCGAAATAAAATTGCACAATTTGAAAGCGTTGTTCAGGCGTGAGTCTATTCATGATGAATTGCCAAACCAAACTGAGTATAAATCGCTTGACAGCTGTTAAATCGGTCGCCATCTTGGAAAGTAATGCCAACTTAAACTTCAATACCTGGAAAAAAACACTCTGTATCAGGTGTAAAATTTCAGTTTTTAATCTTAGAAAATATGTTTTCTACTATTTTTCGAAAACATTACGTTGTATTAATGACTATGTAGCTGAAAACAATAAATAAACTGAATTAGTATTCTCGACCGAAATACATGTTCTTTTAGAGTTTTCACTGGAACAATATAATGATCTAGACTGGTATTTCAATTTTTCCACGAGGCCTTTTAAAAGTCTGTAAAAGAGGTAACCTTAAATTAAAAGAAAGACCTTCGTGGAACCCCAAGTAAAACACTGGAACATAGTTTAAGAACCTCTGATCTATTGCAATAAAAAAAACAAGTTCACACTGCCCCACTTTACATATATGATCCTTAAATTTCTAAATTAAGAAATTATTTGATCAAAAAACCATAACTTTTTTTTAATTCATTGCGTTTAGTAATTGTGTTCTGTCCTCGAGATATAGTGCCTATGTGTACTCAGTACTGAAGCATTTATTCGTTATGTTCGCACCACTTTCCTACTCCCCTCATTGCTATAGCTACCTTCCTGAGTAATTTTCAACAAACGTCAAGTTCCTCAGCAATTTCTGTGGAGATTAAAGCTCTGTATCGGATGAGGATCTCCAATAACAGTCTCCATTAAGTGCACTAAATGACGCATTTTTATTGTAAAGTGTTCATTTGTATACAATTGAATATAATTATAATACTTTATTGTCTACATTATTGTCTTCGAAACCATCTTCAGCTCTTGCATTATGTTCATATAAATAAAATTTCCACACACAAAAATTTTTAGTATTCACATTACACTCATTTAGGAAAAGAATTGAGATATATATTGTGTACAATGCAAGGGCATATAAATACAAATTTACACCGCATGAAAAGAATAAAATTTATTAAAATATTACAGTATATATGTTAATCCACAGAAAGTCAATTGACTAATTATAAACTTTGATTTCATCAATGCAGCAAAATTCCTTAAAACAAATAATACAGCGAGCATTTGAGAATAGACCTTGTAATTCCGATCTATATTCAGATGATGAGGATACATGAAATACCTGATCCGGGAATCTTCAATCTTGCATTGCGTAGTAATTTTCAAGTCAAACTCAATATATTGCTTAGTAGTCCTTATTAGAATGCATTTTTTGTGTGAAATCGGGAATAGAATTCAAGACATGATGCGCAGCCACAATAACCTAGTAGCTATGATCACGAACTCATGGTCGACGTTTCATGAGTTAGATCCCGAGTGTCACTGAAGACCTGTCGTGTAGAAGGACTGATACACATTGAATCTGTGGAGGCTCAAACTCCTGACTTTGGTGGGTGAGGGAGTTAATATTAACGTCCCACTGTTCATCTACACGTGGGCTTTTGGCGACGGACCACGTAATTTTGAACCATGGTCAAGTGACGAAGACGGCACCTGAGCTGGCACCCTCTCCTAACGGGAGGACGTTTGAGATTTAACGTGCATCACTCCCCTACACGGCATCTCTTCAGTGGTACCGGGCTTAAACTCGTGATAAGACCAGGCATGATCACATACCTTGACCACTCGGCTACCGCGGCCACCCTGACTTTGGGGGGAGGGTAGTTTGGAGAGAGGGAGTGTCAACTCAGGTGTCAATTCTCGCCACTTGACTGCGTTTCGAAATTATGCGGTATGTCGCCAGCAGCTGCTATGATGCTGTATATTACGACGTTTATAAACACACACTCACCCAAAACTTGATACAAACATGGCCTGCCGAAATATTTAAGGATTTTATACCTCTCAGTTCGTTGTTTTATCAAATGTTCTTTCTAAAGAATAAGTGTAAATGTGTTAAAAATATCCAAATTACCTGTCGATCCCCAAGTCCTCTAAATAAGTAACTCTGGATCATATAAAACCTATAAATAACCGATTCAGATGTTAGTATCAAGTAAATAATATCTAATCAAAAACTTATGTTGTTGTTACTAATGCCACATGATCGGCAAGTGAGGGAATGAGTTAATATTAACGTCGCACTGTTCAGCTACACGAGAGCTTTTGGCGACAGAGCACGTAATTTTGAACAATTGTCAAGTGACGTGGACGACACCGGAGCTGACACCCCCTCTCCTAACTACCACACCAAACCAATGGGAGGACGTTTAAGCTCTCAACAGATTTAAAGTGCATCGAGACCCTACACGGCGGGTCTTTAGTGGTACTGTGCTTGAACTCGTGACAAGGCCAACCACGATCCGGTACCTTGACCACTCGGCTACCACGGCCATCACATGATCGGCAAAGGCCAGCTCGAGGCTCACGGAATTCATCATGGCTACGGGGTAAGTGAAGCCTGTCTTCAGCCAAAGCTTTGAGCACCATTCCGATAACAGTACGAACCACTATACCAGATGGGTGATCAAAAACTGACATAGTAAATTAAATTATTTGAACATGTACTATTTTATGCATTGCCAACGGATTGGTGAAAAATCAAGGATTCCCCTTAAACACACTTTCTAGAAATAGAAAAATAAGCAAAAGGAAGAAACAAACAATAATATTCTAAATATTTGTGTTCGAATTCAGATCGAACAAGATAATTTTTTCATTATTATATCCTTTAATACAGGATTTCTACAAATTAGTTGGGCAATTTCGTAAGTTATGAACTTCTAAAATATTAAATGAAGTTAACCGGTTTAAAGTCAAACTAATAGCAATATATACTAAGTTTATTCATCGATAGATTTAGGTGTCATAACTGAAGGCCATCTTTTAGTAAGTGGTAATCATTCTTTGCTCGGCATTGCGATAATGGAAATGTACCATGTTTCTGAAAGAAGGAAATGCTGTGTTGTAAGAAAGCAATTTTACTGTTCAAGTACGACGAAATTTTGTTCGAGAATACAACAAAAAAAAATAACCTGAAAAGTGAAATGCAACTTTTTCTACGTGTGGACATACTACAATTTTTTCTTATGCCAATCATCAAAGCAAAAATCCCAAGAGATAACATTTTTCAAAAAGATGACACGCCCTATTCATACTACAATTGTGGTACGTCTTACTTCAATGCTAAGGTACTAGTTTGAATGGGTCGTGAAGGGGCAAAATTTTTCGTCCTCGTCACTTGACCATGGTTCAAAATTACTCGGCCCGTCGCCAAAAACCTTCGTGTAGCTGAATAAGAGATGCCGTTAATATTTACTCACTCACTTGGTCGTGGAGATGTTATTCAATGGCCACCACGATCACTAGATCTTTTACCGCTATATTTAAGTGTAAGGGGTTTTGTAAAATACCATTTGAAAACTCTGCTACTTCCTGTGTCCATTCCTCAACTAAAATTAAGGTATCCGACTACGTTCGGAACCGTGACTTTAAAAAAGTGCATAAATGGATAATTTTCATGATATTTAGTGTCACTCAGATTGGAATACATGCTTAAAATTGTTTTAAGGATATTTTGACAAAAAAAATTATTTAAATATAATATTTTGGCAAAAAATTAACGTAGAATAATCTTTTTTTCAAATGTTCCCCTTTTGTGAAAAATGGTTCTATTAGAATAACATTTTGCCTGTATATAGCTCAGACCTCTCTACACAGGCTCAACTAGAATTTTTGAAAAATTCACATTATTTTCAGAGTTACCACCCATTGAAATAATTATTCGCCTATTTTTTTTCTTAAAATTGCTCCCCTCTGTTGTCGTAAAAATATGAATAAACCCACTTCTAAGTTATACATTTCAAAAATTCTTGTTGAGCCTCTGCACAGAGATCTGAGCTATATACAGGAAAAAATATTATTCTAATAGAAGCATTTTTTACAAAAGGAGAGCATTTGAAAAAAAGATTATTCTAAGTTAATTTTTTGCCAAAATATTGTATTTAAATAAATTGTTTTTGTTAAAATGTCCTTAAAACAATTTAATGCCTATATTCTAATCTAAGTGACACTAAATATCATGAAAATGATCCATTTATGTGCTTTTGAAAAGCACGGTTCCGAACGTAGTCGGATACCTTAAGAGTCCTCACTGCAACTAATTTGTTCGAAGAAAACGTACTGACAGATCTGTTTCAAGAACTAATGAACCGTTGGGACGTTTACAGAGTAATGAAAGGAAACTACATCAAACATTTATAATAATAGTAAACTTGTTCTATTTCTCTACCTTACAACAATATATACAATTTTTTTCATGTATATTACATGCAATAAATCATATTTTTGCCCAACTAATTTAGATACCCTGTACACATATAATCTATATCTTTTTTTATATTTTATATATATGCATCTTTTTTATTTTATTTATTATATAATTTCTCTCTCTCTCTCCACTTTTCTTTGTAAAAAGACATTCCAGAATTCTTACCCTTCTATATCAAAAAATAAACTTCTGCTGCAGTTCCGTAATAATAGAATACCTTTTCAAGCTTTTTGGATTTAATAACTTCAATTGACAAAAATTGGTCAAAAAAATCAAATTTAATATTTTTAGCCTAAACTATTTTTTACATAGTTTTCTACAATCACAAAATTTGAAAGCTCCAAGTTTAAAAAACGCAGACTTATGATAACTTTTTCGTTTGTCTTTATTCACATTCCAAAGGCAAATTAAAATTTTAAGTTGACTTAACTCGAAAAGATAAAATAACTAGGTTGTTTTCATTTAAAATGCTAAGGCTTTTTTTCTATTGCGCCTAATACTTAGAAATTTTTTTCGCTTGTTGCTAATAGTACATAGAACAAAATTTGGTATTCATTTTTCAATCAAATCAATACTTATTCTTAAAAAATAATGGAATTTAGAATTTTCTCATATCTTAAGAAATTTTCAATAAGCATTCATAAAAGGAAGTATTGTACGAATACTAATCATGTTATCGCAAAACCCATACCCACTTTTGCTACACATAATTTAACGTACTGGTAAATCAAATTTCAAATATGGACGCCAATTTTTGTAGGAGGAGAGAGAGTATAGCATTTTAAAATCACTCTATAAGTTTCAAGTTTTTCCTTTAAAAAAATAAATGATTAGCTTTTTATGAAATCTTGAGCACAAAATCTGTTTTACATGATACATACACATAGGAGGCAACCAAAAAAATTGGGAAAATAATTTTATTAAAAAATTTTGTGTAAGTCGTACTATGTCCTCTTAAATTACACAATTAATACGTCATAATCAAATATTTATAAGGAACATTAATACGAAATAAATAAAATCCACAAAATAATGTTGGCTAACAATAGCTCAGTGAATGAAATAGTACGAAAATAAAAATAAATATATTATAATTTTTGGACAAAATAAAGTATTGTAGATATTTCAACGAATATAAAATTTGTGTTTTGCAATCGAAATACCTTACAGACAAAAATTTATATAAATAAGTTTCACTCTGAGAAATAAGTTATGAATTTTAAACTAAAAGTATTATATTAAGCTTTTTCAACAAAGAGTCCATCTCTATATAAATGACACGATTTCTACCAATCGAAAGTGATCTTTGACGTTATCTAAGTTAGGAACTTATTTATTTCTCGAATGATTTCTCAGAAACAAAAAATATAATAATTCTTATCCTCTATGACTGACAGAATAAGGTATTTAATCACTTCTGTTTCAAGAATCTTTTTTCTCAAGACGCGATTTCAACCAAATAAGAAATGAAAAAAAATATATTCCTATGATCCGCGATGTGTGAGTAAGAACAGACCCGAAATCTCCTTGTCATCGTTTCACAAATTCATCTATATATTACTCGCTCTTTGCTTTTTTTTCTTCTTCTCTTCACTTCGTCTCTCAGGATCCCTTATTATCCGCCTTTAAGGGGCGACGGGGCCTCGTTAGAGGCAAGCCGCCCTCTCAGTGGGGGGGAGCTGGTTGAGGCAGGGGGGTGAGCGTAACACCTCTTCGTATAGCACCGATTGGGGAAGAATCACTTCTGCTATCGTGATCCGTAAGGGTTACACAAGAGAAAGAATGAAGGAAAGATAGAATGAGAGAGAGAGAAGGAAAAAAAATAAAAAGGGTTGGATTGGAGTAGGGGGAGGAGAAAATGCGTTGCCATGACAACAGGACGGTGACCTATTAGTAGGTCGTTTCAATCCTCCCAGTCGATAATGAAGCCTTCTATACCACCCCGACATTTCCACCCCCTCCCTCCTCCAACTTCATTCCTTCATTTATTGCAAAATCCATTGCTTCTGTAGTTGGAGTCCTTTCCCACGCGATTTTGTAAAACACTTTTTTTTTCTAATCATTCTTTTTTCATTTTATTTTCACGCGACTGCGTGACATATGACTTTGTTTTGAGGGAGATAGCTTTATCCCCCTTTGAAACACCCCTCTTTACCTTCGCGACGGGGAAGGAGTTTACCTTTTATTCTTTTGTCCTCGGTGAAACTATTTAATTAATTAGGTATTTTCCTCGCCCGGAGTTTTCTCCGGGATGGTTCGAAGAGTGGGGTTTCTTTCTTTTTTTTTTAATGTATTTTAACGCAAACGCGTTTTCATTCGAAAAGGTAAAACAGGAAGAATCGTAAGTTCTCTCTTTGCTGTTTTAAAATTCCATCATTTTCCCCGCAAGAGGATTTTCGTCTACTTAAGGGAACTTTAAATCCTTTTAATTCCGAGGGAGTTTGAGTACTAATTCTCAAAATGTTACCACAAACTTTTTCAGTATTGGGAAAAGCTGATTTCTTCGCGACTTCTTTCCTAAGTCGCAAGTGTGGGAGAATAGTATTAAGTATTTTCAATCAAACGTGAATTCTTGGGAAATCGCATTCCAAAATCTGGAACTTAACATTCGAGTTCTTTTATTCTGGAAACTCAAGTTAAATTGCTTAATTACGTCCAAATAATTCATTTATTATGGAATGTAGTTTGTTAAGATAGAATTCCTTTTTTTATGAAAGTCTCTCAGAATCGAGAAAAGAACTAATGAATGTTATCTGTGGATTCTAAGTTCTCTTTCTAAGCAGTTTATTCTTCTTTCATCTAAATAATTAGTAAAAAAAAAGTTCCTGCTCGACAATTGCGTATTAAGAACTAATTGCTGGGAATAGGATACATTAAAGTTAGGGAACAAGAAGGATTTTATGGAAAATACTTTCACACAATCCTCTTTTTCAAACTAATGCTAAAAACATTGTTTTCATTTCATACGGTGGAAACTCTGGAATAATTCTAAATACTATCTAAGCTCTTGTGAATCTATTAGCATGTTTTAACTACTCAACTCAGCCTACGTCATTCTGTGAAATTATAATTTATTTCAAATAAAAGAGTGATTTTATTTTTCTTTTTACAAAGTTCATTGCATGATAAAAGTATATCAACCCAAAAGAACAATAAAACTATGCATATTATTGTTTTGTTTCTATGGTGTCGTTATTCTTTTTTTTCACTGTAAAGAAAACTCAAAATCTTTTCCCTACTTTTTGCATATTAACGCGAGCATAATCTAAATTTTTTTATTCAATTTTATTTAATTTGATGATACAAATTGTTCATAATTAAACATGATTTTGCGTATATTAATATTATATTGAGTTAACATATTTGTTTTTCTTAACTGTTTAGATTTTACAAAAAAAAATGTGATTTTTAAATATTATTCTTATACATAAACTTTAATTTGAATAAAATTATTTAAGTAAGCTTTTCTATTATAAGAATTAGACTTTTTAAGTAATAAAAATATTTAAAAAATAATTTATATATGACCTGCCATTTTTTTTATTTATTAATATTTTCAATTGGGAGAAATTTAGCCCACATTATAACAATAATTTATTTATGGTAATTATTTTAAATTTATTTAAAAGGTTTTTATTTAAAAACCATAAAACACTCTTTCAATCCTTTTTTCATAAACTTAAATTATTTCTGATAATTTGTAAAAAATTCATCCTTTATAACAGATTAATTAAAAAAATCATTGTTATTTCTTATTCTAATTTCGTATTATTTGATTAATATGAGTTATTTCCAAAATCATTGTTAATTTAAATAAAAATGTATCAAAAATCATTGTATCAAAAATTACTGCTAATTTGTAATAATCCTCTTCTATGAAAGTAATTAAATTACTAGGTGCATATAAAAAAATTCAGCATTGAAATGCTTCAGAATTATTCTATGCATATAGACATCATTACAGATTTATATCAAACAGACTATAGATTTACATCAAAATCGCTACCGATCAGTACTATCAATTTTTGCGTTCAAACTGCTATTTTCATCAAAATTTCTATAGATGTATATCAAATATAATCCTTACTTATATGAATTTAAATTACTCATTGGGTATTTCAAGAAATGTAAAGAGTAAAATACAATAATGTTTTATCCATTGAACGAATTTTAAAACAATAAAAATATCAAAGAAAATGATGAAAAATAACTGAAAATCACGTTTTATTAGTATACGTGATACTCTATGTTATTTTTTACACGAAAAAAAACCGGCAAAATTTTCCTACAATATATTATATATATTAACTTTGTCAGTTTTCTAAAAATAGTTTATTTAAGGTGTTGCAGCCTTTAGAAATAGTTTTAAATCCAGTCATTTATATAAGAATTATGAATTTATTAGAGTGTGGGCATACATTATTAAGTCAATTCACAAAAAAGAAATATCCCTGATAGAGTAAAAGTTACTCAGAAAAGAAATGAACTTGCGTTAAATTTGACCAAATTACTAGGTATTTAAT
This sequence comes from Trichonephila clavipes, assembly GCA_019973935.1. Taxonomy (NCBI): domain Eukaryota; kingdom Metazoa; phylum Arthropoda; class Arachnida; order Araneae; family Nephilidae; genus Trichonephila; species Trichonephila clavipes. The sequence continues at coordinate 275,071 of BMAU01001320.1, forward strand.
ATGTTTATTTTAATGCCAATTTCACAATATAGAATCCATTTAAAGGTACTACTGCAAGATCTTTAAGCAGGAGGAAAAACACGGTTCGTAAGAAGGTCATAATAAGAAAATTCTGAAAGCTAGATTTTAAGAGAGACTCATTTATTGTTCTATTCGAGTATTTTCCATAGTAAATTTTTGAAAGGTTATTTAAGAACGTCCCTGATTCCTTGAATTCAATATAAAATAGTTTTCTGCTAGGAAAGCAAGTCGTGTAGTGTTTTGTTTGCTCACAAAAAGAATTCTCCTCTAGATGCGCTCTACCAAACTGAGAGCGAGAAGTGGGGAAAAAACTGTCCACTTTCGATAAAGAGGTGGTATCAATAAAAAAAATTCAATGGGGATAAAATTCGATATTTTAAATGCAAGTCAGCGGTTGGTATTCGATATTCAAATGTAAGCCTAAAACTGTATAAACTGTAAATGTTCCTGTTAAAATAATGAAAAATACTAATTAAAATCACTAAATGTAACTTAAGTTATTACAGCAATAAATGTAAAATAATGTAATTTAACTTCGTAAGAAAACAAATGCATAAAAGAAACAATTATTTTACATTTTGAATCGATTCCTTCATCTTAATCGAATGGCGATCGATTAATCGATTCATTCAAGTAAGAAAAAGGGACCTGTTCTTAAATAGCATTGAGTTTTTTGAAAAAATTTTTAAATATATCAAATTTTTAAATATTTTGAATCACAATTTTTTTAAAATTAATTATATCAATTTCTTAAAAAATTAACTGTGATTTCTTAGATAATTCTTTCGTTGCTCAATATACTCATTTAAATAAGCTTAAATAAAATTTTGGAAGCCTTGAGGGCTGAGTGGTACCTTATCGCGCTTCCACGCCACATATCAGGGATTCAAACCCGGGCTGGGAAATGTCAACTCAGTCTTTCATCCCTGCAGAGAGTCGATGAATGAGTATCAAGCTTGCTTGGGAACTAAACACTGAAAGTTTCGTGTGAGTATGACCACCAGACCGGAACATCTGCTTATCCACATCGGAGTACAAGGTGAAAAAAACTGAGATGGGCACTATAGGTCTTGGGCCTCTTTGGGTATAGCGCCACTGTGATTTTGGTTTATTTTAGTTTAAATAAAGTTTTAATTACATGTTTATTAGACATTTTTATTAATGTAGGCATATTAAAGATTCTTGCCTGAAATTTTCCAAAGAAAAAAATCTTGGATGTTACTGATATGTAACCTTAATATTTTGCAATAATATTTCTTAATGAATTCAAATTATTATTTTTTATCAACACCTGAAATGTTTTCTTTTTTACTTTGTACAATCTTTAATCTTTATAACTAGGTATGAATTAGATAACATAAGTGGCTAATATATAGTCTAAAAATTTTATGGTGATATTTTTTAATGACGGGTTGAATTATCACTTTTAATCAACACCTTAAAAATTTCTCTCTTAATTTCGGAAATCTTTAGCCTTTCAACTAGGAAAAAGTAATAGAGTTTTATAAATCTAATTTTAAGAAAGTTATATATAAATGCTGCTATAATAGTTATTCCTGTATTAAATTTGTATAATCTTTAAAAAACATAAAAGCAGTAATACGTCTATATTAAAACTTGAGTTATATTTGAAAACTATTTGAATAATTTTACTTTGTGCATTCATTAATAGCATTTAAAAAATAAAAAATAATAACTTTTTCCATTCTGTGTTTTTATTTATATTCAATCTTATTGTAATTTGTTTTCATGATATTTGAAGCGAACATATTTATAACATTAATAGATTTACAATTATATCAGTAAAACAATTTGATAAAAACATCACAGGAGGAGTTATATTAAAGAAATATTTTATATTTCTTATATTTTGAAAAAGGAAGATTTTATAATGGATGTTTATCATTCTTTTCGGATTCATTATACAAATAAATTTCATGTATAATTGTATTCATGTCATTTATAGTTATATTGTGAAGGGAATTAGTTTGTATTCAACCTTTATAATTGTATCTGTTGTATTGTTGCAACTAAATTGTACTTGATCAATTTGATAGTTAAAGCAAGATTTATTTCTTTGGAGAAAAAAAGTCAGTTTATCGAAAAATTAAATGTTTCGTCGCTTCTTTTATATTATAAGTTGTGATGATTACTAGATGGAACTTTAACTATTAAATGATAGTTTAGTAATTTAATTAAAAAATTTAAAATGATAGTTTAAATTATTTTCCCTTAAAATAAGCTTATGTATAAAATAATAGCAATAGTATAATATAAAATCATTTTTGTTAGAAATATGAAAACTTTTAAAGGCAGTTTTAAATGAAAAAAATGTACATACTTTAACGAAAAATAGATTTTATTATTTAAAATATTTTTTTACAATTCTACTACAATAATTATTTGTTTCTTCCTTTGTTTTACATTCATTCTTTCCCGTTGAGATCTTACACCAAAAAAAAAAACATTAACATCTTTTATAGAATAAAACTTATTTAAATTCCTTTTTAATTTTTTTTTTAATTTTGAAATGATAGAAAAATAATAATAAATTTTTTCAAGAGAAAATTATGTCAGGACATTTTTTTCAGATAGCCACTGGTTGACCTCAAGATGCATTTAAATAGCTATTGATAATTATGTTTGAACTGCAAATGAAAAAACTGAGAATTAATCATGTCATGCCGTAGATATTTTTTAAAATGATATTGATTAAATTTTTATTTTCGTTAGAAATTTGTGAAATAAACTAACTATAAGTTAGCTGTACACTAACTAGTAAGCAAACATGCGTTGGAACACATCCTTTCTAGATTATGAAATTTCTATAATGTCGTTCCGTAGTTCGATTTTTGCTTAAATTGAAGTTGGCAAATAACACCAAAAAGTATATATAACGCAACTTTATTTTAAATAAAATATTTCTTCAAGATATATTATAGTGATTAAAAATATATAAATTTTTCAGCTTGTATTAAACTTCCAAATACTATCAAGTGACATTCTGAATTTGAAATTAAAGTTATTTAACACATACCCAATCTATATTTTCACTACACAAATTTCGATAGGTTCAAATTTCGTTAAATATGTTGAGACTCAAGGACCTCTTTTTGGTGCCGAGTGGAAATTTAGAAAAGTGTCTATTAGCTCACGTGACGTCCTTGTCGTTTGGCTGTTGTTTAAAATTACGAGGTCAACTGACAATAGATCTTGCTTTGAATTTCGACATTAACAAAGGATTAATTAATCATCAAATAAAATATTTAAATAAACATAAAAATTCTGCACATTTGTTCACTATCAGTAATAAATTAAAATAACCTTTTAGTGAATTTCGGAATGAATGGTAGAAATGCCAACGAGTTAAGGGTAGAGGCATTTAACTCTGATTCGTGAACACAAATGAGTTTTTTGTAAATTCCCGTTAACCCCTTAACTGCCGATTAAAAGTAATGCGATTCGTTCTCTAATGTCAACGGTTTTCACACAGGTGCGCATATGCGGTGTATTGGAGGAGGGAAAACAGATAGAAATGAAACAAAATTTTTCTCTGAAATAAGTAAATCCTTCGCAGAAATTTTCAAGGTTATTTTATTGCATTCCAAAGCCTTTGGAATAGTTTTACATGGTATTTTGGAAGGACGGATATATACGTCAGAGTCATTCAAAGCATTGGTTGAGCAAGACGGATGTATACGCCGGGGGCACTTAAGACTGTCTTCAGTTAATGTTAAAGAATAGGACCCAAATTTGGAACTTTTTTTTCGGATATAAAAGAAATGAAACATTAATATGATATTCTGACTTCACTATCCTTCAGAGAGCAGAATTTTTTATTATACTTCCCGATTTTAACCAAATTTATTCATTTTTTCTGGTGTAAAAGGGTGTTTCGCGCTTTTTTTCTCCTATACCGTAATGTTATACGGGCTATACGCCTTCACGTATTATAACAAAAAAGAAAGTATTCACAGAATATTTTGGCATTTTTAAAAACACTATATTGCTAACAGAGGTATGAGTTATAATATTGCAAATTTCAAAAGAAATTGAGGCATTTTTTTTCTGTCTGAAAATGTGCTTCGCGTTTAGTTCAAGCTCTCGCCCTTTTACCGAAGACAGCCTTAAGAGGAAAAATTGTAATTTTTATTCCTCGCTGAATGAATTTTGAATTAATATTACTTTTTTTTCGACAGTTTGTATTTTCTGAAATACAATGAAATAAATATATAACGAACGAAATTAAAACCTTCCTGCTTTAAATCGATTGATGCACATTTGTGCAATTTTTTCTCGACCCCTTTGCCCCGCTAGAAGACGTACTCCCTTAGCGTGGCCGGGTGTGAAGGCAGTGGGTGTCAGGTGCCCTACGACAGCATGATGGATGAGGGGGCCTCTTCAATGGGCCCTTCTTCCATCACCCTGACTCACTCACCCGTGACTGGCCAAAGCACTTCCTTGGACTGTCAAAACATACACTGCCCCCAAATCCCCAAGATTTTTTTTTATCTTTCTCTTTCTCGACTATTTATTTATTTTTTCTCTTTCCTTACCCCTATCCTGTGCATTCTCACTCAATGCCAACTATCTCATCCTCGAGTTGTGAAGGGATAGGGAAGAGAAGGGAAAAAAGAAGGGAAGGCCCATCACATGGAGGCTGTGGATTATCGTAAGTTTTCACTTGCACATGAGCTTCTCTTTCCCATGCACTGCCCCCTCTGGTCATCTTTATTTTCAAACTCACTTCGGCCAGCTCAAGAGAATATTTTGGGGATAAATGGACAGCAAGGAAAAGAGAGTGTGTTTGTTTTAAATGCTCAAGACTGTTGTGTGCTTTGCTGAGGGTGTGACTGTCATGAGGATAAGGGATGCAAAAAGAGTTTACCATTTCCAACCTATTGTTGGTTTTTTTAAAAAAAATTAATCCTTAAAACCCCGCCCATTCCCATCACTAAAAGATTTTTTCATCAATTTTTAACTTTATTTTATAGTTAAAATTTTATCCATTTCAAAGTAATTCTTTCTTTTTATTAATGTACAATGGTTATACTTTAAATTTAAAATCTTATTTATTAAAAAAGGACAACAATTTAAAAGCATTTTAATGTCTTCTAAAGTGTCATGAAAGGGAATGAAGATTCAGAAAAACTAAGTGCCCCCCAAACTACAACATAAATCATTAAAAACTTCTATCTCAAATGAGTATTATATGAAGAAATTTAAGAAATTAAGTTTTACATGTTCAAAAATAGGTTATTAAGTAATCCATAAATTTACAAGAAACCTTAAATATGTAAGAAACATCTCGTTTTTTTCAAAACAAACTGAAAATAATTTTAAATTAAATATTTTATTATGAAGAATTTATTTTATTTAGTGTTGTGGAATATTATTAGAATGAGTAGACACATTAATTAGTTTGAAATTTGAAATTAAGTAATATCTCATCAGACATTACCTCAGAATTAGGGAATGCAATACCGGTATACCGAATACCAGTATTTTGAGCCTTTTTTACAATTTCGTAATATCGGTATTCACAAGCTTAAATGCCGGTTTTTCGGTATTTACTAGACATTTTTAAAATTGTCTCCTCTATATGTCCAGGGATCACCAACCTAGCAAAATAGTACACATTTTTGTTTGTATGTCTCCCTAACGGGCGAAATTAATTAGACTGTGCAAAGATGCATCGTACAATTAAGAGTGAAATGTGTGATCATCGAAGGAGGCGAGCCAAAACTATTATGTTACAGCTCAGAGCGATACTGCTCACGCGCAGAACTCGTAGTCTGATATTTGTATCTGTTAAAACAAGGTTGTAGTTGTGAAGAAAGTGCGCAATATTTCGATATTTTTTAAACTGGTGAATTTGCATATCATACTTGCATTTACATATCCTCTTGATTTTATAAATGAAAATGAAAAAGAAGAAAAGAAACTAAAACTAATTCAAATTTTATAGTAAATTTTCTTAAATTCTTTTACCACAAACCTTATCCGCATTCAGAGGAATTCGGTACAGTTATCAAAGATTATTATGACCCTAATGTCGATAGTGAAATGGAGTTGAATATTGAACAAAAATTAAAATTAGCTATAACGAAAAAAGTTTCAACAAACCAAAATACGAAACAGAAATCAGCTATCCAAAGCCATCCAACGAGAAATCGATTTATTTGAAAATGAGAGAATTAGAGGTCAATACTTGGAAAGGTATATCGCGTATTGCTAACAATACCACCAACTAGCTTAGATGCCAAAAGAGAGTTTTCGACAGTCGCTAATTTTTGCACATAATTACGTTCCAGGCTTAATGACAGTACAATTGATGCATTATGTTTTTTAAGATCACATCTCAAAAATTTGTAATAATATCACAGACAGAATTGGGATATTTGCACTTTTTTTGTGATTTAAATAAATAAGATGTTCCTTTACTTTTTTGTGATTCTTTATGTTATAATTTAAAATTTACAAATTATTTTCTTTGATATTTACACTCTTTAACAAAATCGACAAATAAAACAAAGAAACATCTGTATTTTCTTTTATCTGCTAAAACTTCTACTACCAGTATTAAAAGCGGTATCCCGGTATTAGATCTAAAAAATACCAAATACCGGTGTTCAACTTTTGGTCCGATATTGCAATCTCTACTTAGAATGAATCGAAACTAATTGTCATAATAAAGTTAATGTGGGTAAATTACTAAGCAATGTAACTTAGGGGAAATAGCACATCCAGAGTTTTTAAAAAATGATAATTAGTAACATTACATGCTCATTCCGAAAAAAAAATTCTTTTTGAAATTAAGATTCTAGAAATATTGTTCAGAGGTTATCAGAAAATAATAACTTAGAATTTATAATAATTTTCATATTTTTAATTTCTTAATCATTCCTAATGATTAAAATAACTCAGAGCAATTCAATATGTTAGAAAAAAAATAAAAAATATTCTAATCATTAATTAATATTTAGCATTTTGTTTATAATATTTCTTCTATTTTGGAAGGAGAATATTTATATTTTTATTTTAATTTATTATATTAAAAATGTATTAGCTTTCTATAAATATTTGCTTTGGGTCCAAGCGAAAATTATAAAATTCTTATTTAAAACTCTTTCTGTATGTTTGTGTGTTGTCAAAAATTAATGTAAACCAATACGTTTTTAGATGCTTTCAAAACTTATCAAACACTGAACTTGGTCTCTTTTAAGGTATCCGACTACGTCCGGAACCCTGCTTTTGCAAAAGCGTATAAATGGATAATATTTATCATATTTAATGTCACTTAGATTAGAAAATGTATATCAAATGGTTTTAAGAATAGTATTACTATAAAAAATTATTTAACTACAATATTTTGACAAAAAATAAACATAGAATGACCTATTTTCAAAATATTCTCCTTTTGTGATAAATGCTTCTATTAAAGAGTGTTTTTTTTTCAGGTATAGAAGTTTAAGTGGCATTACTTTCCAAGATGGCGACCGATTTAACAGCTGTCAAGTGATTTATTCTTAGTTTGGTTTGGCAATTCATTAAAACGATCATCAAGTAAAGCGTAGATTCGTCGAATGGGCCCAAAACGAGATGGCCGTTGTTCCCGATTTTCATAAGCGAATTTTGTTTAGCGATGAAGCGCACTTCTGGTTGAATGGCTACGTCAACAAACAAAACTGCAGCATTTGGAGTGAAGCTAATCCACAAGTGTATGTCGAAACACCGTTACATCCAGAAATACTGACTGTTTGGTGCGCTTTATGGGCTGGTGGAATCCTTCTTCAAAAACGATGAAGGCCACAACGTTACAGTCAATGGGGATCGGTATAGAGCCATGATTGCTAACTTTTTCATTCCGGAATTGAACAATCATGATGTCCAGGAGCTGTGGTTCCAACAAGACGACGCAACATGTCACACAGCTCGTGCCACAATCGATTTATTGAAAGACACGTTTGGTGACCGCCTAATTTCACGTTTTGGACCTGTGAATGGGCCTCCAAGATCTTGTGATTTAACACCGCTAGACTATTTTCTGTGGGGCTATGAAAAGTCATTGGTCTATGCGGATAAGCCACAAACGCTTGACCATTTGGAAGACAACATTCGCCGTGTTATTGCCGATATACGGCCACAAAGGTTGGAAAAAGTCATCGAAAATGGGACGTCCAGATTGGACTACATCCGAGCCAGCCGTGGCAGTCCTATGCCAGAAATCATATTTAAAATGTAATGCCACAAGATTATCTTTCGAATAAAAAAAATTCATGTCGATCGAATAATACATCGTTGTTTTATTGCAATTTAAAGTTCTATACCTCTAAAAAAAGACCCTTTATAATAATGTATACTCTGTACAAAGGCTCAACTAGAATTTTTGAAATATATAACTTAGAAGTGGGTTTATCCATGTCTTACGACAACAGAGGGGAGAAATTTTAATAAAACAACGCCGATAATTATTTCAATGGGTTGTAACTCTGAAAATAGTGTGAATTTTTCAAACATCATGAGGTCTGAGGTCATGAGGTCTGAGCTATATACAGGCAAAATATTTTTTTATACTAGAAGCATTTTTCACAAAAGGAGAACATTTTGAAAAAAGGTTATTCTAAGTTAATTTTTTGCCGAAATATTGTATTTAAATCTTTTTTTGTCAAAATGTCATTAAAACAATTTTATACATATATTCTAATCTAAGTGACACTAAATATCATGAAAATTATCCATTTAAACTTTTTTTTAAAATCACGGTTCCGAACGTAGTCGGATACCTTAAGTTAATTCTTCATACCCATTTGATCATTTCCCAGAATTTTTAACAAATATTCTGGGTACAACAATTAAGAACTTCACACTTATCGATTAATAAGGTATTGATTAATTTCTTCAATGTTATTATTGTATCAAAAAGGCCTAATAGAAATGACAAAAAATTAACCTTATTCCAAATATTGTAAATTTTCATTGAACTTTGAATCAATCGACACCAAACATTAAAAATTTAAAAAAAATTATTCAATATAAACAAAACCACGAGAGTACATGGATATGAAAAGTTGATAATGACAGGTGATGAATAATTTAAGAACCACTCATCGATAACAAAAAATAAATATAAAAGTTGGCCATTTTTTCTTTATATTCGTGATTTTGAAAGATTCACTCACAAGGCTGAGAATTTATTTCCACTTTTAATTATTTACGTAACTGCATCAGTACTATTTTTGTCTGTTTGCAATTTTTCAACAATGCATAAGAAGACAATAACTAAAATTGCCTTTTTTAATAGATTCATTTCATGTGACATATTAGTTACATGATAATGATAAGCACGTGTTTTTAGCCAATCAGTGCAAAATCTCAGGTAACGTTATAGTTACACAATAAAAGCAATCATGTGATTCCTGCTAATCAGTTTATGAGCTTCGTTGTTGCCAACTTTTGATCTTTTTAGAATATTTCTCTTAAAAAATACAAATTTGTCAACAACAATAATGCACATAGGTAGACAAAATGCATTTTGTGTAAAAGTACACTCATTAAATAAGATTTTTTTTAATTTTAAAATCTTTTGAAGAAATTTAATTTTTATAGCATTTAAACATTTTTACCCAATTATAAAATTTGAAATTTTACCCAGATTTTACATATATAACAACAAGTACAAATAGTATGATGCCTGTTTTTAATTCAACGGACAACCCGTGTCTGTCTATATCCTATGCCTGTCATGGATTCAGCCTTTTAAGTTACTAATTTAACAGTTCATTAGCTTAATAGTTCCTACCAGCCCACACACAAAGCTCTTTTACATGTATATATAATAGTAATGTTTTATTGATATTGTTCACTTAGCAACTTTGTGATGAAATTGTTTTCAGCGGAAAGACTACTGGGCATTAAAATTGCTGCTAATATAAAGATAACCTTATAAATAATCCTCTTTTTTCCAATAGGATATTTTAAGGAGTGTAGGAAAGCTAATATCTTATTTTTTTGACAATTTGAGATTTTTACATTTTCAGATTGTATAGATTTTAACCTCTTTTAAAACACCTTGCTTTAACCTCTAGGGTAATTAGAAGCTCTTAAAACCTATTTTTAAATAATTGTTTAAACTAGGCCACGCCCATTTGAATGGCGAAAAATGTAAACAAAGTTCCTCGTTTTTGCTTAAAAGTTTAACGTCTGATATAAATCAAAACATGTATTTCTTATTGTAAATTTATACTCTTATTTTTTGATTTCCTACCCGATTAAATGTCTCACTGTACAATATCTCACTGTATCAATTTATCTCAAAATGTAAATTTTGATTTTCGATGTACAAACTACTGTTCACAGGTAAGTAAATATTTTATGATATATTTATAATGATGTCTTATATATACTGAAATGAGCCTTTTGTAAAAAACTCAAAAATTTATTTCTTATAAATTTTTTATGTGAAAAATTGTTTAATTTCGCAATGCTTGATGAAATATTTCATAAATTTTTTAAAAAACACAAAATTAGCTAAAAGCTCATTTCAGTATAATGAGAAAGGTGCACTTTAATTGTATGAAAAATTTCAAGCATGTACATATAAAAGAATTTTAGAAAAGGTACATCGAAAACAGCTAATTTAAACATTGTCAGTATATATAGAGAGAGATGTTTCTGTGACTTTCCCTATATTCCTGGCATATATTTTTCAAATGTGAAAATTACCCCTTTATATAAGGCATTGTCACTATTTAAAAATATGAAGGGGTTAATCCCAAATATATTCATAAAAAATTTAGCTTCTTAAAAAAAATTTTCTTTTTATTAGTAGATGTTCCCTCTCCAAAATGAAAAGGCGATCTTCAATCGAGGTCAGTGCAGTCACCTGATTTACCTGATGACGGCTTGGGACCAGCGAAAGATTGTCCCGTCCCATGCAAAAGCTGTGAAGGCAATTTCTTATGTTAACGAGCCCAGGGACTCGGAAGAAGGGGTCGAGCTGTTGATGCCCAACAGATGGAGCTGCGAATCGAAAAAGAACTTCCACAGACAGAGAGTGGGAGTTATGAAAAGCGAGGGAGGGTTGCCTCGAGAGGGGAGGGAAAGGCGATGACCGCACACTCATATGCAATAAAGTCCGGAGATAAGAAAATTCCTAGAAGAAAATCTCCTCTGATTCTTGGTTGGTCGCTTCCTTGGATAAATCCATAGAAGCACTCTCAGAGTTTTACAACCACCACATAGGCTCCTATGGTCGGCGCAATAAATTTATGGTATTTTATTTTCTGGCTTCTAGTGCAAGAAGGAAAACCCCAGGAAGTCGGTTTGGTTCAGGGCTGTGTGAGAAAGCGAAACGGTATTTTCTCTTTTCTCTGGTCCGAAAGGGGATAAAGATGAACCCCCTCCTCTTGAATTACATTACTGTCTTGAAAGCACATACTTTGTCTTTTGGGCTATGGCAAGCAAGAACAAAGATTTTTACTATGTATACTTTGTTAGGAAATAAAAAAAAAAAAATATTTGTTTTGAATTTTTTAAATAAAAAATTCTTTAATTATATTTAGCAATTTTAGTGGTTAGGAAAATGATTGTAGTGTGGTTTTTTTTTTTAAATTAAATCAGAAATATTTTATTCTTTGATGACTACACACACATCAAGAGAAAATCCTCTAATTCGACACAACTTCAAGTTTAATAAAAGAAAAAAATGTAAAAAAATCTACTCAGTAATAAAAAAATCTACCAAGAATTTTAAGGTATCCGACTACTTGCGACAACTCTTTTTTTTTTTAAAAAAATGGATCGATAGATATATTTTTTTTGTGTGGTTTTTAGATTTATTTAGTAAATTTTAAGAAGAAAAGGCTAAAATTAAGAAGAGAAAAATAAATTATTTTTATTAAAATGGAGGGAAATGGGTAAAAATTGACAAAAAATTACATAAATGGGGCCCGCTCTGTAGAAAAAGTAAATGAACAAATTCTCAATTTTTCAATTTTGATGTATTACTTTGTTATTCTCTTTTTAAATGATCTTTAGGATAAGAAATACTTTAGTTTTTAAAAAAAACTAGAGCACTTTATGTTAGTTATTACATGAAATTGCTTTAAAAAACAGTGATTATATTCACATAAAGAACTGCAAATTATGTAATAAAACAGTGATTGATACATCTGAAGGTTAAAACACTTCTACTGTTATAGAGAACATACACACAAAAAATTGCAGCAAGTTATTTTGAAAAAATTTTTAAGCAATCGCTGTCTCCGTTTGAGCTTTTCGAAAAAATCACATTGCGAGTAAAACGCATTTTAAAGTTTGTCATCTTATGTAAAATTATGGCGTCTGCTTTTACCAAAACCCTTGTAGTTTTTGTTCTAGGAAATGTAAAATAAAAAACTTGGTATTTTTATAGAGCTAATAGAATGAGGTATAAAACAAATCATAAAAAAAAATATTAATTTTTTTTAAAAAAAAATCATGATTTTAGGGTAGTTGGATACCTTAAAATTTCGCAGCAGACAGGAATCTAGTTAGACTTCTACTTTCATGCTCTAGGATTTTGAATGAACAAAAGCAGTCACCTTTCCTATATTTCCAGGATAGCCCAGTCTAGCATCCGATTGGACTAGGAATGAGACAAAAGAAAAAAGATTAGAAAAAACAGCTTCTGCAAAAAGAAAAGTATTGAATTTCAGGATAAAACTTCTTAGATCATATTCTAATATTAATTTCTTCATTAAAATATATTTTAAATTTGGTTTTCACTAATTTTAAATACCGTATTTACTCGAATCTAAGGCATCGTCGATTCTAAGCCGCACCTCCAAAATACAAAAATTTTTTTTTTGTGAAAAAATGTTGTCAATGATTGTAAGTCACATCCCAAATTCTCTACAGGTTTTTCAAAAAAAATTGTAAAAGGTTCATCGATATTTAATATTTAAGAATTTTTTTAAAAAAAATTATTGAGAATTAATAAGAAGCTAATTTATTTATATTTTACTAGTATTAAAATCTTTCAAACACATGAACCTATAATTAGTCTATCACGTTTCGAAAATGATTCCTCACTCCCATTGTCACAACTAAATTTGAAATTGGTGCCGGCATCGCCCTCATCCCACACGATGTCGTCTTCTGTACCATCTAATGCATTTTTTATGCGACATTTTTTCAAACGAATGAATAAAAATGAATGTAAAAGAATTAATTAAGATTGTTGAACATTTTTACAAGGGAAAATAATATTATTTTGTTTACGCCATTGAAGTACATTTGCTTCATCCGTGTCAAATTTTCAATGGTCGCTGCTCTGTTTCCGTTTCTTTCTGCATATCAAATTGCCTCTCTTTACATACTTGCGTCATGATGAATTCTTCTTGATACTATTGCCGATATATTTGATGTTTGACTGTTTAAAAGGAAGTCGTTTTCAAAAAATTTCCTAAATACGAGCAAACAACGATTTTTAAGATAGACTGAATCCTGGAAACAGACTGCAGAATGTGATAAGTCGTCAATGCAAGTGGACAGAATCGACGGTTAAATTTTTCCTATTAAAAGGGGTGGAAATTCAATTTCCTCCATCCAACAAATTCTTTGTCTTCGATTCTAAGACGCATCCGAGTTTCAGTAACATTAACACAGGGGAAAAAATACGGCTTAGATTCGATTAAATACGGTTATTTTTATCAGGTAACATTTAATATTTAAAAAGCAAGCTTTATTTAAGGTATCCGACTACGTTCGGAACCGTGAGTTTGCAAAGCGTATAAATGGATAATTTTCATGATATTTAGTTTCACTTAGATTAGAATATATGCATAAAATTGTTTTAAGTACATTTGGAAAAAAAAACAATTTATTTAAATATAATATTTTGGCTAAAATTTAACTTAGAATATTCTTTTTTCCAAATGTTCTAATTTTGTGAAAAATTCTTCGATTATAACAATATTTTGCCTGTATATAGCTCAGACCTCTCTCACAGAGGCTCAACTGGAATTTTTGAAATATATAGCTTAGAAGTGGGTTTATTCATATTTTACGACAACAGAGGGGAGCCATTTTAAGAAAAAATCGCCAATAATTATTTCAATGGGTGGTAACTTTGAAAATAATGTGAATTTTTCAAAAATTGTAGGTGAGCCTCTGTACAGAGGTCTGAGCTATATACAGGCAAAATATTATTAAAACAGAATCATTTTTCCCAAAAGGAGAACATTTTGTAAAAAGATTATTCTAAGTTAATTTTTTGCCAAAATATTATATTTAAATAAATTTTTTTTGTCAAAATGTCCTTAAAACAATTTTATGCATGTATTCTAACCTGAGTGACACTAAATATCATGAAAATTATCCATTTATGCGTATTTTTAAAATCATGGTTCCGAACGTAGTCGGATACCTTAAGGGGACTTGGTACCCTTTGAGAAAACTTCTTTATTTACGTATTTAAAAATTATATTTTAGCATTTTATACAATGTTTCTATTCAAGTAAATGTTACCAGATGAAAATTTTCATATATTATTCACACAATTTTAAAATTTTTAATTTTTTGAAGAAAATTGGGAAAATTTTGAAATCCTACTCCTTTTGTAAAAAATAATTTTTTGACCTGAAATTTTTTTATAATACTCTTATGGATGATCTAAACAACTTTAGGGATCGATTTTAGAATAACTTCATTCGTTTTTGAGAAAAAAAATAAAATGTTGATATACAGGCTAAAAATCAACGAAAAAGCCAACATGTCTTACATTTTATTTTTTAAAAAAAAAAGTATTCAGTTTATAGCAAAACGGATCCCTAATTTTATTACATGCTTAATTTTTAACACGCAAGAAAAAAAATGGAAGTGATTGGTAAATAATTGTCGAAGGAGTAGCATTTTGAATGCACTAAGGTTTCGAAAAACACAAACTGAGAAAAACAGGTTTAAAGTTTATAATTCTGAAAAATTAATTATTATAAGCTTAATTAAACTTAAAATACCACTTTAAGATATTAGTTATACGTTTTTCTTTCAAATAATTGCATTTTCATATTTTTTCAACCCACACATTTTTATAAATGATCAACTTTTAGAGAGTGCTAATTGCCCATGAAAATTCAAGAAAAATGTTAAAAAAAAATTTTTTTCTGTCACGACAGAAATTTTAGCTGTTTTTCTTCTTATAATATTAAAGTATTACATTTGTATGAAAAATATATCAGGAAGAAGAAGAACTGAAATTATAAAATTATTAATATAAAATGCCTTAATTTAAAAATTTTACATGCACACATTTCACAAGGAAGAAAAATTACATTATTATATTGCCTCGGAAATATTCTGCTTTTAATACTACACATTCTTTTTTATAGTTATTAAGTTAAATCTATTTCTAAAATAGATTTTTTTTTTTATCATAAAACATTTTTTAGCTTTTTTTTTCTAAAAAGGGGGTGTGGCTGAATTGCCTAATTTGTTTTCAAATGAAGTTTTAGTCAACTTCTAACTTTCCGACATGCACAAGTGATATATCAATCGAAAGATAATAATGCAAAGAATAAGATTAAATGAAAATAAAAAAAACGATAGGTTTGTGATTTTTAGGGTACCAAGTCTTCTTAATGTGACCCGTCTTTTAGCGAACTCTGTAAAAGTGTCTACACAGTCATAAGAGATTGGTTGCTAAGAAGACAACTAGATGCAAAGAAGTGATTGTAGGGATTTATGGCGTAAGAACAAATTTTAGCTTAACTGTGCTAAACATTTGTTAAAATATTAAAAGTATAATAAACTAGCAGTTATACCAGTTCTTCGCATGGGTGAATTGAAAAATTAGACATTGCAGATTTATCGGTAAACAAAATTTTGATGAGTTAATTTTACGTGAATTGTAAATTAAACAAAAAAAAAGCTTTTTGCATATCTCAGCTGAACAAAAAAAATCCTGTTTATTAAATTTTTAAGTCTGTAGATCTAACAGCTGATAAAAAGGATTTTTTTATCTATAACTCCCATTAACTATCTTGGGGATCGATTTTTGAATATACCTTCCTAAGTTGATCTTTGCTCAGCAAAAGTAGCACATTGTTACAAATTTTGTGTAATGAACGCTTAAAATAGTATAAATAATTTATATCTGGAGGTGTAATACATTAATATTACTTTCTGTTGTATTTATTTTACGTTAAAACTGTCATCAGCTTCACACTCCCCCTGTTCAAGCTTTTGCAGTTTCTGGTGCCTGGCGTAGACAAAACAAAACGTAAAGTTTTGCTTCACACATAAAAGATAGCTTTTTTGCAGATGACAGAATGTTTTCCAACTTTCTTGACAATTATCGCTATATTTTGGCTACTTCACGCTATATTTTTATAAATTATAGCCTATGTGTAATTCTGATGTATAAGTTATATTATTGTAAAGTTTCATTAAAATCCATTCCGTTGTTTTTTTGCGGGAAAGAGTACCAAACATCGATACAAACTTTCACGTTTATAATATTAGTAAGGATTATGGCTACAAAATTTATATATACATAATAATAATAATAACACGTAAAATCTCAAATTAAATGTAAAAATTCAATTTAAACATAAAAGCAAAAGATTTTGGAAGGGATTTTCTCCCAAACAACAAGCTGTGCGAATTTTATTTTCGACATTTTGTATTGCATTTTCAAATTTAACTATATTTGCATACAAACGTTTCATCAGTTTTTTTTAGGTTGTGGAACGTGAATAGTATAGTCTCAAAATAAATATTTAAAAAAACGCATTAATTATTCTTAAAATAATGAATAGTCTCAAAATTCATAAAAATGAATCAAATACAATCTAAAAAATTTTACTATTTGATTGCAAATTAAATTTAGAGCTACAGAGGTTTAATTGAGAATCATAAACTTACAATTGAAAAACTGTAAATAAATTGAATAGTTCCGATTACATTAATTTTAGTATTTCCTCATTTTAGTTTTGAAAATATGAATAATTTATGTGTAAAAAAAACTCTTCTTTTTTAATTTTGTATTTATGAGTATTTAGATTTGGGCAATAAAAGATTTCTTTTTAATTTTTAATAACAAACTTCGTTACCAATAGCTGATTAACAGCTAAACTTATCTTTGAGAAAAGAATTAAACTCCACACGCGCAAATAAACGTGCTTCTTTTAGTATTATTTTAAACAAACCACTGCCTGAGTTTATTTCCACTGAATTATTTACTAATAAATATTTTAAGCGATTATAATTTCCTAATTAGAAATGTTCATTTTATGTATTTAAATTCACAATAATGAATGTCGCAATTAACTATCATTACATCAAATATTTCAGCAATGTTGTAAGTTTTATAGATTTCTATATATAGATTAAGCTTTATAGATTTATAGATTCCCCTCATTTTTATAGATTTCCCCTGTTTCAATATTTTTAGCTAATTATTACATTTATATTTAAAAGTATACACCGCAGAGAAGAGAAATTTTAAAATTTATACAAACAAGTCTCACAAGAAATTGTTCTATATATGTACAGTGTATATATATATATATATATATGGGATCTAAAAGATTCAAACTGCTGTAAGTTATTTTAAGAAAAAAATCGTAAAAAAATTATATGATTGAATTGTTTGATTATTATTGACTCAAGCATCAAATGTCATCTGATGTTATACAATATTCAAAATATTTTAACAACTTTTTTTAAACAAAGTCATTTTTATTTGCAATTTTACAGAGTTATTCTTATAAAGACTTTCTTTTTAATAGCTTTTTTTTAATTAATAGTATGTATAAATTCACAAAAGGCTTTTACCAAATTCAGTTTCTATGATAGTAATTTTTTTCTTTCCACACAGATAATGCATGATAAATATCTTAATTCAAAATAACTACGAGTGCTTCGTAAATAATGAAACTAAAAACAACGATAATAGTTACTTTTTTAAATAAAAATTAGTAATATTAGCAAAATAAAGTACTTACATACTATCGCACCAATCACCAACTCTATTAAAAACTCGCTAAATTGGCAAACCCGATTTTTTATGCGTCGTACGCGCTGAGTTGGAAGCAGGGTGCTTCGCTTCATATAATGTCGCTAATCAGTGACGCAGACAAGGGGGGCTGGGTGTCCGGACCCCCCCAAGCCCTTGATTTTTTTTCCGATTGATTATAATTCTAAGTATATAGTACGTAAAATTTAATTAATTACTTGTTATTAATGATTAATTTTATTAATTAATGCTAATTATTTATTGAAAAATTAGTTTTTTACTGCGTTTTGTTCCCGGAAATCGACAAAATCAAAAGGAACCTGATACAAGAATGGTGAATTTTCGACCCCCGGACCCCCCCTTGAAAATTCCTGTGTGCGCTACTGTCGCTAATGGGTAGCGATAATACATCAGTACTGAAAAGAAATATCAGTATAGTGAAATACGAGGGTTGGAGCATATAAGTCATGGCAACTATTTTTTTTTCTTGTAGATATGTGAACGGATCACAAATGTATATGTGTCTTGGGGAAGTTCTGCAAGCATAATGTGTATGCAGAACAACAGATGGCTATGTGATAGCTGATAGTAGCGCAGCGAGGGCTGGGAAATCAGTCAATTAGTGAGTGTTGTGCGAAATGGAAGTAACCAGTGTTGAGCAACGCGCTTGCATCAAAATAGCCGTTCTCCGAGGGAGAAATGCGATAGAATGTCACAGCGAATTGGTGGACGCCATTGGGAATAATGCCCTACCATACCGTACAGTATCACGGTGGGTAGGAAAGTTTCAGCAAGGACGTGTGCCAACCAGTGATGAGCAACGTTCGAGACGACCGGTCACTCACCGTTCTCTCCTGATATTTCACCCTGTGACTTTGATCTCATTCCCCAGATTAAAGAACCAATACATGGTAAGCAGTTTACAACACGAGAGGACATTGATAATGCTGTGCGTCAACACGTGACCTGATACACACATGGTGCGGCAAATGCTGAGAATGATGGTATTCAGCGCCTCCCACATCGTTGGCAGTGTGTGGTGACAGTAGCAGGGGACTACACTGAGGGTCTTTAGGTCCAGGTTTATCATGTCAACTTTATGTGTACTGTGTTATCACTCTTTTGCACCGTGAAGGCCATATTGCCCTGTATACTTTCGTAACCAATTAGTGTGTTAGGATATTTGAGTGATATTTATTCATTGTCCACACATGTAGTTAACATCTTGTCCTTTCGTCTGTTTATATCATATTTTCCAACAGGACTGGTATCCTCAAGAAAAAAAATAGTTGCCATGACTTTTGCCCCAACCCTCGTATAAACTTCAAATATAAAATTTAAATACATTTGGTACTTACGTATCATCGCAACCTATTGGTAACATCATATGAAACACATGACTGCCAATTCAGCGCGTACGGTACGTACGAAATTGGAGTTGTCAATTGGGCGAGTGAGTTATCTTGAACGTTGGCGATTGTTGCGGTAATACGTAAATACCAAAACTTTTTATGATAATAAATACATAAAAATAAATTTTACATAAAATCTTGCAACGCGTAAGAAAACTTTTGAAGGCTTAAGATAACAAAAAAATAAAGAACAGGATATAATATTTAAATTTAGTCATTATAATTTCGTTTAATTAACTGCAAGTACGAAATAGATTTTTCATAAAAATGTGTTAAAATATATTACTTTCTCATTAACTTATGAAGTCTTGACATAAATTCATATACATATTTAATACCAAAAAGCAGTTGAAATTTTTTATTATATTCATTTCTTATAGGTTTATTGAAAAGTCTTGATATTTGTATCATTATAATTCGGAATATAAGTACAAGTAATGAAAACAAGATTATACATATAAAACGATTACACAAACGTAACATCAAATCTTTTCGAGAAGTATGAAAATCTCGAAAAGGATGGCGTAAGCTCAAATATCATCACTGACACCTATGGAGTTTAGACCAACAGTTTTGTGTGTGCAATCGCGCCGTAACCAAAAATACATACGGTACTTCTTTAATGTCTCAAAAATTAAATTTGTATTTAAATGAAGTGATTTTCATGCTATAAAATTTATAGCATTCGATTATATTTCAAAATTATATTTCTGGATCATTAAAAATTATATGTGACAGCATAAGTCAGTAAACTCTATCACTCTGATTAATGTATGCTGAAATGATTCATAACCTGTTTTTTTTCACCAAATTCGCTGTGCTTTATATATTTACACACATAAAAAAATTATTCAACAAATTTATGTAAACAATATATTAAATTAATATTGATGTGCATATTAAAATTGTTGTCAATTTAATATAATTTTTTAAAAAATTTTTACATAAGTTTAATAAATTCCACAAATTTTAAAGAAACGCTTTCAGTAATTGAAATTAGGTAACATATAGGTAAACGACAACCAATGATTTACCTTTAAAAAGTTAAATTTATTTATAGATCTTATATTTTACATAATGAAATACATTGCGAAATGCCATTATATAGGTATAACAACAATAAAAAACAAATGTTTTGGAAATGATTGTCTTGAAATGTGTAATATATATACATATATATATATATTTCTTTTCAAAATTTCTTTCCCTCATTCAATTCATTAATTTTCATCATAATACAGGGGGGTCTATGAAAATACTCTTTGAGGCCACTGGTTAGGGGGAGCCCGCGGTCCTCAAAGAGTCTTTTTGAGACCCACCAAGACAGCAAAAATTTGCAAGACATTATCGGAATTTCAATAAGCAATCTCACTCCTGTTTTCGGAAAAAATGTAAAAAAGTGTGATAGGGTGCATTTGTCTCATTAAACTGATTATAAAATTAAATGTACATGCAGTTATAGATTATATTAAATTTACGCGGTAAATATAAATTGTATACAAGTAATATAAAAAATTGTCAAGTCAATTTCTGCTTAGATCAACAAAGAAAAATATTATTTCAGCTACTTTTTATTAAATAGTTATAATTAATATAAATACGTATATACATGCGACAGAATCACAACATTAAGTGGCAATTAATTTGTATTAATTATCATTAAAGTATCGTATTGTTTTCCAAAACAATCGTGTATATAAAATTTCAATTCAACTGAATGCTTTAAAATGTGAGAAAAGAAATCTTTTTAAGTTTTAACACAATTCGCTAAAAAGGATGCCAACGTGGCTGTATTTTTAATTCTTTGAATAATTAGTTTTAATCAATTAATTTTTATTAATTATAATTAAAAATTACTGTATTGACATCCA
Source organism: Trichonephila clavipes (assembly GCA_019973935.1). Classification (NCBI taxonomy): domain Eukaryota; kingdom Metazoa; phylum Arthropoda; class Arachnida; order Araneae; family Nephilidae; genus Trichonephila; species Trichonephila clavipes. The sequence continues at coordinate 296,373 of BMAU01001320.1, forward strand.
AAATAATCATGTACATTAAATTTCAGCTCAATTGAGAGCTTTAAAATGTATTTTATTAACGATTGAAAATTCCACCAAGATAAATAAGTAAATAAATATATAGAGAATGTGAGCTATACTAGTAGGAATTGAAAAACTCTCAATCACTCTTTCATTTAATTTATATTTATTGATTTTTATATTATACAAATTATAGATACCTTTTCCCAAATACAAAGTTAACTAATGAGTGCAATCATTTTAAAAAGTGCGGTCGATATTGGTGCCCTCCAATATCCACCTTTTTCTCAATGTGGCTATCAAGCCAAAACAATGGGCTCAATTCATGGGACGTCATAGTCACATGATAATGATAACCCCGTGGTTTTAGCCAATCAGTTCAAAACTCATGTGACGTCGTAGTCACACGGTTAAAATAATCATGTGTTTCCAGGTAATCAGTTCATGTGCTTCATTGTTGCCAATTTTTTATCTTTTCAGAAGCTGTCTAAGAAAATACGAATTTGTCAACAACAATAATGCACATGGTAGACAAAATGCATTTTATTTTAAGAGACATGTATAAAATAAGTTTTTTTAAAAAATCTTTTAAGAGAAATTTTTTTATATAACATTTAAACATTTTTACATAAATTTTACAAATAGAACAAGTAAAACTAGTTAGATGTCTGCTTTGAATTAAACGGAAAACACGTGTTTGTCTTTACCATGTGACCATTATGAATTGAGCCCATAGCCCACCTCTGTCATAATGCATAATTATTTTGTTTCATCTTCAGTATCGAAACCTTAGATGTGAACTCCTAAACTCCATGCTGTTTACCATTTTTCTCGTATTATCTTTTCTTTGTTTACTTTTGAAAACTTTAAGCACTCAAAACTAATTCAATTCGCAATAATCCCGCATACCCCACTCCTTCTATTCCCCTCTCTTTCAAAGCAAGTGATAAACTCACTTAAGAAGCCAACCCACAAACATTACCGCATGGACAACTTTACACGTTCTCACACCTGTCCCCCTTTTTTTTAAAAGATGCACATATCGCTTTTTCTTACCCCATCCTACCCCGACCCCAAAACCCAACAATAAACGGGGTGGGGGAGAGAAAATGAGCTCGTTTAACTGTCATCAATTAAACGAGTGGTTTCGTCCTCACTTTTAGAGGGGTTGAGGGGGTGAGATCAAAACACGAAGAGGGGCGGTGAGAAATACCCGTGTGCTTAAAGAGCCTGACGATATTAACGTCTCTGACCTTCCACAACCCTTCCCTCTCTACCCCTAGTGTTCATTAACAGCCACAGAAGGCACGACCACTTGTTTTCCTCCATCCTCACTCTCGTCTGCTCACCCCCTCTTTTTGGATTCCAGAGCACCCCCTCACACCCACTCACTCCAACCATCTTCTCGACGTCAACTGCGACCGCCTCAGATGACAGGAAGCGAAGGAAGGAAGTACCCCTCCCCATTTCGTTCCATTCCACCCCCCTTCTTCACCACTAGGGTGGCTTGATTAGCGAGGACTCCAGGATAGAGTGAAAGGTAAAGGGTGATCCCGAGTAAAGTGGAGTAAGTCTGTTTAAGGGTCTTTTTGGAGTTTTAATTTTTTTAAGAGGTGGGGGGGGAATGCATAAGAAGCGTTTGGAAAATAATTGCCTGATTATAACTTTGGGATGACTGAGGTGAAAGTTTCAGAACCGATGTATATCGTTATTCTGTACTGATGATGTCGTTATGATATTAAGGCTCGGTGTCATTTGATACTATAAATATCTAGGGATTAATTTTAATTTTTTACAGAATTGGATTGCAAAATATATCAATGCGTTATAGTCAGTCTAAAATACGACCATGATTTTTTTAATTGTTTTTTTTTCTCAAATAATAACTATTGGTTCATTATTGCGTTTACTTTAGCCAATTACTCTGAGTTTGATTCGCAATTTTAATGTTCCATAGTTGCTAATTATCATTCGAAATTGGACTATAGTATTTAAAAACGCAATTAAATGGACAAAAATGGAAGAAATTAAAAAAAGAAAATAATTATAAAATAGGATATAAAGTTTTATATTTAATTGTTTTTTGTTTTTCAATTTTACGAAATATTACTATAAAGAATTCAGAAAATCTTATGATACAATTTTTCATTAGTTGAGTACTTAATAACGGGCATAGTAATTAAGCATAAATATTTTCGAGAGGAAAAGAGTATGGAAATGTACTTATTTCTCTTTCATTTAGATGAATGCTTCATAAACTATTGGTTGCAAAAATTTTAGAATTTTTTATATACCTCTTTACATAAAATAACTTGTTTACCATTAATAATACGGTAGTATCTAAGACTGCTATTGGCGATGGTGGAATATTGGCGCGGCTTTGATAGGGTTAGTGTATATTGGAAGAGCGTTTCTTGACCCCGGGGAGAACGTTGTTGGATCGTAGGCGAAGTGGTCACAGGGGTAAGAGAGTCCCTTGTTTTGTTTAGAACGAAGTGTTAAAATTGTGTCGGGCGAAGAAATTGAGAACTTCGGCGAGAGAGCGATCACAGGGGTGATTCGGAGAAAGAAAATATAAGATATATTCTCTTGGGACTGTGTGTGTACTTGAATTGATTGTTATCTGATTGTGTTTAATTAATAGAACTTTTGTTAATCAAGAATGATATATTTAATCAAGAAATGTGCTAATCAATATTTAATTATGTATCTGTTGATGGACGTGAGAAGTTATTAAGAGAAGAAATAAAATATACGAAAAAAATAATCTGATTGATTGTTTAGGTTCTTATTGGAGTATTGATAAAGAATATTGAGGAAGTATATATATATTTCGTTCGGTGGTGTCGATTATTATTCCAGATTTAATAATGCAATTAAAAATAATCAAGCACATCCTTCATATTGACTCTTAAATATTGCATACACGGTTATTAATAAAAGGGGTTGATATCTGAAATGAACTCAAAATGACTAAATTTAAGAAACAGATTATAGTTCATGTATTTGGTTCATTCAAATGAAACCCGCTCAGTGCGTTCAATTTTGCATTACAAGTAAGGTGGCACCACGTAACTGCATGTATGGTGGCAATATCTATCGATAGAGATACTGACACGTGCGCAACGTTTGACGTTTAATAGCCTACTGTGTGGTTTCACGCCGAAGAAAAGGTGGTCACACAAGCTATCGTCCACTACTGAACATGCAAACGATTAAGAAGGAAAAACGAGGAGTGATTCGATTTTTAGGGAGGCTGAGAAATGCATCGATGGATGAAGTCTGTGTACGGATGATGCTCGGCCTGGACTGGCTCATTGTGTCATCACACCGGAAATGATTGCGAAAGGGAATGCTTTGGTCTTTTAATTGGTCTTTTGGTCACAGAATCACCATGGACGAGATGCATCAGTTATTGGGTATTAGCTTGGGCACAGCTCAAACCATAATGGATCAACGCTTGAACTTTCGAAAAATTTGCGCGCAGGGGATTCTCAACCAACTTACCACCGAACAGCGTAATACTCGAATGGCGCTGTGTTTGAGTCATCTGCAACGTTATCATGAGGAGGAATACGGCTTTCTGTCGCAAATTGTCACTGGTGAAGAAACATGGGATCACCATTTTGAACCCGAAAGCTAGCTTCAGAGCAAGCAGTGGAAGCGTGCGACTTCATCACCTCCAAAGAAATCAATGGCCGTGCACACCAGTTCTGGTAAGGTCATGATGTCATTTTTTTTACCACAAGGGCCCACTGCTTATCGAATTTCTGGAACGGGGAACCATCATCAATGTCCAGCGTTATCAAACAACTTTACAGAACCTTAGACGAGCCAACAAGTCGAAATGCCCAAGCAAGTAGTCCAATGGCGTTATTTTCCTGCATAATAAATGTGCTAACAGTTTTGGTGACTATTTTTGAGTATGTGTACTGGGTATAACTACATTTTTCAGCTAATAAAATCGTTACCGTTACTTTCCATTAGTGACCGGGTTTCCTTTAAATGCCCCTAATATAATTTACCGTGTTATTACGTTACTCTATGTTTTTAAAGGGATCACTTCTGATGGGGCGTTTTGCTGGAGAGTGAACTTGAATGAACGCCACGCTCGGGTATGTAACACTCATTACGCTTCTTTCATCTTCAGACACACCCCTAAAAAAGGAAGGGAGGGACATTTCCCTCCGCCACTCTGAAACGCTGTAGTTTGCCCCCCAATACGCCGTAAAAGTAAAGTCCCTAGCTTCGATCTAAGTGGGACTCCACCCCCATCACCTCGTTCTACGGAAATGAATGCGGGATTCTTTCTAATCCTAGTTGGAGCATGAAAATGAAACGTAATATTTTTTAAAAAATAGGCTTAGAGAGAAAGAGAAATCCTACACTAAAATTAAGCATAAAATTCAACATTATTTAAACATTAAATGTAGAAAAAGGACACATTTTTATTGAACTAAGTCATAGTATAATTATCATTAGCAATATTGCAGTGATTTTAAGAATAAAAAATATATTTTTGTAAGCGAATCGGAATAGCAATGAACAAATAGTTTTGTTAATCACATTACCTAAATATACTTTGAGTCTAAAAAGAAAATTAAAACAATTAAAAGTTTTAAATAAATAAATTAACTATACAGGTATTTAAAAAAAAGTCACATTAAATAATTTAAATGCAAGAAAACAAAATATAATTAAGAAGTCTTTCCTTGCAGCAGCACCGGATATAGTTGTGCAAAACTGTCATACAATAATGAAAGAGCTAGTATAAGCCAGAGATTATGTGATATAAATCTTCTTATTAAATTCCTTTTAAAAAGTTTTGACCTAGATTCCGCTGTTGCCAATCAACTGCCTGTCTTACTATCCCTTTGCTTAAATTAATTCATGGATAGAATTGAATATTCTTAAATTACAAACAAAATTCACAAAGCCGGATCGGGTCTTCCGAGTAAATTACCTATGATTTTAAATGGGAATTTAGTAAGTGGGCAAGTAGATTTTTCAAAAGACAAATCAAAACTTTTAGTTGATTTTTTAAATCAAAATTCAATTTAATTATGCAAAATGATCCAAATCAAGCACAAGGAAGTACTCAACGACACTTGATGGAGTTTTCTTATAGATATTTAAATAAAATTTTGAATCTAAAGGATTTATAACCCATGTCAGCTACCATAAACCTATTGTTTCCCTCTTAGAATACAATTATTTCCCAAATATGATTGTATATTTCTAAAAAAATATTACTTTAAGAGTACAGACATATGAGAATAAATAATTTTATAGGAAAATACTAATATCCCCTTGTTTTTTATTCTCACCTAACTAATCTCTGAAATAACATTACAAAATTTGAAGTTATCACTTCTATCGTGTGGTTATAAGCACACACACTTTTTTTTATTTTGTTAATTAAAACTTCAGTATCGTTAAAATCAAAGTAAAACCTTATTGCGAATGTTTATTACTGTAAAACAATAATACACTACAAATAAAATACATGTAGAAGTACCCAAGTGTGTGTAAATTTTGCGCAATGCTTATGGGGTTGCAGAAAAGTTTTGTACAAAAATGGGATCGCCCTCCCCCTAATTTCTTAAGAGTCCTTGCCTTGGAAAAATAGCATCAATTATCATGATCTAGATTTCAAAACTATGGTTAAAATCCGATGATCAAAGATTATGTAAAATTCAAAAAGACTGATAGAGACAGAGATGATCTTAAATATATAACAGAGTTATCATTATTTTATTGCACTTATAAAGTATATTATATTTGTTATTTTTTTCCAGCATTATCTCTGATTACATAAAAATTATATTACATTGTGTGAAATTTGTAAGGAATTTAATTTTTATCTGACATTTAATTTTAACGTGATTAAAAAACTCTAATAACTTGTTCAAAGATGTACCAAAAATTTACTTAAATATTAAAAATTCATAAAATAGAATTGTTTGTTTTTCTTAATTTTTAACTTATACTAGCAGTTTTAAAAACGCAACAAAAATATTACCCAAAAGTCAATTTAAAATATGCATTTCAAATAAATTAACTAAAAAAATATTTAGAGCAAATTAGGAGCCATTTCTGAATTGAAGGACTATTATTCTGGAAATTTGGATGAGTAATTGAAATTCCATAATCAAATAGTAGTCATGGTTACCATAATCAAAAAAAGTCAACAATTTCCTTAAAGTTGACTAAAATTATTGCTCAAATTAACGCTCAAAAGGCTATAGTTTAACTAGATGCATTATGCTTCTACAGAAGAACTCACAAAGAGTTTAATCAGAAAATGTATCCAATATTTTCGTTTGAATCACCAGAAAATGAGTGTGTGCAACAGTATAATATCAGATGGTTATTACAAATTTAAAGTAGACGTTATTTTTTAACCTTTTTTTCTTAAAACACACGGAAATTATAATCTACAAGCTTATTTCAATTTAATAAAAAATGCCTTTTTTAAAGCAGAACAAATACAACTCGGCATGTTTTTGAGCATGATCAACTATAAAAATAGCCTTGAGTATGAAATTATATTACAGAGTATATGTTTATTAGTATATTCAGGTCGAAGTTCTTTGTTTTTGTGTTGAAAATAACATGTTACATTCCCAAATATATGAAAAGCACATTCTCTTATGTTAAAATGAGCGCACGTTAATTTGAAAAAATTCGTTCTTCATTTTAGTTCTTTCATTACTTGAATATGATTTTTTGATCTATTCTATCCATTATCTTTATTATAGCAAGTCAACAATCGTTTCACAGAATTGTTTGTACAAGTATCCTAAGAACTGGAATTTTAATTATTCAATGCATAATGACATTCTTGGAAAAAGTCAAAAGAAAATTGATGTTTTGAACTGTGCTTCTTTCTAAAGAAGACTAACGCCAAGAACCATTAAAGCTATAAATGGCTTCGAATATGATTACTCTAAAGTAATGAAAATTCGTTAATTTTCAAAATAGTTCATTAGAACTTGCAGAATGTTTCTATTTTTTGCCGTCACAATGTTTTTCAACTGTGCTATTTCATGTTGAAGCCAACTGAGAATCTCTAATGAGTTTATCCACCCAAATAAAAGACGTGTTTTAGTTCATCTTGACTGAGTTTGATGCTTCCTCATGAAATGTGTTTGTGCACAAACTACTAAAACTGGATCCCGATGTCATAGTTTTAACAATTTGAAACCTTGCATCTGTGAAAACGCGTTCTGAGAAAATCAATGAGAGTGTGGCAAATTTTAAGGCATTCGATTCCAATTATTTAAACAATAACAGATTTATTAATGGACATGGGCAAACTGATGACTATACGAAGACAAATCGACATATATGCACAAAGAAATATTATAATAGGTTATTTACAGTATTGAAAATGGCACCACACGTTATAGTAAAGCTTCATAACGCTCCAGAGATGACTCTCTATAATAGTTCCACTAGCAGTAAACTCAAACAGATAAAGTCTATATATATATATATATCTCTTCGCAGTCAATGCACAGGCATATTCTGATCTCGACTGCACTCTCTTCTCAACTGATTTGAGCGTTGCTTCAAAGGTCCTTCAAATATCCTCATTAAATTTCCAAAAGGGCCGATTCCAGAGACTTCTCAATCTTTCTTTGGCAATACCAAGCCAATTTGTCACCAAGGGTGATAAATTCGTTAACCTGGTAATCTGATAATCTTATTCTTCAAGTTCGTGCTGGGAAGCAAACTTGACCTGTAAATTTCCCACATGAAGAGCGCCGCTGCACAGAAAGAAACACACATTGTTTCAATATGCACCAAAGAAATGGGAGATAAATAAGGTTTACTGATCTTACTTTTAAAATTACAATAACGGAACTTCTGATCATCTTTCTCTGAAAAAAGTCACCGAAGGCCTTCTTTGTTAAATAATAACTTATTAAACGTTAAAAAAAATAGTTGCTTGTTCTTTATACTTGAAAAGAAAAAAAGAAATTTGTTTTTTCCTACGAGATTTTACCAATTTCAATTATATTAATTTCAGCAGAAAAGCACAGAAACAAAAATTCTGAAGCTCTTTATTTTATACTGTGCCAAGAAACTAATCGAATTTAAAACTTTCTAGAAAGTAACACTTTAATCAGAAGAGAACTTTATTATTATTATTATTGCATGACATTGGTTTTGTTACATATATATATAATTTTAAAGGAAATATCCCCTTACCTTCTCTATATATTTCATGTATTTAGACTTATAAATTATTTTAGCAAGTAAAACGTAAACCCCATCATGTGTTTAGTATAAAATGCATCGAAAGGAGAGATTCGATATAAAAATTTCCAGATAACCAGCCAATCGTATTTTGAAATATATTACTCACTATCTGTTCCTAGACTATTTTAGGAGATAAAAAAATGAAACTTGGCTTTGGGACTTTTTCTGAACAATGAACCGGTAAAATTAGGCTTTTAGAAACACTATAAGAAAACCAGTAAATCATTTCTACGCATGAAGATATATTCAATTCATACTGAGACATTAGATAGAAACGACAATCTACCTTACTCTTTTGCCTATTCTAACTTTTTTCAGACAGGAAAGGTTCTTCCTTTCTTATGTACTGCATGATAATCATGTTCAAGAGGGTCTACTACTCAGGGCTTTTCTAGCAATGATTGCTGCTTCGTGCCATAAGAACACCTAAAGGAGATTTTAATGACAGCGAGGGGTTTGTAATATTTACAAAAAGACATCAAAGAAATAATAGTAACTTTATCATCTCGAGTACCGTTCTCCAAAAAGAGAAATTTAGTGCTTCTAAGTTATATTACCATGTACTACAAAGCATTTAAAGAGTCAAATTAGTTCTTACATTCATCTATACGCCAGAACCAAAAAAACAGTTACTGACAAATTTAGTGCTTCTAAGCTATATTACCATCTACTACAAAGCCTTTTAAGAGTAAAATTAGTTCCGACAATTATTTATGTGCCTGAACCATATAGATAGTTCCTGAGAAATTTAATCAACAATTGAGAATTCTCTGTTTGTATAATCACCAACTGAATTAATCTAACGTATATACTTTTGTGTATGATCTGCATTTAGATAAATATATGTAAGTGCATCGAAGATTTTTACCTATTCCTCACATGTGATTTTCTTTTCCTACATTTATTTTTTATCGAATAAATGAAAATGTTCTATCTGTTTCTAAGGTTGAAAATTTCCATTTGAACTGAGATTCTCCTCGTAGATGATTTACTGATGATTTAAATGGTTGGTCGATAGAAAATGTCAATACTGAGAATATTAATGCATGATGTTTCTAAGGGAAAAAATATTTCAAATACTCCTGAGAGGGTGTAATTTAACAAATGATAAAACACACGCTTGATTTTGCATATTCTACGAGATATATAAAGGAAATATTGCAGCTCTATCGTGTTACCTTACACTTATGGGGATTGATGATTCTCCTAGTTGTCGAGAATTTAAGTAGGGACAAACTGTGTAATTAGAATAGTCGTGCGTGTTTTGCACACGTCGGAGATGAACCTCTTGAACAAGTTATAAAAAACAGTCCAAAATGAATAGCTTCAAGATTAGCCCAAACCTTCACTATTTACACGACATTTCTATCACTGATTTCCACATCAATTTATGGCAAATCAACAGGATCGGTGAATCACTAATAACGGGTCTCCTAGTTTTTCGGTATAAAATTAAACCCATTCATGGAGCGAAATCTGAGAAATGAGAATTAGATTATGCTCTATAACGTAAAAAAACGATGGACTGTGCATCAGCCTTCTGAAAGTCCTGCTTTGATATCGAAATCAGAATTTCGTTCTATTTTTACTGAGTTGGAAATAATGAGTGCAGAGACAATATAAAGATCCAATGAAAATTGGATGATAAGCTGCAATTAGTGGTATTTCCTTTCCTTCTGGTGGTGACAAATGCCCTTTAACGGAAGAATAACCCCCAACCACAGTGGCACACCCAAGGGGGTCCAAGTGCCCTAGGGGTCCAGACCCCTCCCCCCTCAAAGCCCTGGATTTTTTTTCTGATTGATTATAAATCAAAGCAAATAGTACTTAAAATTTAATTAAGTATTTGTTATTAATGAGAGTAATTTTATTAATTAATGCTAATTATTTATTCAATAATTAGTTTTTTACTGTTTTTGTTTCTGAAAATGGACAAAATCAAAAGGAGCATGATACAAGAATGGTGGAATTGCGACCCTGGACAGCCCCCTTGAAACTTTCTTGTGTGCACACTGCAACCATCTGCCTATACACTTTGCAAGATATAAAGGTGCTTCCTCGGTCAACTTCTTCCTGATCTCTCACCATTCGAACACGTTTGAAACATGAAAGGACGGCATTCGCATGCCTTGCACTGCTAAGTTCAGAAAAATAACTGTGGCAAATAGTTGTTTGGAAATTGAGAACCATTGAAGGTCCATCCGTACAATCATTGACATTGTATCCAGACGGGTCACTTCACGCATTGTCGTCCGCAATTACTTTAAAATCTACTAAGCTGACGCTGTTCTTAGTGTCCATTACGAGTATCCTCATTTCTTCACTTATTGCTTGATCCTGTCTCTTTCTGTTTGCCTAATTTCTTCACTTTCTTGTCACTTCTCAGTGTTACAGCATTAGTTATTTATATATTGAACAATCTATAATTTTCTTAGAACTAATTTTTTAAAAATTAATATACAGTGAAAATCGCTTAACGAGAAACTAAATTATTAAAAGCTTAAATATATTAGATAGATATGTATATATGCATGTATTTAACAGAAATCAATGAAATAAAAAAAATTACGAACAAAAGGAAATTTAATAAAAACTTAAGCAATATAAAAAATATTTACAGATTTCTTCTGTTTTTCATCAACAGCCTTAAGAAGCATCATCTTCATTTTAAGTGAAATAGGAGTTTGCTTCTCCCCTAGCTCTTTGCCAATGTGCTCATAAAAAAATTATTCTAAAATAGAGAAAAAAATAAATGCGAACGAAGCTCACTGATTTTTACTCACACTGCAATGTATTCGCCACCGAAATCCAAAGGCAACTGATGAAGGATGCGATGCTTTTCTGAGACGTTTGTAGAGGTGGAGGGCAAAAGTAGCTTAGAGAAACAAAATTGGCTCGTGTCACAGGCTACTCTGAGGGTATTTCAAAGCCAAGTTAGCACTTCTATGAAACATGTGAATCTACTCTCTTTCATTTCACACCCCTCTTAAATCTCAACTGAATGGGTGTTTTTTTCCCCTAATTTTCTCAATCCCAAAAGGGAAATCCTTTCGTGTTAAGAGATTTTCGTTTCGTGTTATGAGAAATAAGGGATTAAAATACAAATTAGTTGATCAGGACTGTTGTAATATTTCGTGTTAACTGATATTTCGTCTTAAGCGTTTTATCGTTAAACGTATTTCACTGTATATTAATTCAAATGATAACAACGAAACTGCAAAATGATTATGAAATTTTAGATTTAAAACTGTTTATAATTTTAAATACAAAACAAAAAAACTATTTTTAAAAAAATATATATTTATCTTCGAAATAAAAAGCTTCGTACATAAAATGTTTTAAATAATTGTATATAAATGAGGGTGTACTATCCAGTTTCAAAATGTTTTTTTTCAAATCCTACACAATTAACTCACACTCTCTATATATTTATTTAACTTGTTGGAGTTTTCAATCGTTAATAAAATAATTTCTATTCATCCAATCAAGTTCAAATAAATTTTTTTCTAAACTTGTAGCGGATGACACTTGATGATAATACAGTTTTTTTCAAATATTAATTCATTAATCAAATTTTATTTTTTAATTTTAAATTTATTCTGCGTTATTTCCCTTGTAGTTACAATTGATGGAAACAGATGGCGCCAGAACGTTTTTTCTAACAAAGTAAAAACTGACGTTAAAAAAAAATTTTATATTACTTGTTTTATTTCTAATGGCATCTCTTTTTCCCTACAGGCGGATACTCAAAATGCAAAAGCCAATGTCTCAAACTGTAGACATTGATATAACCACAACAATTAAACAGAGAATATTCTATTCCCTTTACAAATTTTTTCTCTCACTCAATTCATTATTTTTCGTTAAAGCAGCGACGGAAAAAAATGTAATCCATTGATAAAATTCCATTTACGAACATTTTTTAAAAAACATTTTACCCATATTCGAAAAATAAATCATGAATACGTTTGACACGAAAACTCTTAAAACGAAATATTGGTTAACACGAAATAATACAAGAGTCCCGTCAAACTACTATGTATTTTCATGCATTTTTTTCTCTTAACACGAAATGAAAATCACTTAACACGAAAAAAATTTTCCTTCTAGGAGAAGAAGGATATTGAAACTGAGCCGACACTTATATATAATAAAATGTTTGAGAAATTTTCTGTACTATTTGACTGACCTAATGTATAATCGGAAGAATTTTATACAGTCGATGATGATAATGTGTGTACAGCTCCAATTAGGGCAGAAAGACAAAAACACTTTGGAGTTTGTTCAAAGCTCAAAAAATATCATTGGTGCAGATTCGGACGACGAAAATTAAAGGAATAATGCAGCTCCTTCTCCACGTCTTCCGAAAAGAGGAACATCATGGAAAGTATGCGCAGTTATTTAGACGTACGTTTTAATGGGAAAATGAGTACCAAAATGAACGGCATCAAACAATTTGATGATAAAAATGAGTGAGGGAATATTAACATCGCACTGTTCAGCTACGCTCGGGATTTGGTGACGGACCTCGTAATTTTGAACTATGGTCAAGTAACAAGAACGACATTTGACCTGGCACCTTCTCTCCTAACTACCAAGCCACACCAACAGAAGGACGTTTGAGATTGGACTATAGATTTAACGTGCATCACTCCCCTTCGCGACAGGTGTTCAGCAGCACTAGACTCAAACTCATGACATGCCTGTCACGAGCCACTAGATGGTATGGCCACATTGATGCTAAGAAAAACAATACAAAGAAAAATATCAGATTATTTTCTAAGAAACTCAATAAATGTTTTGTGTTTCAAAAAACTTGAAAATTTTGTATGAAATGTCTTTAAGTTCTAGTGAATGTTTTTGTTTCATTGATTTTTTAATTTAATACATGCATATATACATATTTATGTAAATAAAATTGTGAGGGATTCGTCCTTCTCTCTTGTCTTCTCTCTCCGCCTAGAGATGTGGGAGGAAGGGAAAAAACACTAGCCGTAATCAGAAAGAATCTATTTATTGATTTCCCAAAATAGCAACAATGATTCAATTAATTTCAACGTGATGAAATGTATTCAATATGAACAAAATGTGTCTAATAGCAAGGCACACGGATTACGAGGAGACTATCAATATCGATCCCCTTATTATAGGATCAGAGATCTACTACCCCACTTAATTTAATACTAATTCAACTATAGTGATTAATCGTCACTTTAAATCATTCCTCTATCAAATATTTGAAATACTCTATAAAATACTATAATACCTAATCAGTAGCAATTAATTTTACCCCACAACGTTCTCTCTTCTTCTCCTCATTGCTAGCTAGAAAACCTTGACTTATATATATTAGACTTAATTTGAACAAATATCACGGTTTCTTCTTCAAAAAGGTTGGTTGAGAATAAACGTGAATTGATAGCCCAAATATTTCCCAAGAGGGTTAGAAGAAGGTTCGCGAATAGATCCGAATGTACTCTAATAAACTTAATTTTGTTGAATATATATTTTTTTTGCAGTATCCTTTAACACGAAATTCTTTCAGTACAAAAAATGTTTCAGTCCCTTCAATTTAGTGTTAAACGATGTTCACTGCACTTCAAAATAATTTATAAAAATCAACACACTTGAGATAATTAAAGTTGTTGCTCTTAGAAATTTAACCATTCTGTTTACTATTATTCATTACAAATATTGATCACTTAGGAGTATATCAATAGCTTAATTGGTATACTTCGAATTTCAAAGTAACATCAAAGCTTACACTTAGGAAACGATTCACTTAAAATAAAGAATTTTCAGAACTTTTAATCAAAACATCAAAGTAATCCGTATTTTTAATCAAAAATAAAATTTTCTCGAATGGGTTTCATCTTGCATCATTTTACTTTCGGTTTTAATACAGTCCAAAATATTTTAAGTGAAGCTTTCAAGTTATTTCGTCAAAGCTCTGTCAGGAAATTGCTTGCTGCTTAGAATATTAAAATGGGGGGATATCGTATATCTCGTGATAATATCTTAGATTGGAAATAGAATACTTAGGTGAGGAATTCAATTCCTGATTTAAATAATTATATTGATAGATACATTTGATTATCTAAATGAAAAATAATAGAAAAATATAATAACAAGCAGGTTTAATTTACTTTTTTAAAAAAAAATCCTTCAAAAATATTTTTTCGTAATGTTAAAAAATCATCAACCGAATAGAATAAAGACAAAAGAAAAAAATAAAGAAATGTAAAATTCCTTATAAGTCAACTTAAATATCTAAAATATTTTAATATATAGAGGAAAACAAAATAATTATTAATCGGAACGTACCTATGAGGAACACATGTTCATTGGTATGAAGATTTGGAGAAAAATAATTCAAAAAGTATTAATTTCAAAATTTAGTATATCTACAAAGGCGTTGAATTTTCGAGAAAGTGAAAACGATTAAATTTTTGTTAGAGATTTTAGAATTAAAGTAAAACTATTTTTTTTTGCAATATAAATAATTAAAAAAGGCGATTACTAGTAAATGATTGGAACACTTCATAACCTTAGTTTTCTCTCCCCGCCTCGTCTTCCGTTTATCGTGTAATTTAGTTCGACCCTGTTTTTCTAAAATTCGATACTAAAGAAACTCTTAAATAAATCTAATGTTTTTTTAATTACTTTTATTTTGTACCATAAAAAAGCTAAAATATTTAAATTTCATTCCCCTTGTTGCAGTACTTAACCAAAAAAAATTGCTTTATTTTTCGCTTCATCTATATACCAGACAATATTTTTCGACACAAATTGGTTTTAAAATTCTGAAAAAAATAAATTCTATCTTCCCTACAAAGGTGTTTATAAAATTAACTTACAAAACTATGTTAATAAACTAAAGTGGGAATGTACGAAATATGTAATTACACTTAATAAACAATATTAAAAATTTACTTATTATTGAAAAAAATATACTCCATAAAAAAATTTACCCTAAAAGCCATTGATAGTTAGTTCAACTGTTAATCAACTCTAATATTAATGGAAGAGATTAAGCAAATTAAAAGAGAGAGAGCGCCCGTATTTAAAAATTCCTAAATAACGTTTTCAAAGGATGTAATTTAATTTTGTTTTTTTTTAATATAATATTAGATCATTTGTATTAACTTGATTTTTTTCAATTAATTTATAAGTGTTGCATTTGCTTTGATATGATGATGAAATAAAGGCGTTAAATACTTTTCTGATATTCGCTCTATTCCTTTTATTGTATATATATACTGCTAGTTCGATGCATACGAATGTTTCTCTTCGCTTTTCTGAAATACGGTTATTAATTTCTCTTAAACGAATACATTTAAAAAATACAACAAAATATGGTTTTTTGAAAATGTAAAAAAACACCATTTTTTTATTTAAGTTAAATAAATCCCTAAAAATACTTAATTTAATTTCACTACACCTTAATATAATTCCGTGTGACAATTCTAATAAACCAAGTACTCTATACCTTTATATAATTTCTGAACTTTCAACAGACATCACTCTTTTATGTAAAGATTGAAGAGAGTAAATTAAAAAGTATGCGAACACACACGTTGCATAACCGCACAAAACTGAAATTTATTTTAAAAATAAATCTCAATTTATTATCGAAAACTCCGACATATCTCTGACCGAGGAATGTAAATAATCCCCCCCCCCTACCTTTGCACATCAGAAAAGAAAAGCACAGCAAAAATTTAAATATTCCCCCGGTAACTCATCCCATTACTCCACCTAACACCCTGATCTCTTGTGGGGGTGGGGGGCAAGGTTCGATGATGGCCCCTTGATTGCATTCCGACCGCAAAAAAAAGCGCGATGGCGCCACGCAGCGTCATCTGCATATGTCAATTGCTGCTGGCCTTTTAGCCGAAAAGACCCCTCTGGCTTCGTTCTGCTTGGGCGAACCCCCATGTTCTTATGCCGAATGAGCCCCCACTAATGGTTCCTTTTCCCCATCCCCCCTTTTGGAACAAGATCCCCAGGATTTCTCTCTCTCTCCTCCTTTTGGAGGCATCTTTTCGTCACTGAGACAGATTCTTGGTGCACTGGTTCCTTTATCCTCTACCATCTATCTTTCTGATTGGACATTAATCTGCCAGAGTTTCGGGTCCCACCATGCCTTGGCGAAAAATCCTGGCGATAGAAATAAGGAAAAAAAAATATTTTTGGCCCTAACTGGAAAATAAAAGGAAAGGGTTGAGCGCGCGCATGCGTTGTGTGGAGGAAACAGGGAGACGTGACTTTCCGTTAATTTTACGTCGGGAAAATTTTTCCTCTGGGCTTGTGTCGTGCATATTGCGAAAGGGAACTGATTAGGAAAAGGAAGGATCAATACGGAGCGACGCCCCTTCAACACACAACAAGGATTTGTTAGTCTCCATTCCCCCAGAATTTTAGTGGATTTCTCTTTTTATGTCCCTTGACTTTTTTTTCCATCCTCAGTTCTTGAGTCTTTTTTTTTTAAAAAAAAACTTTTTTTTCTACTTTTTCACAACTCCCAGATGACTAATTTGAATTTCGTGTTGTGACTGTGAGTAGTAAAATAAGCTGATTGGCTATAGAAATTGGTCGAGTTGTTCAGTGTTTCGTTTATTAAAATGAAAAGTGAGTTTTTATTAGTTTTCTAATATACTATTGATTAAAGCACAAGGAAAAGAAGAAAAACAACAGTAAGTAACATAATAATAAATTAGAGGTTAAAA
Source organism: Trichonephila clavipes (assembly GCA_019973935.1). NCBI lineage: Eukaryota > Metazoa > Arthropoda > Arachnida > Araneae > Nephilidae > Trichonephila > Trichonephila clavipes. Next base: position 313,370 of record BMAU01001320.1, read on the forward strand.
AAATATATACATTATATATAGAAACATTTATACACTTTTGAAAAATGTATAACAATAAGTTATATAAATATATGTTTTGTAGGGGACATTAACAGATTATAAACAGCAATTATACATTAATGAATTTCATAATAAACTCGGTGTTTATATACATATAATAATATTGAATTATTTTGCAATAAATTACGCAATGTTAAATAGAATGCTAACTTATATACATAAGACTGAATTGCACGATAGGAATGAAAAAAAATAATAGGTATATCTATCAGGTGGAAACGTAAAGTATCCGATAAGTGATCTGAAAGCAAAAAAAAACTGAAAATGATGTAAACGACTACCAATCTTTTAAATCTTTAAAAATTAATTCTTCAAAATTTGAACTATTTTCTTGAATTTTAACTTTTAAATTATTCCAAAAATCTTTCTTTCATTTTTAGAAATCAAGAAATTAAATTTTAAACCACTTGATATTGAAAATATTAGTAGTTTCTTAAATTATTTTAAAATTATTCTTAAAATAAAATGAAACAGTTAGAGAGCATACTATGTCAAAAAAAAATATTGATTTCTCTACATGGATGAAAAATTTAGCTTTGAAATAATCGTATTTGCTATAAAGTAAAAACATCATATATCGAATCAATATAACTTTACATAGTTTTAATATATATATATATTGGAAATAGTTTTAAACTAGTTTCAAATAATAAATTAAAATGTTTTAAATTTTCAATGCATTTCGAGTGTAAGAGATGGTGACGCCTACCAAACCAAATCAAATCTAGAGGGATTTCAATATCCAACGAAAGAATTTGTGTGCGATGACGTCAAACACCATATGGCTCAGATTACGTCAGATTACACTGACGATGAACGAGTGAGGTTCGCCGCCCTTTTATCTACTTCGTTTTTAAAAACAAAAGCAGACCTCCCAATTTAGGTTTAACCAGGTTTAGCATCCCCATCTCACATGTGAACCCTTATCTCTATTCAAAATGTCCATTATCTTTTTTTGTAAATAATATAATGCTTAATTTTTTATCTCAATAAATTAATTGCTTGTTTAACTGGGTTACGTTTTCTTTTTGTTCAAAATTCATTTCACCCCTAGACACCGTCCCCCTCGTATATCAGCTTTTCTCTATAGTAGAAGTTACAACAGGGTTGCATCAAACAACACGTTCTCTCAATGTATATATACACTGAAGAGCCAAAAAAACTGACACTGGCATGCGTATGCAAATAAAGAGATATGGGACCAATCCGAGTACGGCGCTGTGGTCGGTAAAGACTATATAAGACAACGAGGGTCTGGCACAGTTGTTAGATAGGTTTTTGCTGCTACACAATGGCAGGTATCAAGATTTAAGTGAGTTTGAACTTGGTGTTATAGTCGGTGCACGAGAAATGGGACATAGCATCTCCGAGGTAGCGATGAAATTTTGATTTTCACGTACGACTATTTCAGGAGTGTATCGTGAATATCAGGAATATGGTAAAAAATCAAATCTATGACATCGCTGCGGTCGAAAAAAGATCATGCAAGAACGGACCAACGACGACTGACGAGAATCATAATGCGTGACAGACGTGCAACCTTTCCACAAATTGCTGGAGATTTTAATGCTGGGCCATCAACAAGTGTCACCATGCAAACCATTCAGCGAAACATCATTGATATGGGCTTTCGGGGCCGAAGGCCCACTCGTGTACCCTTGTTGAATGCACGGCACAAAACTTTACGCCTCGCCTGGACCCGTCAACATTGACATTGAACTGTTGATGACTGGAAACACGTTGCCAGGTCTGATGAGTCTCATTTCCAATTGAATTGAGCTGAGGGACATGTACGGGTATGGAGACAACCTCATGAATCTATGGATCCTACATGTCAACAGGGGACTGTTCAAGCTGGTGGAGGATCTGGTATGGTATGGGGCATGTGCAGTTGGCGTGATATGGGACCCCTGATAGGTCTAGATACGACTCTGACAGGTGACAAGTACGTAAGCATCCTGTCTGATCACCTGCACCCATTCATGTCCATTGTGCATTCCGACAGACTTAGGGAATTTCAACAGGACAATGCGACACCCCAAAATGCCCAGAATTGCTCCCGAGTGGCTCCAGGAGCATTTTTCTGAATTAAGATGCTTTCTCTGGCCACCAAAATCCCCAGACATGAACATTATTGAATATATTTGAGATGCCTTGCAACGTGCTGTTCAGAAAAGATCTTCACCCCCTCTTACTCCTACTGATTTATGTGGACAGCCCTGCAGAATTCAAGGTATCAATTACCTCCAGCACTACTCCAGACACTAATCGAATCTATGCCATATCGTGTTGCGGCACTTCTACGTGCTCGTGGGTACCCTACACGACATTAGGCGGGTGTACTAGTTTTTTTTGGTTCTTCAGTGTATATACTCAAGTACACCCAACACTTTCTGTGAGATCTCTTATTACACGACAGTGAAATGACAAGGTTCAAGATCTAACTACATTTCCTCTTTTCATGCTCCTTGTTTACTCTAACGTGATATAAGATCACTGACTTTCCACTAAAAAGTGAAAGTGAAAAACTTAAATTAATTCTTATAATTTTCAATGGCCTTAAATTTGATACGTCAAGAAAAATTTTGTAAACAGTGATCTTAACATAGAAAGCAACCTGAAATTCCAACAAGAACTAGATGTTTATTTTACTTGCAACCAAAAATCACATGTAAGGGTTTGCAAAATTATAAAACAGCAATAGAATAAATAGCATATTTTCTGATTAAAAAAAAATCTAAAGCAGTTCATCTGGTCGAAATATTATTACCGAACGAAAATTTTAATTTGATTCAAGCTCAGATGAAGTTGTAGAACTTCTAAAAGGAACTTTGATTTCGATTCCTCTCAGAAAGCAAGAAAATACACTAATTCTATGAAAAAGTAGTCATGAATGATAGATTAATTTTATTTTTAATAATTTCTGCTATTAATTGAAACATGAACGAATTTTATAATAATATTTTAACTATATAAATTTCATAACATAAAATACACGAATCTTAGGTATTTTAATGTAAATAGCCATACCTTTGCATGAAAAATTTACATAGTTAATTTTTCATCGCTCTTTTATTCACAGTTTTTCGAATTAAGTATTTTTTTTAATTTCAATTTTCACAGTTTTGGAATAAAGGGGGCGGATTGTATAGCCAATAAAAATACCATTATTGATTTTTATAAATTTCAATTTCTTTTATTTTAATGAAATTTAGATAAAAATATTTAAAACACTAAGCAAATGAAGTCTACAATTTAAACATTTTTAATAAAGATTTAAGATTCTGCAAAATAATATAGGTTGCACTTTTTTTGTTTAAAATACACTGGCCTCAAAAAGTTAAGGTACAACCGGGTTTTTGTGCCTAATTTGCAAATGAATGAATGTAGAAACAAAACATTTGGAGGATATGTGCATTAAATAGTTTTTTATTGAATGCGTCATAGAAATTTGTATAAGTGTATTGCAAAAACGATTTATAACAAAAAAGCAATCTCTGCGGAAAAGTCCATTCTTGAGAAAACAGCACATCACAGTGTTATGTGGTAAAATGGCATAAAAACAATACAAAAATGGGTTCTAATAAGGAATGTGTCCACCCCTAACTTGAATGCATTGGCGGCATCGATTTCCCATGCTGTTTATTAAGTTGTCGGACACCGGAATAGGAAACGAAGACCAGACACAGAGTAAGCCTTGTTTCAGCTCATGTAACGACCTTGGAGGAGGATTTAAAGCAGCAACCTCTCTGCCAAGATAGTCCCAAAGATGTTCTATCGGATTCAGGTCTGGAGATCTAGCTGGCCATTCCATTCGTTCCAAACCGTTATCCTCCAGATACTCCTCAACAATCCCAGCTCGGTGAGGTCCTGCATTATCATCCATCAGAATGAAGTCGTTACCAATAGCAGCAGCATATGGGCGGACATATGGATCAAGGATCTCATCCCGATATCTAAGACCAGTTACGGTTCCTCCATGGAACACATGCAGGTCAGTGTGGCCACCGAGCGAGATCCCTGCCCAAACCAGGATTCCACCACCTCTATAACTGTGTCTTTCAACAGTGTTGGATTGATGGTATCTAGTGCGCTGTTCCCTCCAGATCAGTAGACGCCCTGAATCACTCTCCATTGTAAATCTGGACTCGTCTATGAACAGCACAGAAGCCCATTGTTGCTGCGTCCAAGAAACATGTTCTCTTGCCCAGCATAAGCGGTTCCTTCGCTGTCGTCCGTTGAGGGGAACGCACACAACTGGTCTTCTTGCATACAGACCTGCATTGTGAAGACGATTTCGCACCGTAGTAGCGGAGATTCTTCTTCCTGATGCTTGAAAGTGGTCTGCAACGAGCTGCGGCACAGTAGTGGTTCTTCTCCTTCGTGCCGAAAGAGCTAGAAAACGGTCTTCTGCAGGTGTTGTAGCTCGTGGTCGTCCTGGAACAGGTCTTCTGGACACAGAATCTTCGGATTGGTATTGATCACAAAGTCGCTGAACAACACTACGAGACACATTGAGACGTCTAGCAACATCAGCCTGCGACAATCCCATTTCCATCCATCCAACTGCCCGCCACCTTAACGAATTGGGTAAACGATGTCTCTGAGACATTTTCTAAACTCTATTGACTATTGTCACCGAAACTGCCAACAACTGTTGAAAATCAACACAACTTACACACAAAAGTACGAAAGCTTGATATTTGCATATTTTTCTCTCACTCATAAATATACGTTCTTTTCTATAAAATAAAAGTTGTAGCAATCGTTTTTGCATTAATGTTTTTAAAGTTCGTTATTATCATTCATGTAAACTATGCATTTTATTGTTACTGCCATTTTTTTTATGGTGAGCTTCGAAAAACATGTTGTACCTTAACTTTTGAGGCCAGTGTACTTAAATTTTATGCTTGAAAGTATAATTAATCAACCTTTAATGATGGTTAAATTTCTGGATATTTTTCAGACAACGAAAAAAAAAGCATCGAAGTAAGTTTTAAGAAAATCGAGTAATTATTAAGCAAAAAATTTTTTCCTATCATATTCTGTGAGTGCTACTTGTAATCTGAAATCAATTGGAGCAGTAGCACAAAGAAGCACCGAGGCAGCAAGATATTGGAATAATTAGAGGTATGCGATCAAATTGAAATGGGATACCACCACATGTATTAAAACCATTGTTTTCTATTAATTATCGGATGTCTCTTACTGGAATGTTTCTAAGAAATTTTGAGATTCGTACGAAAATATTAGGTTAATCAGCATCTTCGAGAATATGATGAATTTTTAAGACATTCCTAAGAGGCAAAACATAAATTATAACTAGCTTTTTTTATATTTCAGCGTTTCTCAAACTGTGTGGCTCGAACAGATTAGAAAATCGAACACAAAAGATTATTTTAAAAAATTATTAATTTACTGTAACACACAAAATGCATTCAGACATAATAAAAAAATACAATGCACATTTACACTGATACAATACACTTATGAATGTATCAGTGCGCGACAATGTATTTTATAATTAATTTAACGATAACTAAGTTAAGGACAAATTGGATAATTACCAGCGAACTTACGGGCTTTTATTAAAACTTATCTTGATAATTTGTACGGTTTATAATTAATCCCTTAATTTCCTAAAAACAGTCACGTGATTCGCTCCCCAAAAGCACCGTTTTCATCGCAGATGCTCAGATGTGATTTTTGGGGGAGAAAAGGAATAAGTAAGCAAATTCTCTGAAATAAGTATATCCTTTGCAAAAACTGTCTAAGTACTTTTGCTGCCTTACAAAGCCTTCGGAATAGTTTAATAGACAGTAATGCACAGAAAAAATCGTACTTCGAAAAGACGTATATATACGTTCAGAAAATTCATGCTTTGGCTGAGTGAGACATTTATATACGCCGGTGGAAATAAGAAGCTAAAGTCGTATTGTATCTTTAGTGTCAAAGTATAGTGTTATTCAATTCAATACATTGTTATTGTATGGAGGGGGGGTGCAATGAAAATTATGATTGAATATTGGGTCGCGAATATTGAAAGTTTGAGAAGCACTGTTATATTTTGATTGATTGTTTATTTATTTTACAATTTGAAGCAACATTAAGGCTGGTGACGAAGCTCGCACGCTTTTTTTTAATTAAGAAAGCAATTATTTTAGTAATTACTTATTTTAACTAGGAAACTTATCGCTCTGAATTATGCTCCCTAAATTCAGAGCGATTTCTCTGGTAGAAAAATTCAGAATATCATTCTAATTTCGTATGTGTGAATTAACATATAGTCTTGTGTAAAATGGTGCTTATTTAAAGTTAAGAAACACTGAATATATAAGAAACAGTGGGGCACACAAAATTTTTCAAGGGAGGGGGGTTAGGGTCGAAAGACCACCATTCTGGTATCATACTTTAAAACGCCACAAAAAAATATTCTTTTGATTTTGTCGATTTTTGGGAACAAAAAATAGTAAAAAGTAAATAATTGAATTAATAATTCGCATTAACTAATGAAATAAATTGTTAATAACAAATACTTAATTATATTTTACGCACTCTACACATAGGATTACCATCAATCTAAAAAAGTCAAGGTCTATGAAGGGGGGAAGGGTGTCCAAACCCGAGGATCTCCCCTTATCCTATATTCTCACCCGTTATTTTTCTCTCAATTCGGAAAAAAAGACTTTTTAACTATTGAATTGTTCCCTGGAAAAGATAAGTAACAAACAGTTCTCTCTAAAATGTCACAAACGCATTCCATTCAATTCGTGTCTATGTTATATGCTGGCAAATCCATTCGAAGGGTTTATTAAAAAGCTACTCTAAGAGAAAATAATATTTCATCTACCACTCTGATGGGACAGTAAGGGATTGTAAGACATGAGAATCTCAATCCCATATAAATGAATCGTCATTAATACGGTTCTGATTATATGATGGGGTTGATTCGTCTGTATGCTCAGGCCGCCTCTCTGAAAATGCTCAGAAATGAAAATTTTTTTCCTAGCCATCATTATACAAGGTGAATCAAAACTTTTCGCTCAAATTTCGCGAGGAGGTAGGGAATACGTCAGGAAACTGATTTCAGATTGGAAAATATGCCCACAAATGTACTAATGGGTAAGTAGAGGGCGTTGCATGTATTTACTCAGCATAAAGCTCGGTCGACCACTCCTACTGTCATCAATGTAAGCTAAAATTTCACTTTTTGCTTAAAAAATCCGACTACGTTCCGAACCGTGATTTTAAAAAAGCGCATAAATGGATAGTTTTCATGATGTTTAGGGTCACTCAGATTAGAATACATGCATAAAATTCTTTTAAAGACATTTTGACAAAAACAAATTATTTAAATATAATATTTTGGCTAAAAATTAACTTAGAATAATCTTTTTTCCAAATGTTCTCCTTTTGGCAAAAATGCTTCTATTATAATAATATTTTGCCTGTATATAGCTCAGACCTCTCTACAGAGACTCAACTAGAATTTTTGAAAAATTCACATTATTTTCAGAGTTACCACCCATTGAAATAATTATTCGCGTTTTTTTTTCTTAAAATTGCTCCCCTCAGTTGTCGTAAAAATATGAATAAACCCACTTCTAAGTTATATATTTCAAAAAACTCTAGTTGAGCCTCTGTAGAGAGATCTGAGCTATATACAGGCAAAGTATTATTATTATAGAAGCATTTTTCACAAAAGCAGAGCATTTGAAAAAAAGATTATTCTTATTTTTATTGCCAAAATATTATATTTAAATAATTTTTTTTGTCAAAATGTCCTTAAAACAATTTTATATTCCAATCTGAGTGACGCTAAATATCATGAAAATTATCCATTTATGTGCTTCTGCAAAATTACGTTTTCGAACGTAGTGGGATACCTTAAAAATTTTTCAATGTTAAATTGTTTCTACCCCGCTGCACAAGCGCCTCCCCATTTTCTTTATCATAGCCCCCAAGGCAGCCAATAGGAGTCTCTGTTCACCTCATCCATCAACCAATCAGAGAGCAGCTTCTAAGCTCTTTTCCAAGCCAAATTTCCAAACTACTTTTTCGCCGGGACGAAGAACCAAGACCACGCCTTCTAGATCACGTTGATCAACCAATCACCGTCATGCCACTCAGCAGAATGAAAAACCTCCACTCTCGTCATGCCCAACATCGTAGACATACCTGACATGGGATTGAGGACTGTCCGGATGCCCGAAAAGTAACGCCTATTCAACGCCTGCTGTCATCAATGTTAGAGATGGCTTACAAGTGACGAGAAGAGGTAATCGCACACACGCACAGCAATTGTGCTAAAGGCAGGAGCCCCATCATATTGAAACCCCATATCTTGGCGGATCTGCGGAGAAACACAGCCCAGCAAAGTCAGTAATACTGTCTCAAGAAAGATTAGGTACTTCCGTCCACCCAGTAAGGTCGGTAGTAATTAAGGTCCCCACAAACAGTCACCAATGATTCCAGCCCACATATTTATGGCAAAACGATGCAAAAAAGTGACTCGATTGTGAAAAGAATATTTATCTTGTCTTCTTTCTCCAAATGAAGGCTCATTGACCTCTTTTCATGTACTGGAGAGAGAGAGAAGCACAGAAATCTCCAATTACAAAACACTAACCATGAATACATGAGCATACTGTCAAACATAACAGAAAAGTTTGGGAGCAATTTGAGTCACTCTTTAGATGGAAATAACTTTCTGAATGTGATATTACAATGAAATGGCGTTCATACCTTGAGGTTTCTTCAATCCAATTTTTTTTATTCGTTATGCGTTTACAATTTTACTCCGATCTTATTTTAATAATTTAAGCTTCCAGACATAGATTTCATACTCTGAAAACTACATTTCAGAACATTCAAAACATCTCCTCTATTGGATAGCCACCGGCCAATCTCTGAGCAGCTAATGGCTCTCCAGGATACCAATTTGGGTACAGTAATACCTCAACTTACTTGAACCCGGTGTTACGCGATTTTCAAAACCCGTCAATTCGTCTTTTGTTTGAGGGGGGAATTATTGAAATTGGTAATGTGATTGAAGAAATTGTCGATCTAGTCAGAAAAATAATTTCAAAAGTGATTAGTGACGACGCTTAAGAACTGCAGGATCCCTACTATCAGGGGCTGATAATTGATGAGCTCATAGAAATGCATGAGCAAGAAGACATAGAAGAATTTGAGTCTTTAGACCAGTTCTCAATCAGAAGATTGAAAAATGGTTAAAAATTTAACAGAAGGCCTCAGTTTAATTGAAAAAAGAGTTACCAATTTTAGAAAATATAGACTTGTACAAAGATCGTACTTTTTCAAAAAAGCAAGGGATAAAAAAAATTATTAGAATGCTACTTGGAAACTTTGTGGGAGAAAACAAATCTTTGAGCTGGCTGACTACTTAGTTAGATTTTATAAAACCTTTACATATCAAAATAATTTCGGTTTGCCATTTTGCATTTGTGTAATCTAAAATTTCCTGTAACAGTTTTTCACCTAAATTAATATTTTTTTAAACTCAGGTCCCCAATCAACCGATATGTATCTATACGAGAAATCATCCCCCGACTTGCACGAATTCAACTTAGGTGGTTATTACTCAGTCCCACCTTTTGCGTAAGTTCGAGGTATTACTGTATTTCATGTTTTTGAGGCACAGTCTTGAGGTATCAAAAGTATGTCAATTTTTTTTCAATCATTCGCTTAAGATATATTGTAAGTCATTTTTATCTTTTAACCAAAACAATTACGTATTTTACATACTCCCAAAGTTGTAAATTTAGTAGTTTTCTTTTTGAACTACTTATTTCATGTTCATTAAAAATATATTCGAGTATATGGTAGCTCAATATTCTTCATAATGCTTTTTAACTTTAAGAAAAGTTAATTTTGTAAATCCTGTAGTTATCTTGTTGACCGACTTGATTTTAACTTGGATAAGTAGAATATGGAATCTATCGTGACTGTATCTAGTTATTCATTAAGTATTCTATACTCAATTACAAAGATACTTCGTAATTCTTTTTTGAACACTGCTCTCTAGATTTACTTATTTATAGCAATTTATGTGTGAATTTCATTTTATTTGATTTAATTATCGTTTTCATTTTTGAAAAAGCTTCTAACACACAAAGAGTTAGCTTTAAATGAGAATCTATTATAAAAGATAAAAAGATTTGATGAAAAAGGTTTTTTTCGTGTTCTTTCGAGTTATTGACAGTCATTTTTATTATTCAAGGTTTATGATTTGATGACGGATTAAATATAGTAATATATTGAAAGGTAATTTAAAATTCAAAAGATTCATTCTTTTTTTTTATTTTTAAAAAATCCTTTCTGGGTGGAAAATCTTATGAGAAATTTTGAAAATTTACTAAATATCCAATTAGTTTGTTTCTTCTATTTCTATTATGTGGGGCGGGTATCTCTTTTAAATGCGAGACCGTACAGGTGGAGTACTAATTACAGCAAGTAGTTTTGAGACTCCCAGTTTCCTCCCCGAACAGAGGTACCTGAGCTGTGATGATGCGATTGATTGATTGAATATTAACGTCGCACTGTTCAGCTACACGAGGGCTTTTGGCGACGGACCACGTAATTTTGAACCATGGTCAAGTGACGTGGACGACACCTGAGCTGAACATACCTGCCATGGTCCGATACCCTAACCACTGGGCTACCGCAGCCCACTGTGGTGATGCGAAATTGTATTTAAAAATTTCATTTTATCGAAAGCGTCTTAGCCAAACAGGCATTATAGGTATTTTTTACATACCACATAATCATACAACATGGATGCTGTCGATTTTTTGCATTATGAAAGTGCACCGACTTGAGCCAGATTCGAACTCACAACCTTAAGCGTACAAGGCCAACGACAAAAGAACTACACCCTCCAGCCGGCTTATCCGTTTAATATATAAGCAGTTATATTAGTCTAAAGACAGTCGCGTATTTTTATTTTCTATTCAAACGTAGCAGCATATCGTAGCTAAAAATCATCAAACTTAAGAAAGGAAGGTACTTGTATTTCTTCTTAGATATTTATATATCTTTAGCTTAATAGAAATTAAATTATGATCAATAATCTCTCAATTCTTAAATAGTCCATTTTATTACTTGCATACAAATACATCCCATGAGCTCCCTCTTGAACAATTTTAGAATCTGAATATTGAATATTAAGGCGACTCGAAACATTTGTACAGTTAATTAAATTATACATCCCTCCACAAAGCGTTTAAAAATCAAAATGTTAAATAAGATTTCCTCTAAAGTATACCTAGCTCTTTGATATATGTTCCTAAAGCATTCAGCGATGCGATGTTTCATATAATTTTTAAAGTTTCATAGCTAAAACGTTAAAGTAAATAATTGCGATCCATTTTGCAGACATGTTTGCCAAAACAATAGAAAAAAAATCGCATTGTCTCCTGGTGGCCATTAATCATGTTTTGTCGCAAATCAGGGCTTGGAAAAGAAATATTGCTTCGAAACACGAATTAATATTAGTCTGGTCACTTGGAAGTGACACACTTTGAATGAGTTACCACTGGTGTGTAATTATTTCTAGAATCCGTTTATTGATTTGTTGTATCTCCATACGATAATTGCTAGACAAATTGACAGGTACGTAAGATGTATGATCCATAATTATTCTGCCAGTAACTTCCCAGACTGGACCCAGTTCGGAATCAGCAAATGATGCTTTTGATTAGAGTTTCCATGGGAGTCTATTTTAAATATATTAATTATAACAATGGCAATCTATTTTAGATAAATTATAAATGTGTCAAGATTGGTTTTTTCTTTCGTTCGGCTTTTGTCTTACGGGGAAGGTATAGGTCAATTTTTGTTTTTGTTGGTTTGCTTTTTCGATATACCAAAGGGATTAAAAGTAAAATCTAAGAATATTTTATCCTTCTTAATTCGTGCAAAAAAATTCAATTAAAATTTTCATAAAGCTATTAAAAAGAATCATTTTCAAAACTATACCATATATAAAATAAACTAACCGTTCTCGCTAGCTTTGCTGAGTTTTTGATGGCGTTGTAAGATTATATACCAGTGCTTCTCAAACTTTCAATATTTGTGACCCATTTTTAATCATAATTTTCATCGCACCCCCACCGTATAAAAACAATGCATTGAATTCACTAATAATGTACTTTGACGCTAAATCCACAGTATGACTTTAATTATAAACCGCATAAATTATCAAGATATGTATTAAATTTTGTATATATTAGGGGCACCGGAAAATTATGTCGTTTTTTTACAGTAAATTCGAATAAATAAATTTCTTACAGGTTTTTCTTTTTAGTCAATGATGTAATCCCCCTCGTTGGCAACAGCCTTTTGCCATCTAGTGTGCAAATTTCCAATGCCGGATCGATAAAAATCAATTGGTTTTTCAGTAAAATATCTGGAGATGTCATTTTTCATATCATCCAAAATTTGAAATTTTTTGTTTGTTAAGAAGTGTTGCATTAAACGCAATAAATGGAAATCGGTTGACGCAATGTCAGGCAAGTATGGTGGGGAAGGCAATACCTCCCACTCCAATCCATTAATTTTTTTCCAGCGTTTTTCTTGCGAAGTGCGGTCTTGCATTATCGTGTTGCAAAATAACGCCTTTTCTATTGAAAATCGCTGGATACTTTTCAATTAATGACTGATTTTGTCGATCTAATTGTTTACAATAAAGGTCTGCATTAACAGTTTCTCCGGGTTTAAACACTTCAAAATGGACGATTTCACGAATACCCCACCAAATACACAAAAGCGCCTTTTTTGGACGTAAACCTGGCTTAGCAGTCCTTCGTGACGGTTCATTCGGAGAGAGCCACTGTCCTTTGCGTTTTGGATTATCATACAGAACCCATTTTTCATCTGCAGTGATCGAGCGATCCAAAAACGATTCTGTATTGCACCATTGAAGCAATAAGTTGCATGTCGTAGATCGGTTAGCTCTGTTTTCTTCAGACAGATTATGCGGAACCCAAACACTAGCTCTGTTTGTTTTACCAATCTGTTGCAAATGTTCTTGGATGGTCGACCAAGGTTAGTTAGTTGTCTAAAGTTGTTGGTCTTCCTGATCGATGTGAGTCGGAAAGATCGAAATTACCGGATCAGAACTTTGAAAACCACCTTTGGCATTACGAACATCTAAGGCACTTGGGTAAACATCGCAAATGTTTTTGATAGAAACTATTGCATTACTACCCTTGTGAAACTCCAAAAGCATGCAATGGCGGATATGAATCTCTTTTGGTATTAGGCTAGCCATTTCACTCAAAATGGGGAAAGAAAATTTAAGGTTTAGGTTTTCACAACTAAACAGGTCACTTTAGCTTTGAAATGTCCCTGGCACGACTTTCAACTACGTAATGAACTCATGAAAGGTAAAGCAGCATTGACATGCGCAAAAACGACAAAACTTTTCGGTTCCCCTAATAATTTTATATATGTGAAGCCAATGGGGTCACTGGTAATTATTAAACTTTTCTCAATTTAGTATTGTTAAATGAATTATCAAAGACATTGTGCAGTGCTGATATATTTCATTTCTTATTATGTCAGAACGTATTTCTTGTTCCCTTTCAGAAAATTAATAATATTTTTAAGTAATCTTTTATTTTCGACTTTTTGATGTCCTCCGATCCGGCATTTATTGCGAGCGGCCCCCCACGTAGTGTGGGGGTTGGGACACACCACGCCGCCTAGGGTGGGCGCACAAAAGTTTGAGAAACGCTGCTATGTGTGATTTTTAAGTCATTGATCTCTAAGTCCTAGCATTTTTTTGATTGTATTGAAAAATATTCTTATAACCATCGTCTCCTGATTTAAAAAAGTCAGGACTTGAATTTCTAAACCGTAAGTATATTTGTCTTGTAAGCCACTGTAACGTTCCCGTGGATACTATTACGATGCTATTCGCAAACCTTAGATCTCTCCATGGTAGATTCCCCATATACCTTAATTAGCATTTCCGAAATATGCATTGGTGTTTTACCTGAGCGTTGACAGAATTTAATGTAAAACGATGTTAGAGGAAAAAGTCAGCTTTCTTACATCTCGAAGCAAAGTTAATTGACTTAGGAAGATAACAGCTTCGCGTGCGGTTTGGTCACTTGAAATGGATTAAACCAACCTTGCATTGTAGAGGAGAGTTGGAAGAATTCTATTTCAAATGGTTTTACTTTAGGTACTGGTTTTTGCCGTGAGGAATGGCCGTAGCGCTCAAATCGTACCTCGTGCATAGTACGAATAAAGAGAAAAACAGATAACGATAACAACATTTGTCATAAAACAATTTTAGATTAACCATTCTCTCGATTTCAGACAAATGAATCGTTATTTTCTTCTAAAGAAAATGATTCTCCCAACGGATTTCATAGGATTAAGAGCCACTAAATATGTACTTCACAGATTACTTTGCAGTATGTACAACTTCTGACATTAAAGTTCGGTTAATAGTCCGGTAACATTAACGTAGCTGAAATATTAACGAAAGTTACCTTACTGTCTTTCGAAATAGTCATCTCTCAAAACTATGTACCACTGAAATCTTCTACACATGTCCTGGAATCTTTGCAAGAAGTTTTCTTTTAAGATGGAGTTCAAAAGCCTCGTCACGTTTCGTTGGATGTCAGAAATATCATCAAATCTTTTTCTTTTCAAAGTGAGTTTGAGACTTGGGAATAAGAAGAAGTCTTTAGGATTGAGATCTGGTAAAAATTGTGGATATTCAGTTTGCATCCCCCCCTTTTCCAGGAAATGTTTGACGATATCGGCCGTGTGAGGTTCAGCATTGTCGTAGACAAAGAACCTGCAACCTTGTTATGGATGCTAGGGTCGTACCCTGCGTAGACGCTTCATGAAGCGGATCAAAATTTCAATGTACCTAGAGGTTTTCATCTTCCAGATGTCATACGCACATTTAATTGACGATATTTCTTGATCAATTTACTCACTTTATTAATGTTCCCGTCACTGACGGAGGTAGCCGGTTTTTCGCTACGGGGGTTGTCAGAAATACTTTCCAGACTTCTCGAAAACGGGTGAACTATTCGTACATACACTTCATGAACATTGCTTGATCTTCATAAGCACGTATCAGCATTGAATAAGTCTCGATCAGTGTCTTGTCAATCTGAAAACAAACCTTTAAATTGAACTTTTGTGCATTTATCTTCATGGTTCTCAGCTAAGAACCAACTAAACAAGCACTTTGTAAAACAAGTCTCGCACGGAACACAAACGACGCTCAACTGAACAACGGAGGGGGGAGGGAACAGAGTGATAACACTTGCCGCTACTCAGCCTTTTTAGTTGCTAGTGTTGCCAGATCGGCTGTTCTGACTTCATCCACCGAGCTTTATTGTCAGAGATTGTATAATAAGTACAAAGTACTTTCAAAGAGTATGGAATAAAAGTATATATAAATCCACATTCAAGAAACACATACGAATAAAACGTATGATACAAAAAAATATATAAATAACTAAATGTCAGGGAGCAACAGTTTTGGCGTCAAATAAGTAAAAACAATTGTATAAAATAAAAGAAAAGCTATATAAAAAAAGAAAATACAATGAAATAAATTTAGATGGATTTTTTAAAATTTTGAATCACGGTCAAGCAACGAGAATGAAAATTGGCATCGTATTCCCTAGACCAGCGATTTTCAGCCTGCAGCCCGCGAGCCGCATGCGGCCCACTGAGCCTTTTTAATTGGCCCGGTCATAGCCCACTGCTCTGAGAAATTCACTTATTTAAGAACATTGTATTAAAATTCGATGCGAAATTCTTTGTCAAAAAATCAAATACATCAATTTTCCTTTTTTGCTGCCGATGTCGTAAGGGTACGAATTGATATTCTTTTTCAATTTAGAATGGTTGCGGTTAGTGGTAGCGAACAACAGCGGAGTAACGAAAATTTTATGAGTGGAACTAATTTTTAACTATCTTTCATACCTTGCAAGCAAAACATATTCGAAGAAAATATATCGTTTTAAAAAGATTGGGGGTTCACTTTTTTTAGAGAAAAACAAGCGTGGTTTAGAAATTGTTTGATTTGTCACGAAAGTGTTGTATTTCAGAAATGCCAATAAACGGGGATCATTCAATGACACTTTTCCTCGAAGATCTCTTTCAAGAGGCGAATGAATAGGCTTTCTTGAATAATCTTTACAGCAGCAAAAAAAAATGTTTTGTCAGTGGTAGTGTCTCGGCGGTAACAAAGACACTCTATGAAATTTGTTATATTATTGGTGAAACCGTTAACTGATTCAGAAATGTTGTGTAAGAATGATTCTTAAATGCTTCTAATTTACTGTTAGTGACAAAATAAAAAAATAATAATTAAAAAAAGCAAAACAGAAGTTATAATATTTTAATCAATTTTCCACATTTTAAATTTCCAATGTTATCTTAGTCTTAAAGCATTTATTCCCCCCCTGTCCTCCATTAATTCTCATGTTGAAGCCAGCGTGAAATACCCATCATATGTATGCGGCCCGGCAGAAAAAAAGTTTGAGTACCCCTGCCCTAGACTTACATACCATACTAACTTACAGACTTTGAGTCTCAACAAATTTAACGCGTATTAACTTAGTCCTTCCTTAGTGGCGACAGAATTATAACCCGTGACTCTACAAAACTTAGCCCCGAGCATTGTATTGAGGTAGCCATCATCTCAGTTTGAATGTATTCAATTATAATCATTAGTCATATTCATAAATAGGTCTAAACAGATATTAACACATGTTATATTTCCTAAATCTTTAATTCCTTTGGTCAGTTAGACGATTTATATATATATACGAGGCATATCCAGAAACTAAGTTCCGTTTCTATTTATATCCGCTCCAGCGCAGCGATCGCAGTTCCGCGCATGCCCGACAGACGCTCAGTATCAAGGAGAAGAAGCACATGCGTCATTTTTAGATCACTGTCAGCCACGTACGCTTTGTTGTGCTTGTTTACAATGTCGGTGTTGATTGAAAATCCCACTGTGCGTGCGAAATCAAATGTGTAATTCGTTTTCTGAATGCTAAGAAAATGAAACCAATCGAAATTTATCGGCAAATTTGTGAATTTACGGACAAACCCTCCTACGAGGATTTGGCTGGGACGTGTTTGGTCATCCTTCGTACAGCCCTGACCTCACTCCTAGCGATTTTCATCTTTTCTTACATCTCAAGTCTTTCCTTGCCGGTAAACACTTCAACAATGACAAAGAGCTGAAAGAAAATGTTTCCAACTGGTTGAAGACACAGGCGGCAACCTTCTATGAAGAAGGCATAGAAAAACTTGTGCCACGATATGACACATGCCTGCAAAATTTCGGCAGTTATGTGTAAAGGTAGTTTAAGAGTTTTACATTTTTGTCCAATAAATGTTTTTTCTGTATCTGTATACAATTTATTTTTATTACCAAACGGAACTTAGTTTCTGGATATACCTCGTATATATATATATATATCCGTTATATTTTTATATTATTCCAATGATTCAGTCCATCCTTTAAGACATTTTGGTTTATTAGACGACACATACAGAAGACATGAACAAGCACATAGAACATTACATAATAGATTCTACAAGAGAATAACTCTCAGAAGACTTGCAGCGCCATCTATTCATTTTACATTTAATTTACAACAATACATTGTATCCCATTCTACATTTTGATTAATTTTATTACTTTCTAATCAACAAAATGTGCTTTTTTTTTTTTCTTTTCCAGAAAAAGTTTCATCAAAACCATGGAAATAAATTTAAAAACAAGAAATTTTATGATTTTAAATTAAATTACCAATTTAAAACATCCATGAGAACACTATATTTGTTTTCTGGAATATATTTATTGCATTAAAAATTAGTTATGAACAGAAAAAATAAATATATTCAAAATATCCCTTTCCAATTTTTTTTGCCTGCGCTTTCCTATGCATTTAACGCAGCTTAAATTTGTAAAAAATATACAATAAATTAAACATGTATATAAAAATAAATATTAAAGTTGTTATAAAATAATATTTCCAAATGAAACAATTTTTTGTAAGTTATTTAGAAGGAAAAAAATCATATCTCTGTTATCTAATTTGAATCAATATGTTTTGTGTCGACGAAAATAAATAAGCAGCATATAAATGAGAGAGAATTTGAAATTTTTTTTAAAAAAAAGTATTTCAATAATTTTAAAAACTTTGCACACTTTTTCGGGGGGAAATTAATTCAATCAATTGCAAGCATTCAATATACATGCATAATTTAAGTTTTTGTGCAAATACTTGCACATGAAAGAGGTTGCAGACAATTCAGTTTTATAAATTAAATGTAGACTGTAAGTCTGTAATATGTGTTTTTCTTCAATTTAAAGATGTCTAGACGATAGAGAAATATAATGGCATTTAATAGACTGCCTTTTGTAAAAAAGTGTTAATAAAATTTGTATTTATTACATATATTTTAGTTCCTTCCTACATTTATAAGGCTATTGAATATCAAAGTGTATTGTGACGAGTATCACTAAAATATAATGTCTGTGATGAGCTGAAGGCAATTATTATTCTATGAATAAAATTGTCTGTGAATGCTCATTATCTTAACAATGGAATTAAATCTCTTTTGTATATGAATATCTTTTTTAAAGACTTTATAGACAACAGACAATCATCTGAATTTTTTTAAAAAAAAATTTGTTTGTTGCAAATTTTTTTAAACTGTATGTTAAAATAATCCTTTAAAATCATAAAAAAGAGTAATAAAAATAATTATATTGCAATAATTGTATTAACAACAGAATATCATCTGAATTTTTTTTAAATTTTGTTTGTAGTACATTTTTTTAAACTATGCTAAAATAATACTTTAAAACCCCCAAAAAGCATAATAAACAAAGAATTGGATTGCTATAATTGTATTTTTTTGCTGTCTGAATATTCATTGTTAAACATTCGTGATGTTATAGTTTATTTGTTTGTTTCCTTTGTGAAGGAAAATTCGTATTTTTTTCAATATTTATACAAATATAATGGAACGAATCGCTAACAAAATGCGCATGCTATAAATCAAAAATAAATTAAGCCAATTTTATTTCTGTTTTTGCTCCGAGTTAAGAAAAACTAAGTCTAGTATTATTTTAAAAAGTAGTTAGCTATCTCTCTTCCTCCATTTTTTTAAAAATATATAAAGCTTAACTTAGTTCAAGCAAAAAAAAAACTCTTTCACAGATTTATTATTTATTTAAATTTAATATAAATACTTTCAAAAGAAATTCAATATATAAGGTGATTTTTTTAATACTGACACTATTCAGAGCCACCTGGTGCTCAATCTAACAACCATAATGTTACCAAACTTAGAATGGAGACAAATAATAACATGGAAAGTAAAATTCCCCGTGAAAAAAACATTGGTTCAGAAAATCACCGATAGGAAATTTCATGACTCTTTACAGTTCAAAAGATGCAACAAAAAAAGTGAGAAAAATAATAACAAATATAAAATAAGACGGAAATGTTAAGTTTTTCCAACATTAACTTTCTCGTTGAGGATCCCTACCATGCTTAGCATAATCGCGATTCTCAGAGACTACACCATACATTCTCTGCAGAATATTTTCCACGATCATACGCAACATATTACAGGGAATATTCCAAACTGTCTGTGATATGTATATCAACTATGGCTCCCTGTGATCCGTCGAAGATTACAATTGCAACAGAGTAATTAAAAATAGGGTGAAAGGGGGATATATGAAGACCATTTATATGAACAACTTTGTGATAAGCCTTGAAGGGAGACTCTATATGAGATTCCAAATCATCAGAGATGAGAGGAGGTTGCTGCCTTCAGGCTGGAAATCGGGGGCACGGTTACCTTGCGGGTCACCTACATAGACTAAAGGTCATCCCCTCTTCAAATCTGTGTTTTGTGCAAGGAGCTGAGAAGAAATGTTGAGCACCCCTAGAGATTTACCCTGCTGTCTCTGATAACATCTACGATAGATACAGGAGGACCAGTGAGTAGTTACAAGCTCTGCAAACGGACTGACTTTCTGATTGTGTTTATGCTTCCATTTGTCTTTTTTTTATTCTTTGTTTGTTGTTTAACTTTTACTGGTTACTCCATGTGTGTTTTAGTGGAGCTGGCGAATGATGTATTCATTAAGTGTTGCTGCTAGAAATTTAAAGAAAAAGATTACGTTCTCAGTTTGGGTGAATCGACAGTGACTCTGTTTCTTCAAACTTCTTAATGTTTCATTTCAAAGCATTAAGCGAATAAAGCAACCTTATATACTTTCTAACGAATTCTACGCTCGCGAGGAGTTGTAGACAATTAAGATAATATAGTTTTACCGATCGTTGCGTTCTGGTAATGTGAGTCACATATTCATCTAAGCTGGCTCACTTCGGCTAATAATATTCTTCGGAGCTCTCTACATGTTTTTGTAGCTCAAATTACATGCGCAATGGGCTAAATTCATGTGACATCCTAGTCACATGCTAATGATAACAACGTGATTCTAGCCAATCAATTCCAAAACTCACGTGGCGTCCTAGTCACATGCTAATGATAACCACGTGCTTCTAGCCAATCAATTCAAAAACTCGCGTGACGTCATAGTCACACGATAAAAACAATCTTGTGTTTCCAGTTAATCAGTTCTCGTGCTTCATTGTTGCCAACTTTTGCTGTGTTTACAGAAACTTTCTCTTAAAAATACATATATGTACAAAATGTACAAAGTAAGATTTTTTAATTTTTTAATTTTTAAAAATCTTTTTGAAGAATTCTTTTTTCATTACACTTAAGCATCTTTGCCCGATTATGGAATTTGAAATTTTATCTTGGTGTTGCAAATAGAACAAGTACAATTAGTTTAGTGTCTGCTTTGAATTTAATGGAGAACATGCGTTTGTCTTTATCATATGACCGTCATGAATTGAGCACATTGTCTAAAATGAAAATATGAATTTGGATTTTGCTTTCATACCCGTGTTTCGTGCTGTGATTCTCAGTTTACTATGCTAAAACAGCGCCTTAAATAACCCTATCGGCGATTTTAGAGCTTATTATTATACTGTTGCTGTTGTTACTAATGTCACTTGATCGGTAAAGGTAAGATCAAGATCCACGAAATTCATCATGGCAAAGGGCTAAGTGACGCCTGTCGTTATCCGTAGCTTTGAGCACCATACAGGTGACAGAAGGATTTAACTCGGTTTAACCCCAATTTTGAGGGAGAGCACCCTAGGGGTGGGGATCAGGGGCAACCCACCTCTCTTCTCTTTAACCTCACAACTTTTTGACGGCGAGACCCCTGTAACGTTTGAAAAAATAACGGTGATATTCTTGGTTAATTAAAATATGGAATTTATTTACGTCACAACTATTGAAACTTATTTACAAAATGTGGGGATCCACAGGATTCGTTGGCAACCCACCATCTCTTCATCTTTCACCAACCTCACGAGAGGACTTGCGGTTTGACCGACACCAGATGTTGTTGTTTTAAACGTTACACCCCCATGGCACGAAGGCGCTATGCGTTTACAAACATCCATGTCTTCTCCGGTAATCGAACCCAGGCCTAATGACAGAGCAGTCAGCGTTACTAACCATTATACTGGATGGGTGACATTTTACAGTAAAATACGCTTAACGCAAAAACGTTTAACACGAAATATCGGTTAACACGAAATAATAAAACGGTCTGTACAAACTACTATGTATTTCTATTCAATTTTTTTCTCTTAACACGAAAAGACTTTTAATGAACAAAATACGAAAAACACATGCCTTACAGGTAGATTTAAGAAGGGTTTGAAATGGAAAAGAGGTCGTTTCACATATTTCGCAGAAAGTAGGCTAACTTGGTATCGATGTACCTTCCGGATAGCCTGTGACACGAACCAATTTTGTTTATACAAGCTTCTTTCACCCTCCGTCCCTACAAAAGCCGAGCAAAAATATCTTTGTAATCATCAGCTGGCTTTGAAATTCGGTAACGAGTACATCGCATTGTAAATAAAAATCAGTGATTTTGGTCCATATTATTTTTTCTATAAAAGAAGAATGTTTTTGCAAACACAATGGCAAAGAGCTCAAGGGAAAAACAAACTGTTATTTCGCTTAAAATGAAAAGAGAGCTTCTTAAGACTATATTAATCAAAAACAAAAGACGAAAACGGAAATCTGTAAATATCTTGGTATTGCTAACTTTTCTTTATCAACAATAAGTAACTTAACTCAATGGCACGACATCCCATGAGGGACAAGGCCTACTGTGCCTAACTCAGTATACGTGACCTTGGGCCCTGAGATGCATGAGCAGACGATCCGGTCAGGTGGTCAGACTGATGCCAAAACCCCAGTGTTAAATTCCCAAGCAAGCTTGGTACTTATATTATCGACCCATTGAAGGGATGAAAGGCTGAGTCAACCTTGCCCAGCCCGGTGTTTGAGCCTTGGACCAGTGGTGCGGAAGTGTGATACACTAACCACTCAGTCACTGGGCTTCCATCAACAGCAATTAAATTATGTAAATGTTTGAACGATTTTTATTAAATACATGCGGATACACATATCTATGTAAATAAAATTTCTAATAAACTGAATTTTGTATGTGTTTTATGTAATATTTTTTAACACGAAAAAATATTTAAATCCCCTCAGTTTCGTGTTAAACGATTTTCACTGTATATAAATCTAAATTATATAAAGGAATAAAATATAATACACAGTTATTTCATAAATATATATTACTACGTTATGATTCAGAATTTATTTCTCTAAATATACATTTCTAAAGCTTATTGATGAACGAAGTGTTTTGGTGACGGAATTGGATAATTGTTTGGATAAAGAACCGAAGACGTTTTGTTTCTTTTTCAGACAGTGACATCATCCTAAATCAATCCTAACAAGATCTTCACACACACACACACATTACGATCCTTCTTAGTTAAGCCTACGTTTTTTATTAGTGTTCCCTGTCAACTCTTCTCTGAAGCTATTAGTAAGAGATCAATTTCTGAGTGTGTGAGTGAGTATTAACGTCACACTGTTCAGCCACAGTTTTAGTGACGGACCTCGTGATTTTGAAGTATGCTCAAGTGACGAGGACGACACCCGAGCTGGTACTTCCCGCTTCTAACATCCACACCACATCAGTAGGAGGACATTTGAGCTTCGACAGATTTAACGTGCATCTCCCCCCTCCCCTACATGGTGGGTCTTCAGCGGTACTAGGCACGAACTCATGACACGCAGGCTTGACCTATAGTTATGTTATATATATATATATATATATATATATATATATATATATATATATATATATATATATATATATATATATATAAATATGTCAGGTCCGGAAAGAGTTTAACTTAAAAATGAATTGAATAACAAATAAAAATAGAGCGATATCTTTACTACCCCTTAGGGATTTTACGGTGAATAGCTTACTCTACCTTTAAATAGTGTATTTAAAGGTAGAGTAGGTATTTTGTTCCATGTAATTGGGCACAAAATGGCAGCCACTTTGGAGTAGTCATGCTTGAAGAGTAATAAAGCACATATATTTTAAAGATGACGACTTCCTTCATTTACCAGCAGACCCGAGGCCTGTCGTATATAACTGACAACTACACGGTAAGAGTTTGCAGGAGTCTTAAATTATCCATTTGAATATATCAACCCTTCACCTAATTTTATGGTTTGGAAGGTTAATTAGATATTGTACATTTTCTTTATATAATGTATGTATAAAGGTATATATTGTGTTGAGGCTCTTAACAGCCACATATATCTCTCTGCAATTTTGGAGCCTTTATCAATCGGTGTATAGCAATTTCTATTATTCTACGTGTGACAAATTTTGCCTGAAATCCTATTTTATATTTTGAATTTATTATTTAACTTTTGGGTCTAACTTGCCCATTAAGCTACAGATCTTATCCTTCATGATAATTTGCTTTATCCTTCCCGGTCTTGAGAACTTTGAATTTGATCGATTTTAAAATATTCAGCTATCATCGTTGATCCACATAAAACGCCCATAAAGGGTCTTTAACGGGAATATATATATATATATATATATATATATATATATATATACGAGGGTGGTTTGAGAAGTTTCCGACTTAACAAAGAAACAAGACATTTTTTCTGATTTTTTTTATTTTTCAACAGTCTCCTTGCTACTCTACACACTTCTCCAGGCGATGCTCTGTAAACCATTTAAATAGTACTCGACATTTTTCTCTACAAAATAATTGCTCACGAAGGTGGTTGCTTATTCATTTGATGAAAATCTCTGTCCTCCGAGTACAATTTTTAGATGAGAGAACGAAAAGAAGTCGCTTCGTGCTAGATCTGGTGAATAAGGCGGATGGTCTAGCAGTTCAATCCGTAATTCGTGGATTTTCGCCATGGTAACCGCTGAGGTGTGAGACGGTGCGTTGTCTTGGTGAAACAGGATTTTCTTTTTCTGCAAATGCGGCCGTTTTTCCGCAAGTTCTGCCTTCAGCTTGTCAAGTAATGATGCGTAGTATGTCCTATAATGGTTTTTCTTCTTTGAAGATAATCGATTAAAATAACACCTTGACTACCCCAATAAAATGTCGCCATCCCTTTCCCTGCCGAAAAAAGTTTTTCCTTTTATTTCTGGAGCCGGCTCCTCCTTTTGCAGTCCACTGTTTGGACTGTATTTTTGTTTCGGGCGTATAAGGGTGCATCCAAGTTTTATCTATAGTAATTAATCGGCGCCAAAACTAGGATTTATTGCGCCTAAACTCCGCCAACAGATCATTGGAAATGTTAATGCTAACACGTTTTTGGTCTAACGTGAGCAAGTGCGGCATCCGACGCATGGAGAGCTTTCTCATGCCTAAATGTTGATTTAATATGTGACAAAGACGTTCGTTTGACATGTTCATAACCTCTGCTATCTCTCTCACTTTAATTCGGCTGTCGTCTAGCACCATTTGGTGAACTTTGGCGATGTTTTCATCGGTAGTTTCAGTATTTGGACGTCTCGACCGTTCATCGTCTTCCAAGCTTTTACGACCACGTTGAAATTCAGGTGCCCAAAATTTCACTGTGGTAAATGATGGTGCAGAGTCCCCATACACAAATTAAACTCATCTTTGATTTGCGTAGGCGTATTTTCTTTCAATAACAATTATTTAATGACAGCTCGATACTCGATTTTGTCCATTTTCACAAAAACACTCACACCAACTCACTCAAACGACTATTACAAAACAACTTTACGTCCAAAATGGCTGAAACTTTGGTGAGTAACTGTCAACGGATGAACAACGAAATTCACTAGCTTTTATTGAAAAGTGCTGCAATCTTCTCGTTGAGGCTGGAAACTTTTCAGACCACCCTCGTAAATATTGTCCCAGTGATAAATTGTTCGACCAACACTGCCGACAAATATGAAAATAAACATTGGAAATAAGTATTGCTTGAGGAAAAATAAATTTCATGATTGGTCAAGAAAGAGATGATCCACAACGAGAACATTTTCTTCAAACCAACAATACTACATAGCTGTGTTTAAAGTTAATTATTTTAGTGATAAAATATGCATATTGATTTATTGTTGATTAACTTTGCTCTTTGAAGCCACACGAGAATTAGTAGCGACGGACCTAGTAAAGTTGAGCCCCGTCAAGTGATGACGGGGCTCAATGACCTTAGCTAGGCCCTCATTATCCTCACCAAGCCAACGTGGGGACTTCGAGCTTCGATAGATTCGACATTTATCAAATCCTCTTCACGAGGGGTTTCAGTGGTATCAGGACTCGAACTCAGCACAAATAACATCTGCCAGGAGTTCACGACCATGACCACTTAGTTATTACTAAATGAGAATAAAAAAGGAAAAACTGTGTGAAGAATTGAAGCTGTGCGAAATAATTTTTTCTCTATTATATTTTTTTAACATATTACCGATGCCACAAATTTAACAGTTATATCCAGGGCTTCGAATTGGAAATAAACCATTATTTTGTTCGGAACGAAAGCCGGAACATAACCGGGAAAAAATATCGTTTATTTCGGTTCGATATATCTTCAGTCATTTTGTTTCTGGTTCCAACTTATTGATATTTTCTAATTTAACATCAAGAATATAATTATCCTCATTACATGTACATTGTTTCTCGATTTCCTGTTTTCACTAGTACTTCTCTGTTTCACTTTCGCATGAAAGTATTGTAAAAGACTGATTTAATTATTTATATACTTCTTATATTCTTTATATACTTCTTATATTCCTTTATATAATTCTTATATCCTTTATATACTTCTTATATACTTCTTATATTCTTTATATACTTCTTTCTTAAGAAATCATCTATACTTCTAGTTCAATAAAGTAGAAGTATAGATGATTTCTTAAGAAAAATATGAGTAAGTTAATATCTTTCGCATCTCAGCATGCGATCATCCACGAATGTTTGTATAGACTGTTTAGATAGACAAACCAGAATCATAAACCTAGTTGTCAAATGCAATTTTGGTAATGGATAACTGTACCAATGCTCGCTGTTCTCTGTTTACCACTCGTATCTTTATGCTAGTTAATTGTATCAATCGATATAGTATACCAATTTTTAAAAAAAAAAGAATAAAATCTTCTAACTTTTGAGAGAATTACATTTTTTGTTTACGAAAGAGTTATATTTTTAGTACAGAAAAACAATAGATATAAAATTAAATTACTCATTCGGAATGGAATCAAAAACCGTTATTTTTGGCTAGACCCCAAAACCGGAACTGAACCAATATATTTTTTTAAGAACACCGGAATGACAAAAGTTACGGTTCGAAGCCCTGATTATATATATTTACGAGTCAAAATATGTGTATTTGATCCCATTTGCGTGAGATGTCACAATAGTGAATTTATTTCTGCAGAAGTCGAAGTAATATGTAAATTTCTGAATGTTTTTGGATAAGGGCTATTTACCTCTAAGTGAAATTTTTCATCATGATTTACTATAATATTTTCAAGTTTATTAGCCTACTTTTATCAAATGCTCCAATATATTGTGAAAAACATTTTATGAAGTTAAATTCAGTTTTTCACTTAAATTTAAAAAAAGTTGTATACCTTCGTAATGAAGAAACTTAACAAAAACATAAAAACTTAATTAATGTTTGTACATCGAGATCCCAAAACTAGCTCCAGGTAAATAAATATTCACACAAATTATGCAGTTTATTCAAACAACTCGCTAGTACATAACTTCCCAAAAAAATGAGTGGCACGATCTTGAAAAACTAAAATCAAACCAGCATAAAATAAAAAAAAATGATGAAAAAAATATTTAAAAAAAAAACTATCCCGCTGGCAAATGTGGAAAAAGGAGGTCAGCTAAGGGGCGCCTTGGCGATATTGATGCAGCAGGTGTAAGAGGGATTCCAAACGACCCTTCTCCACCCCTCCCCATCCCGGATCGATGCCACTGGGGGTCGACACTGAGAGGGGGGCAGCAGGTGAAGCAGAAGCGGGATTTGGGCTAATTTAGCGCGAGTTCTTCCGGAGCCGCTTGACTGGCGTGACTGTCTGTCTGTCTGCCTATCGGCCGATATGAGAGCCGCTCTTAAGGATTGAGGAAAATAACGCCGGGTTAGCACACTTTGGCGAGATATCGCCATCTGAACGCCGATTTCAGATCCTTTTTCGTTTTTTCATTTCCTTGTAGATTTATGGCTCTTTTATAGGCGCGGAGTTAAGTGCATCCGCGATACTAAGTGATGCTGTTGGCAAGACGAAGAAATAGTAAACGTTTTTTTTTCGGAAGGTTTTCTTCTTTTTTTTATCTTCTTCGATTAATGGCTTTCAAATCTGTGTCCTGTGCTTCGTACTACTTGCATTTCTTTGTTTTACACCATTCGTTTTTCGGGTATTTTTTTTATTCTTTTTTTTATTACAGTTCTTGATTTCTCAGAGGAGGAGACAGAAGAGAAATTGACAGGGAAAATTTATTTTCTTTAGTGACTCATGCTAATATTTTTTAATGATCCATGTGCTATATCCGATGGTTTTTATAATAATTCTCTTCCTAACTTTAAGAAAGAAAATATAAAAATAACTTTAAATATTTTGGTCTTTTCATACATCCATTGGTGAAGTGATAAAATTACTAATAATGAAACAAAGTGGTATATTTTATACAACATTTGCAATTTTCAACTACCATCTTAAAAACAAATAAAAAAGAAAATTGTCGACTTCCTTTCCTAAAAACATAATGTTAACATTTTTTTTAATGTTGCAGTGTCACTGTTTCAGTTAAACTAAACTCCATATGGCGCAAAGGATCATGAGGGCCAATTCCTACTGTGCCCATCTCAGTTTTCGGCACCTTGGGCACTGAAGAGCAGGAGCAGCTTTTCCGAATAGTTGGTCAGTTTGACGCGAAATCCCTCGTGTTTAGTTCCCAAGCAAGCTTGGTACTCATTTATCGACCCACTGAAGGAATGAAAGGTGGAGTCGGTTTGGCCCAGGGTTTGAACCACGGATTTGTGGGGTGGAAGCGAGATACGCTGCCACTTAGCCACTAGGTTTAAATGTTTTAACTGTCAAACAGTTTTACTTTATATGGTAAAATTTTAAAAAAGTATTATAGAGATACAATGTTTTGACTTACTAGAGTGTTAGTCTAGGCAATGATTTGTTTTAAATTTGATTTAACTCCTTCCTATTCGCTTCCGTCAAAGTGATGGGGTGAGGATCAACTTCTATTTTTCATGAACCTCCCGGGTAGGAGGGCACAAAAGTAGCGTTAACTCGAAAGTAGAAAAAAATTTTGGTTTCCTATTTTACTGATGCATCTGACGGCAGTTCCAGACTATTTATAAAATAACTGGAGTTGGGTTATTTTCAGATATATAGTTTATTTTATAAACTACTTATTTTTACGTAATAACTCTTGAACAAATACTAGGTCTTTTTTTCCCTTACTGTTTTTTCGAAAATTACGCGACCGATAGGTTGAAAATAAAATTCCAGTGAAACATTGATCGAAAATAGTCTCTTTTTTTATATTTAATTTAGTTAAAAAAATTTCACATTTCAGAAAAATACTTCTCCAGCTAAATTTTATATAAATTTTCCATAGTTACTTGTTTCTTTATATTATCTATACTCTTAATTATAGATAAATTTTGATTTTGATTATAAGATACCGTACTTAAATTATATAAAGGTTACCCAAATTAAAAGTGGACTTATGCAATTGCATCAGAATGAGTGCAGTTATAGCAGAGCCATCAAACAGAGACATGAAGGACTTTAGGAAGTGCACACTGTATACGATGTTTCCCAGTGAAATCTGTTAGTGGTAGAGGAAATTATATAATAGAAAGTAGTTCCACATAAGGAGGGGTCCAGATCGGAACAACGTGCGGTAGTACGGTTTCTGACTGCAGGAGATGAGTTCTATCGACGGGTAGTGGCAGTCTATGACGAGCACTGTTTAAGTCGAACGTCTAGGATCAGTAGGTGTAAAAGTTTTCTAGAAGGGTGGTTAACGATATCGGATCTCCATGACAATGTCCACCCACATGTCTCTCGTGAAACCAAGGCAACTTTAAGAAACAGGTTGGGAAATAATAGAACACCCACCGTACAGTCCGTATTTGTCACCCTGTAACTTCTATTCCTTTAAGCCTCTTAAGACAGTATTACGTTTGTATTTGGGCGATGAAATGAATGTAGCTCAGCAGAACTTCCTCAAGAATCAACCACCTTCTTTCTAGAATGTAAATATAGACCTGCTGCCGAAATGATGGGACCTGTGTTATAATAGTTTTGTATACCCAGAAATTCCAGCATATCTTCCTATTTTGGATTTGGTATCAGAAAGACTCAATTTGCCACGAATACTTTTCCTGTAAATTAGGCGATTGAGACATGCACACGATCAGTTTGGAATATTAGAGCAACTAATCAATGTTCCAACGTCTCCAAAGAAGTTTCGCTTCTATCGCGTGGCATTCCACGCACCATTTTATTTATTTTTCATTCATTATGGAATTCTTATTTGGATTTTTCTACTAAAATTTAAGTTTTCGTTCCGTAACTAAACAATCACAGCTAATCTTTAAAATAATCTTCAATCAAATTACCAATTTCATCAGGCTCTAGCAGTAATTTCATTTGAATTTCAGTGATGGAGAAAAAAAAAGACGAATTGAAGAGATTTCAAAGTCGCGTAACTCGCGTTAAGCCGGGGTAGCATAAGTTGAAGTACTACTGTACTATATTTCTTAGGTTTAAAATCTGTAGAGTAGAAACGATTAGAAATCTAGTACGCTTAATCATCAACGACACCAAAAGAATAGTAGGAATTTTTTTTAAAAAAAAATTCCATCGATTTAAGAATTTTAGGAAGACGAAAGTCTGGAGATTTATTCCATACATATTAAAAACAGTTTCAAATTTTCACACATTTCTAATAAAGGGATTTATTTTTGCTATACATCTCTACATCCATGCATGCTGTGACGTCTTATGGAATGGGAGGCCACAATGGGGACCTCGTCTCGTTCTAGACTCAGCCTTAAAAGATCATTGAAATTTCAAAGGTCAAATTTTATTTCCGGTTGTATCCTCCGAAAAACTGGGAATTTTGGACGATATGTGAACTAGCTACATGCGATGACCTTCACCCACGTACAGGCCTAGGCCTACCACCATACACCATCATCACTCATTCAGTCAAAAACCGGTAATCGATCAAGATGGTATGATCGATTTTAAATCATGCACATTTATTTGTTTCGGGTTATTGTTTGTATGAGTATTTGACAACGTATGGCTATGTACTGTCTACTACTTTTAAGTGTCATGGGTGGGGCTGCATTTGTGTGTAGGGGCCCAGGACCTACTTTTGAGTAGAAGTCAAGGGCCTCAGAAGTTTTAAGACGTCTCTGCATGCATCATACCTCAAGCATGTTTTTACGGTACTTAATCTCAAGAAATTACGATATTTAAGCAGTCTGTGTCATAGGCTAAATACGTCTCTTCAAGTGTCAATATGTTCTCCTGTGGGGCACACAGTGTCATTAACGGACTGCGGGAAAAAACAAGCATAACCTGAAAAATCACTGAAAAAACCCTTAATATACTGCAAATGCACGGAGAAACTACATGGTATTGCCAACATTACACCTCAAGATAAATCGGTTTATCAAAACCATGAAAAGGTATGCTCATTTCCTACTATTACAAAGTACATTTTTAATGGATCCCGCCCCACGTCAATATTTACGAAAATAAATATACTGGCAGTCTTGCAAAGGAGGGATTAGACCATCCTATCCCTTCCACCTCAGAACTCACATAGTTAGAATTTTTCTCAAAGCAAAAGACCCAAAATAAAGAAAAATGGTTAAAACCTCCGTTTCATAAATGGTATAAAGGCAAAAGGCCGAGGCTTTCTTTATCTCTTCCTTGTAAGAAATAGTCCAATACTTGTCTGTCCCGATTTTCCAGTGGGCACTTAAAAAGTCTCCCTTTTTCTAGAGCTATAAGATGTTTTCTATTTGTCCTAAATCCCAGCTAGAATAGGCTCCGCCTCAGCACATCGTGGACTGAGTAAATTACCATGTTAGTCTACTTCTAGTATCGGACTTCATTAAAGTCAACGGTCAATGAAGTCACTGTTTGACTTCATCTGATCAGAAGGGAGATTATTAAAAACAACACCTCTCACCCATCATAATCATCTCCCATTTTAAAAAAAAATGGTAACGAATTTTCCTTTCAATGAACTTATTAACGTATGTCCATATTCATTCTTGTCGGTTTAAGGGAAGACTTCAGAAGTTATATATTATTCCATTTCGGCGTGTGTGTGTGTCTTCCTCATTGTACTGTTGTTGTTGTTTTCTAATGCCACCTGTCTGACGTAGTCAGATCGAGGCCCACGAAATTCATCGTGGCATGGGCAAGAGGTGTATTTGATAGATAACGTGCTCATTGTACTAACATAATTAACTATTCACAATAATGAAGTAGGCTTAATTCTTCTGTGTGGATGAAAGCTAAGTTAATTTAATAGGAACGAAAACTATCTGACTACTAATAGGTAAGATCCAATAACATTTGTGAAAAAAATTTGTGAGGATAGTGGAGATGGTTTTGTTCTTTTTATATGAATTTAGTATATTTTGAAATGATAAAATATAAATTTTTTTTTTAAAAGATAAAAAAAATTCACTCTTATATTTTAAAATGGGAAAAAACTATTAAAAATGTACGAAAAATTACATAAACGGGGCCTCGCTCTTTTGCAAAGATTTTATGAACAAATTCTCAATTTTTTAATTTTGATTTACGTACATTTTGTAGTCAATATCTGCTCTAAAAATGAAAATGTTTTAATTTTACAAAAACTAGAGTGATTCCTATCTAAGCTTTTGTCACTAAATATTTAGTGTAAAATAGTGAATACGTGTAAATAACTGCAAATTTTAAACAAACAGTTATTGAAAATCTGAAGATTTTCGTGAATCAGTTCTTTTATATCAATGATCAAACTAAAAGTAATAGAATTAGACAAATCAATAACAAAAACCTCATAAGTTTTCTCTTTTTTTTTTTTTTTGGTAATCTTTTTTCAATTTTTGAAATCTTCATCCTTTCAAAACGGTATTAAAAAGTAAGCTGTGTTTTTTTAAGCGTGAAAATGTATTAAAACACATTTGACTTTTACTAATGACGCATCAAGTTGTTGTTCTAAATGAAGGGAAAATAAGATGTACTGTAAAATGTTATTATAATAAAAAAAAAATAAAGTCATAAAAAGTTTGACATTTCATTTTCATACATGGAATACCTAAATAGGAAGCCAATTAATACACAGCTGATCTTACTAATAGCTTTTCTCCAATAACATTTGTGAAACCTACAACTATTTGTGAGGATAGTGACAAGAGAATGGTTGCCAAACTGTTCTGGTTGTGAGCTAAATGCATATTACCCTGGTACGGTTGAAATTACAGATATTTTTTTCTCTTTAACAGGATATTTTTTTTCACAAATAATTGGATTGAGAACTAGTTTGGCAGGTAACACATTGCAAAAGAATTATAATTATAGTTACTCGAGTAACTCTCTATATTTGCAATAGACCTGGAATGCCATGGTCAGTCATATATTTAATTAAAATTATACGTACATATTACGTAGTCACTATCTGTAACGGGTGAAATTGTTTGTAATACCAAAGGTGAAAAGTCAACATGAAGCGGCGTCCTTGAGCTTTTGCAAAATTACTAGTGGAAAATCCGTAATACTGTAACTGTAACGTCCGGTAGCTATCCTTCAATAAAAAGTTCTTTACATGGCAATACAGCTCTAAAAAATATTGTTTATTTGATAAACGATCAATTCTTAAAAGTAATAGAATTAGACAAATCAATAACAAAATCCTCATAAGTTTTCTCTTTTTGATTTAATCTTTTTTCCATTCAAGGCTGGCTTGACTCTCTCTTCGACTCTCTTTCAAAACTATTCCGTCCTCTGTGTTTTTAAGCATGAAAATGTATTAAAACACGTTCTCTCAAATAGATGACTTTCAAGGTGTTGCTTTTTCTCCTCGAAAATCGGAAGATGTACTGTAAAATGTATATAAAAAAAGGATAAAGTTTCAGAGAAGTTTGACATGTCATTTTCATACATGGAATACAGCTAAATATAGCAAGCCAATTAATACACAGCTGATCTTCCTCTAGCTTTTCTACTACCTGTTACCTACCATAGCATCAATTCATAGAGTTAGCAAATGTCCCCTGCAGAGATCCTTGCCAAACACACCCTGGTTGGAGCGCCAAGTTCGGCTTGACATCTGGTACGGTTGTCCATCACGCCACCTGCTCATTAAACCTTCAAAAATCCTATGAAAGAGATGACAAAATTTATTTTGGATAGGGAAGAGTTTGGCAGGCACCATGGCAATTAATAGAAATGGTTGCTACATGTGGTCGGGTACTAATATGTTGCAATGTAAATCTGGAATGCCTTAAAAGGAAAGTCAATACAACAGAGAGAAAAATTATAAAAATGCAGGGACTACTGTAATGACGTCGTACGGGTGACTACCAAAGGTGACGAGAGAGTCAAATGAAGCGGCGTCACAGAGAATAACTTTCAGATGCAAAATTTCAAGGTGGAGGAATCCGTATTACTGTACTATATGTTTATAGATGCATCTGCAAACGGTATAGGACTCAGTTTGAGGAGATATATATAATTGAAAGCAATTTCCTTCTAAGAGAGATTCCTGATCAAACGTGTGACGGTGAGGATAAATAAATTGTTGTCAGAACAATAAATATCTTTAGCTCAAGAAGCACTCTGTCATTGAACTATCTAACTATTGTTTATAGGCGACTCAGAAAAATATGACTGTTGATCGTTGATATTGACAAATCAGAGGTAGTAATGAGAGGTTTTTATGAATCGCTATCTTCAGGAATGTACTTTTCTTAGACAAGTAGGGAATTTATGATTCCAACACTCTGGAATAAGTCTTCCATCTCTCCGATAAAGGCTTACTATCTTGATAAACTGCCTCCCAAGGTTCTTCAATGCGTTGTCTGTATTGTTTTAATCTTTCACCTTGTCAATAATTATTTGTCCCTTTATTCTTCTAAAATCTAGATTGTAGGTATACAGCTTTTATAACAAATTTTTGTAAGTAACGTTTTGTTTGTAATTAATTGACAAATGTATGGCTCAAATTGTTCAAAGATGGATTTTGCACTAATGCGTCAAATAATTGGTTATAAATGCAGGCACATAATTCTCAAGACTTTCTCTCATCTTGGAAGGGTTTTCTCCTGCTGCTATTTGCTGGATCAGCCCGATCTTCATAACTATCGTTCATACATCTGGTTGGATTGATGAAGAACGATTGACTCTGTATACACCCCCTGCTATTTAACCAGATCAACTCTGAAGATGTGTGGAGTATCATGGGCTGCCATACCCCTAACAAAACGTTTAAAGCTTCTTTCATTCAATTCTGAAAGCTAGTTGCAACTGTTATTGCCAGTCATTGCAGCAATACCATCATCAGTACCAATTTATCGTCTTCAACACTCAGCAGAAGGCTGTATTTTCAACCATTTCACTTTTGTATTGGATATCATCTTCCTAACAATTTGGTTTTGATGTATCTTGTCATTTCTAGTGTTGCATTGTGGATAGTCAGTTTTGTATGTAGAGCTAAAGATAAAATTTCATTCAATTTGAGAACAACTGAAGATTAATTATAAAATATACTAAAGAGGATTAGAAAAAAAACGCAATAAATTTTTCATAAGAAAAATTACTGAAGTTTAATTCGGTTTTCTGATTTATATACTGGCTTACAGTAGAATCTTGACGATATGCATTCCTTCTGTTATAAATATGTTTTGTTAAGCTAAAAATACAAGAACTTATCTGGCAAAAGTAATTACATAAGCAAAGAAATGAAAATGATATGTAAGGAAAAAAATATAAAACAGATCGTACTCTTTTTCTCGTTCTTCTGTATTTTTAAAAAAATACAAGACACTATTAATTTAAGTTTTTAATGATATTAGGTAAGAATTTAAGGGGAAATTTTGGCTAGTGTAAATCCATGTTGAGACGATTTTAATCAGGAGCTAGAAACTGGTCGTTGAAGGAAGCATTTCTAAGAATTACTATTTAGCAATACGAACACAATTGATGATATATTTATGCCTTTATAAACTATATTTAAAACCCAGTAATACAATGCAATACTTAATGCAATGATACCATATTTGATATAGTATATAAGAATATATTTACTTTACTTCCAAGATAAAAGAAAATATTCACTCAATTATTATCAGAAAAAGAAGCTTTGTGAAATATAGTAACTATGATGCATAATTAATGACAAGAATCTCAGATTAACAGTAAAAAATCATTTTTTTTTAATTTTCAACATTGCCTCTTTTACAATCAGGTTTATAAAATCAAATAATCTCTTTGGTAATTGATGTTTACCTAAAAAATAGAAAAAATAATAGTATAACATGAGGATTTCCAATTCTAATAATGTACCCCCAAGTATTTAAATAAAAAATACTTGTGATCACAAGATACTTTTATATAACTGAACGCTATCAATACGGTATCGATTTTAATACATAAGATAATTATGAAGAGTTTATAAAAAAAAACTTTACCTTTGAAATAAAATTGGCTTTCGTAATAATTCTATGACAAATATAAATTATGATTTATCGCTAGTATATCATTGAGCATCATTCAGTAAATAAACTATCAAATAATAGAAACATCAACAAATTAAGCTTTCAAATTGAATGATGCAACTGAAATAGATTTAAATACTTATGTAACGGACTTGTTAGTAAGATAAATTTAAGGGGAACAATAGCTTAACAAATTCCTCAGAACAGTTAAGACATTCAAACTAAAACATATGAGGATAACAAATTTTGGGCTTAAACGGTTTTTCTACAAATTTTTTTGACAAAGTTTATGTGCGGTGACTTAAAATAAGTTCTAAAGAATAGAGTAGATGAGGTAAAACTTAATGATTACAGTTTTTTTTTTTTTGCTAACATCGTGCTTGACAACACAAAAGTCTTATCGCTTGTTTGATTCTTAAATTCACTAAAGATCCGTTTTATGCAATAATGTGGCCACTTCGCTTTAAATAAAGTTATCTTCAAAAATTTTCAGAAGTTTGGATAATCCAAGACAATCACTTTGTCATGATTCATAATATGTTATTCGTCTCAAATATCTTTTGTTGTGTTTTCAGATGACATTAACTCAAATTAACTATTTACTCAATCAAATTATTGGGGCAATAATTTGATGGATGCTTAATACAAGTTAAGTTTAATGTTTAGAGCCCCAATAACTGTCACTCACCATCACTTGGTCAATTCAGAGAGATTTCTAACTAAGTCAAGATTAAAAATTTGATATTTTGATTGTGGTTCAATAGGTAAAAGAAACTCCCAAATGTTATTATGTTAAAATGCACCTTATAAAAAGAACATTCAAGGTTATTTATAATTCCATCCGGGGTTCTGAGGCTCTGTGCTTCTTAAACTTTCAGTATTTGCGACCCAATATTCAATCATAATTTTCATCAATCCCCCCCGTATACAATAACAATTTAATGAATTCAATAATACTATACATTGATGCTAAAGTATGCATTGTGTTTTTTATGCATTAAGGGCCAACGGAGTATATAAACGTCTCGTGCAGCCACAGCGTTATTTACCCCGGACGTATATGTACGTCTGTCCGAAGTACAATCTTCTGTGTGAACTCCTACCCATAAGATTATTCTGAAGGCTTTGGAATAGAATAAAAAGATCAGTGTCTAATGAGTGTTTGCGAAAGATTTACTTGTTTCAGAGATGATTTTACGCATATATTACTTTCCACCCCGCCCCAATACATCCCATACGCGAGTCTACGTGGAAAACGGTGGAATTGGGAAGTGAATCGCGTGACTTTTTATTGGCAGTTAAGGGATTAATTCTAAACCGTACAAATCATCAAGATAAGTGTTCCTTTTTGTATATAATTTCATGTAAGACAAGCCCATGAGGTCACCGATAATTTCTTAACTTGGTATTGTTAAATTAATTATAAAATACATTGGGTAGTACTGATACATTTATAAGTGTATTATGTCAGTGCAAATGTATATTTCATAATGTATTTGTTTTGTTTACTTTCAGTAAATTAATATATTTTTTTAAAATAATCTCTTGCTTTCCCCTTTTCAATATGATCGCGCCCCATCGTAGACTTATCACGCCCACGCCCTCTGAGGGGGCACCCCACAGATTGAGAAATGCTACTGTAGTAAAAAAACTGAACTAATACAGCAAAAAAGAATACAGAAACAATTCAAGTTTTATTAACATACCTTACAGGTATTCTATGTGGGAAACCATTGTTACACGGCGTATATCAATGTAAAGGGTATTTTTTAGAGGTATAGAACTTTAAATTGCAATAAAACAACGATGTATCATTCGATTGACATGAATTTTTTTTATTCGAAAGATAATCTTGTGGCATTACATTTTAAATATGATTTCTGGCATATGACTGACACGGCTGACTCGGATGTAGTCCAATCTGGACGTCCCATTTTCGATGACTTTTGCCAACATTTGCGGCCGTATATCGGCAATAACACGGCGAATGTTGTATTCCAAATGGTCAAGCGTTTGTGGCTTATCCACATAGACCAATGACTTTACATAGCCCCACAGAAAATAGTCTAGCGGTGTTAAATCATAAGATCGTGGAGGCCAATTCACAGGTCCAAAACGTGAAATTAGGCGGTCACCGAACGTGTCTTTTAATAAATCGATTGTGGCACGAGCTGTGTGACATGTTGCGCCGTCTTCTTGGAACCGCAGCTCCTGGACATCATGATTGTTCAATTCAGGAATGAAAAAGTTAGTAATCATGGCTCTATACCGATCACCATTGACTGTAACGCTGTGACCTTCATCGTTTTTGAAGAAGTGGTCCGCCAGCCCATAAAGCGCACCAAACCGTCAGTTTTTCTGGATGCAACGGTGTTTCGACATACACTTGTGGATTAGCTTCACTCCTAATGCAGCAGTTTTCTTTGTGGACGTAGCCATTCAACCAGAAGTGCGCTTCATCGCTAAACAAATTTCGCTTATGAAAATCGGAAACGACGGCAATCTCGTTTTGGGCCCATTCGACGAATCTAGGCCTTGCTTGATGATCGTTTTGATGAATTGCCAAACCAAACCGAGAATAAATCACTTGACAGCTGTTAAATGGGTCGCCATCTTGGAAAGTAATGCCAACTTAAACTTCTATACCTGGAAAAAACACTCTTTAATAGTCCAGTTCCGGTCACACTCTATTCAACTTGATAATATCAACATTATAAATAGCATATGCTATCCTTTCATGCAATTTTGCTACATCCCATGGCAAAAGGGAGTACGAAAACGTGGTATTATATAAAAAAAATCAAGCTTTCAGATAACGCTGAAAGGATAACACGTGCGGTCTATAATGTTGGTAGTACTACATTGAGTAGAGAACAGGATTATATCGCATTGATGTATGCAATGTAACAAGACTTGCACGAACAGAACACCTGTAAATTTTGTAAAAAAAATTGAATTGTTTTTCTGTATTCTTTAAAATATTATTATTTACTGTATAGGGTTTTTTTTTTCAATTCCTACTATTAGCTTACTTTCTCCGTATATTTATTTATTTATGTATTTATTTATCTTGTTCAAATTTTCAATCGTTAATAAAATACTTTCTATTCATCTATTCAAAGTAGGAATTGACTTTAAAAAATTTTATATTACTTTTTCTTTCTACTATAGCACTTAGAAACCGAGGAGAGAATTATGAATAACCCTGCTTTTAAAACATAAGAGAAAGAAAAGAAGTAAGTAACAAGAAAGAAGAGATTGAGTTAAAAGAATGTGCAATGCACTTAACTTAATTCATATATGATTAAATAAAATAACAGTTTTAGTTAATTATATAGCAAAATAAAATATTTTTGATAAGCTGGCCGAATATTTCCAGAGTAATTAAATCGGTGTGAGAAATTTAAAATAACATTAGCAATCATAGATACAGCAGTATAGAACTTAATTTTTAGATATGAAAAAAAAGGAAATTTATTTGATTAAGTAAACAGAACCTAATTCTTAATATTATTTCAATTTGGCTTTCAAATTACTGATATAAACCTTATTGATAAATAATTATGAATAAATCTCTCTTATTGTGAATTTTAAAGAAAAATTATTTATGACAACAAGCAAATTAATTTTAAAACTTAACAAATGCTCACCAATTAAAAATCAATATTTAACACAAAATTTCACAAATTTTCAATAAGCAAGCAAAACTCTCGTCAGTAAAACTACCAATCGGACATTCGCAAGCCTTCAGAAAGAAAAAGAAAAAAAATGTTGCGAAACCAGACAAAACGAACCGTCAAAAGCAACTGTGAAGTAAAACCTAAAAAAAAGATAAATCTGAAAAACAAATAAAATCCAAACGGTAAAAAAAATAACCGAATAAAAATTTAAAGCATTGAGAGGGAAGGGGAAAAAGAAGAGAAAAATATGAAAAATAGAAAAAAAAAATTAAAATATCCTTCCAAAAGTTGGCGACGATTTAAACTGGCGACAACAATCGGGAACCCTGGCAGCCCTACAGAAGCGGCATTCCTTCGTTGCATCAGATGATGCCCAAGAGAGAGGGATGGAGAAGAGGGGAAGGGAGGGAGAGGAGGGATGCCGGTGGAATTAATTCGCCTCTGTGTAAAGGGAGGGGGGAGAACTACGGAAGGGGGGCGTCAGAACGGCGACGGTGCTTCTGTACTAGTGTGCTGGTGAGGAGGGGAGGTCGATCCTCCTCTCCCTCCTCCTCCTCCTCGCTATTTCTCCCTTGAGGAGGACCGTTGGAACAGAAGCCGCTGCGGGGACATTTAATCGCTCTCTCACTAAACATCATTTCAATAGCTTCAGCCTTCTCCACACTTTTTCGTTTTATTTTTTTATTTTTTACTATTCCCTTTTTTTTTTATTTTTATATATACATTTTTTTTTATATTTTTATGCCTTCATTTATTTTTTATTTCACAGAACGGTGGCATCTTTTTTTTTTTTTTTTTTATTTTTTTAAATTCTCGACGAATGACCATCTGTTTTTTCGTTTTTATCTTCCTCTCTCTCTCTCTCTTTCTGTGTCATTATTATTATTTTTTTTTGCTTTGTTTTTCTGCGGGGTGAAAAACAACTAAAATAAAGAAAAGGAAAGGGGAAAAAAGTGAGGAATGAAGAAGAGAGAAAAGATAAAAAAAAAAGAAGAAAGAGGGGGGCAGAGAGGTTTTCATTCATGCCGTTAATACACGTGGGAATACGCTTAATGATCCTTGTGGACAACATCAATGGAAAAAGACTCTCACGGGTGTCTTGATTATTAATTAAAAGAGGGAAAACCGGCTTCCAAATGGATGTTCAACTTGCTTGCGGTAACGTTCCTTTTTGCCAAAGGTGCGCTGTTGTACATCTTTTTTTCCCCCTTCTTTTTTTAGAACGATTAAAACAGCTGTCCGGTATGCTATACTTTTATGTAGTGTAAAGAAAACATTTATGCTTTCAAGAAAATATCTGTTAGAAATTTGTGTGTGTTTGCCGCGTAACAATATTCCAAAGGTATTTTAAAATTAAAATATGTGGACTTCTTTAATATATTATTTGTTTCAAATTAGCGCTTAGAAATGTACTTTAATTCTATTGTTCTATTTAAATTAATAAATGAAATATTCCCTCTTTATAAAGGTACGTCCCATTTAGTAAAACGTATTACCTGTGATTATAAATTTTTGTAATGAATATAATATGTTTGCATAAAAGTTTATCTTAATCAAAATCTTTATTTTGTGTGTATGTTTTTAACTATGAAAAAAAAAACTATGTTCAAAACTGTGATGTCAAACTCTCAGAATGTTTTATTTAAAATGTTTTATATCTTTTTTGTTACTCTTTCTCTTTTTTAAGTATTTTCCTAATATTTTTCCTAGTTACAACTATCCTGAAAGTATTTATTTTGTAATTTGAAACTTTTATGATGGAAAATAATTTTATGCATATGTTACCGTTAAAGTGTGAAATCCATTATTTCATAGAATAACTGGGTAATTCATGAAATAACTTTACAAGTCAGTTTAAGTAAATAAAATTATTAAATTCTGCGATTTACGAGCAGTCAGCAGGGTAAAAACTTTTTTAAATTGATTTTGAGTTTTTGATATTTCTAAAATCTCCAAATCATTACCTTTCCAATGATGTAATATACAAGCCATTATATGAATTAGAAGTATTTTAAAATGACTTTTAAAAATAATCAGCTGCCCCGGTCATGCCCACTTTGACAGATTAAGTGTAAATATTGACTTTTTAAATCCGAGAACTTGCAAAGCCTCCACAAAATTTCATTTAATCATACACAATTAACTGTAGATTAAATGAAATTTAGCTGCAATTTTAACTGTTAGTTTTTTAACGTCCTTTTGGAGCCAAGTTTGTAAAAATGATGAAAATATTTACTTTTAATTTGAAATTTAGTACCTGGACAAAATTGTTTTGTAGTGTAGATAGAAACAAATAGTGAAATTTCTCCTTTCGAATTTTTTATACTTCTACATAACACATTTAACTTGTTTGTGATAATTCTGTTGTAAAACGTGCTTTTTGAAAAAATGATAATAATAAAATTATTTCAATAGCTTAAAAATGAGATTAAGGCAGAAATTGAGAACTTCTTTATTGCAACCAATATAGATACTGAACGAGCAATAGTTGTTAAAATATTGCAGATATAAAACACCTGCTTTTCATCTAAACAATAGTAAAAGACATTTCAAACTATTCATTAAATCAATAGAAATTGAAGGGGAACCAAGATTCTTATCATTCATTGTCAGTCGAATCTAAATCTCTTTTGAGATTGGTTATCGGCTGACACAGACTGCTCTTCTATATATTTTTCTTTTTTAACTTAAATTCTCTTCTCATTTTCACAACGCAAACATTTAATAGGCTCTTCAGCAATTTTCTTTAAAAATCTCAAGAGTGCAATCATAAATTTTAATTTTAATTTTTAAATTTTTAATTTAAAATTTTCCAGCTCTTTAAATTTCAATACTTTAACTTATCATGCCAAGCTCTATCTGTTCATGTCAACCACACAATTTTGGAAGATAGGGGATTAAGACCTCTTCGGAGATCACGTGCCCCAGTGAGCATTCTACTCATTCCACCCATTGTTGGGGATGTCAGTATGGCTAAACTGCCTGATTTGGGCGCCTTCAATCCCGAACAAATCGTAGGGGCATGACACGTGGTCCATTCAATTTCCGAAATCGTCAAACAGCTAGGAATCTCATGGTCAACAGTGTCAAGAGTGTACCAAGAATAAATAGGTGGTGGATAAAAAAAATTAGTGATCGGGCAAACTGCAAGGGACAATTAGCCTTGACAGAGAGACGACTCAGGCATATTGTACATAGCCAGCGAAGATAAACATTAGCTCATATTACCAGCAGTTGAATGACGGTGCCAGTCATACAGTCAGTAAACGGACAGTGCAAAACTCGCTTCACCGTATGGGTGAGATAAACGACAATACCATTGCTCAATTTTCGCCATCGGGCTGCACGTCTTGCCTGGGCAAGACATCACAGATACTGGAAAGTAGACGACTTGAAACGAGCAGCATGGAGTGATGAGTCTCAATTCAGACTACTTAACGCAGACGGGAGACTGAGAATATGGCGTCAGGCTCATGACCCATGGATCACTCATGCCAGGATGGAACTGTACAATGGCATGGTAGCTCAATCATGGTCTGGGGTGTTTTTTTGTAGCACTGTTTGGTATCCTTGGTACGTGTACCAACCTCCCTCAATAAAATTCGGTACGTATAGTTGCTTTGTGATCCCCTCCATCCGTTTATTCTGTTCTGTTATCCGCATGGTATTGGAGTTTCCCAGCAGGGCAACTGTAGCTTTTATAAGCCCCGGTTGGCTACTAGCTGATAGGACTAACATTCCTTTGACTTGTCTGTCATAAATCGGCCACCTAGAAGCCAAGAATTAAATTCTATTAGGCATCTTTGGGATGTTTTGGAACAAGGCGTGAAAGGCCATCACACAGCATCAACGAACCATACTAAATTATGGACAGCTTTAGCCAGTATTTGGCAAGTCATTCCCGTGGAACGTTTCCAGAAACTTGTTGAATCTATGTCTCGTGTCGTGTGGCAGCCGTTATCAAGGCCAGGAGAGGCCGAACTCGTTACTAAGGAGATATCCCTAATTTGCCCTTCAGCGTATATGCATAACAAATTTTATTAAAATCTGTCCAGTAGTTCTAGAGATATACGACTAAATTTAAAAATTCTTTTAATTTTGAACACCAGTGCAACGTTCTTCTAACTTTTTTACGAGAAATTTTCTTTAATTTTCTAGTTAAAAAGTTTTTAATTAAAATTTAAATTTTCTAAATTAAAAATTCTTTTAATTTTAAAAAGCAGTGTAATTTTATATATATATATTTATTTATTTTATTTTATTTTTTGCGAGAGATCTTCTTTAATTCATGATGGTTTTGAATACTCCAAAGCATCCCGCGTAGTATATTTTTTTCCTTTTAAAAGTCTAATGGAAAATAGAACTGTAACTTTATTTCTTCGAAAAGTTCCATGATGACATACTTCAGGGTGAGATGATACAATGTTGCAACAATCAGTGAATCTGACCAATCAGAAAAAGCGGAAATTATTTAATTAGGAAATATTACAGAAAATTCCGGTGAGAGAAATATATAAGCTAAGATCTCTGTGCAGAGTGAAAGAAAAAAGAATGTTTTTTGTTTACTGTAAATTGTCTGCGTCTTTTGTTGCTGATCTTTGCTGAGGATATTCAATAAAAATATAGAACTGAAATTAATATATATATATATATATATATATAT
Organism: Trichonephila clavipes; assembly: GCA_019973935.1. NCBI lineage: Eukaryota > Metazoa > Arthropoda > Arachnida > Araneae > Nephilidae > Trichonephila > Trichonephila clavipes. The sequence goes on from BMAU01001320.1 coordinate 358,058, forward strand.
ATATATATATATATATATATATATATATATATATGTTTTTTTAGAGGTATAGAACTTTAAATTGCAATAAAACAACGATGTATTATTCGATTGACATGAATTTTTTTATTCGAAAGATAATCTTGTGGCATTACATTTTAAATATGATTTCTGGCATAGGACTGCCACGGCTGGCTCGGATGTAGTCCAATCTGGACGTCCAATTTTCGATGACTTTTTCCAACATTTGTGGCCGTATGTCGGCAATAACACGGCGAATGTTGTCTTCCAAATGGTCAAGCGTTTGTGGCTTATCCGCATAGACCAATGACTTTACATAGCCCCACAGAAAATAGTCTAGCGGTGTTAAATCACAAGATCTTGGAGGCCAATTCACAGGTCCAAAACGTGAAATTAGGCGGTCACCAAACGTGTCTTTCAATAAATCGATTGTGGCACGAGCTGTGTGACATGTTGCGCAGTCTCGTTGGAACCACAGCTCCTGGACATCATGATTGTTCAATTCAGGAATGAAAAAGTTAGTAATCATGGCTCTATACTGATCACCATTGACTGTAACGTTGTGGCCTTCATCGTTTTTGAAGAAGTACGGACCAATGATTCCACCAGCCCATAAAGCGCACCAAACAGTCAGTTTTTCTGGATGTAACGGTGTTTCGACATACACTTGTGGATTAGCTTCACTCCAAATGCGGCAGTTTTGTTTGTTGACGTAGCCATTCAACCAGAAGTCCGCTTCATCGCTAAACAAAATTCGCTTATGAAAATCGGGAACAACGGCAATCTTCTTTTGGGCCATTCGACGAATCTCTATGAGGCGTGAGTCTATTCATGATGAATTGCCAAACCAAACTGAGAATAAATCACTTGACAGCTGTTAAATGGGTCGCCATCTTGGAAAGTAATGCCAACTTAAACTTCTATACCTGGAAAAAAAACACTCTTCATAACAATCAGATGAGTAAAGAAATAGTTAGAAGACAATTAATTCCAAATTAAATCACGACATCTTAAAAATATTTCATTCTACTTTAAATTATAACTCTTTATTTTATATTTTCAAATGTTTATAAACTTATTTATATGCATATAACATAGCTGTTTTTGGTTAAAACTGTTCTTTGCATAAAACAATTTTGATATTTTTTTATATTATTTCATTTCTTAAACACTTATGGTGTCCAAAGCCATTCTGATTCAAAAATCAAAAATGGTATGTGAACTGATACCTTATTTCACAATGCAGATTTCATTTATACCAAACCTGCTGCACAACTTTCTTTAAGAGATGAGACCTAAATTAACTTTCCATCGATCAAAGTTCATTACTGTATTAAACAAGCCGCCATGATCTCTAGTTTTATGCTTATTCATAATTAGATAGATAAAAAAAACTGCAATAATGAGACCAGACAATCTCGAAAGTTTTTGATTATATATCTCTCGAAGAAAAGAAATACCTGATCGTTTTTATCGAAGAAATTTTGAACTTTAAAATGCATGACAATGAGATCATCAATCTTCTGTAAATCTTGCCTTTTTTTAACTGGTCGCTAAACAACTATCAAGATAAACTTAAGATCGTGGAAATACACGTATCTAGAAAGATTATAAGATGTAATTTTTGGGTATTGCGTATGTTTTAAATACAAGAAAAAATATATCTTAAAATTAACCCAGTTCATCGAATTGTTTTTTATTTACACATATATCATCAAATCAAGATACTTAGAGTGTTTGGTAAAAATGTGCTAAGGATTGTTTTTGATAGGTAAGATTTTTTTAAATTATATATATTTTTTAATTGCGGTTTTTAAAAGTATCAACAATTAACATTCCAAAATGAAACACTGTAATACCAATTAATAAGCATCAGGTTTTAGAAAGATTTTAATACCTGGCTAATGCGGACAGTGTTATATTTAAAACTTTCCTTTTTTGAGATGTTTTATGATGGTGTTATGTTAAAACACAGCACACACCCCGACAAAAAAAGATGACTGATAATAATTATTTTTCTTGTTATCTTTAATGCAATTAATTAAGGAATCGGAACAGGTTGAAAACGACCAAATTCCATCAAGGCAGATATTTTTTGTTTTTTACTTTATTGAATAGAGATGTGTCTTTTGGCTTTACAAAACATTCTTTGTTTTGTTTCTACGCTTCCTAGAGATCAAGTTACAATACATTTTATAAACTTAGAAAAACCGGAAGTGGGTCTTTGATCTACCAGAAGTGGGCATTTAAATTGCTAAATCTATCATGGTGAGTCTGATAACTCAAAATGTTACAAATGTACTTCTATAAAACTTTTTGAACCTGATATTTATGTTATTTTCTAGAAAATGTACTAAAATATTTCTTATTGTATCAATACTTTGAGTTATGGCTTGTTATTTAAATAATAGTCTCATAAAGAATGTCAAATTTTTTATAATCTTTACTCGATCAGCTTTAAAATTGTTAAATTTTAACTAAACGTTAAAATTTTAGTACATTTTCTAGATAAATGCATCTAATGTGTTTTAGTAACACTTTTACTAATATGAGTTTATTACTTTTTTTTCGGTACTTATTACTGTGTTTAATACTTTTTTCAAAATATTGCTAAAATTTCAGTTATAATTGGGATTTTTGTAAAATTTAGGCAATTTATGGTAAATATTGTTGGTTAAAAATTAGTATTTATTGGTATTGAGTCCTAAGAAAAGCATTTATAATGTTTAAATATGTTATTTTGTTACAAAGTACTCTGAACGTGTTCGGATACCTTAAATTTATTTATTTCCGTGAAGTTAGAAATCCACCAAAGCTAACTAGTAATAGAAATGGGCCAGCTATAATGAAAGGCAACTATACTTTATATTATGATAATGTTAGACGTATATTATGATAATGCTGTGTCTGCCGATTCTTTTCGAAAATTTTGATTCATCTCAATCTTTTAGCGGTACAAAAAACTATCCAAAAATATTTCATATAAATAGTCCATTTTTTATTTTATACTCTAAGATAAAAATTTCCTAAAATATTTTATGAAAACAACTTGTGGTACTTACATCACAAGAACAACACTGCAATTTTTAAAATGTTTTACCTTTTTCACAATATTATAAAGGTCTTTTATTTTGTACTTTGATACTGTGACGGATCTATCTGCGTTCCTCCAATTAATCCTCTTGGGAAATCTTTGGGCTATCAATTCGCGTTATTCGCAACCAAACCTTCGGAAGAAGAGAATCGTGATATTTAAATTAACTTACTATATATAGTCGAAGTTTTCTAGTTTGAAAAGAGAGTAGGAGAGTAGATATACTCAAATCAGGTGAGATTGCAACTGAAGGTACCATATTTGAATCATCCATTAGGAGGAAGTTTTAAAGTGACGATTGTTCCCTCAGATTGAATCAATATTAGATTAAATCGGATGATAGGTTAGATCCTTTATTAAGGTAAGGATCAAGTTTGATAGTCTCCTAATCGTTCGTGTTTTACCGTCGTTGTTCCAATTTCACGGTTAGCATTGAGACATTCTCTTACTATTATTAGGTGAAATTGTGTCTTTTCATTGTGTGATAAATAGATAGATTAATTGGATCATGTCGATTGTTTCTTCCTTACTTCCCACATTTCAAGGTTTCCGAGAGAGAAGTGCAAGCTTCTTATAGTACTGTGTCATGGATTCTCTCTCCAAAAGATGAGACATATTTTAAAAAAATATATTTAATTATTACTTTCTATTCATTGTCTAAATTCGGCCGAAGCATAATGGCAATCATTATAGTTTTTATAATACTAAATTAAATATCGGGAATATATAATTGTTACCTAAATGAAAAGCGGACAAATTTAATAAAAATAAAGATTTTATTGGAAAACAAAAGAAAACACTCTGGGGCATACAACACAGGTCTCATCGTTTCGGCAACAGATCTATGTCTTCTCTTTAAAAATAACGTGGTTGATGCTCGAGGAAGTCCTTCACTTCATCGTCCGAACAGAAACGTAGTACCTTCTTAAGTAGCCTTCAGGCCTAGAAGCTACAAAGGAACAAATCCGGACTGTAGGAGGAGTCCTTTAACTTTTCCCAACATATTTTTTAGAGTTGTCTTGGTTTCACGGATATGTGTGGGTGAACATTGTCATTGAGATCCGATATCGTTTACTCGAAAACTTTTACACCAACTGTTCCAAAACGTTCGACCTAAGCAATGCTCACCATAGACTGCCACTCATCGTCGATAGATATTCGCATTAACCCTTTATCTACCGCATCATGATTTACTGCAGTTTTTTTCATGAAATATTTTTTTTGAATCCCTACATTGAAAATTAAGATAAAGGGTGTTTTTTTAGAGGTTTCGACATACACTTGTGGATTAGCTTCCCTCCAAATGCGGCAGTTTTGTTTGTTGACGTAGCCATTCAACCAGAAGTGCGCTTCATCGCTAAACAAAATTCGCTTATGAAAATCGGGAACAACGGCCATCTCGTTTTGGGCCCATTTGACGAATCTACGCCTTGCTTGATGATCGTTTTGATGAATTGCCAAACCAAACTGAGAATAAATCACTTGACAGCTGTTAAATCGGTCGCCATCTTGGAAAGTAATGCCAACTTATACTTCTATACCTGGAAAAAAAACACTCTTTATATACAAAAAAAATATACTTGACTTTGTGAAATTTAAGTGATTAGAGCCAATTAATTAATTAAAGATAATCAACTGTAAAATTAATTATATACACTATTAACATAAATAGTCAAGTTGTTTTCTAAGGTTTTCATTTACATACAAAAAAATAAGACACTTACATTTTGACATTAACTACTTTTTCGGAACAAAAATGACAATCTTCGCAATGCACTGAAAACGCAATTCCTGCTATAAAATTATTCGCCTTTCCCGTTAAAATACTCATCATAGAACCTGAGCTGCCATATATCTTGGAAGAGTGAACTTCAAAAAATATTTCTGCTAATTATCGTCAGAGTATTCGTAAAAATGGTTATTCTATGTAAAATTTTAAAGTGAGTGCTACTTATAAGTACCGTTCGTAGATAAAGGGTTAGACTCAACTCCTGCAATCAGAAACCGTACTGCAGCACGTTGTTCTGATCTGGACACATCCTTATATGACACGAGTTTACTTTCCTTATTTTCCTCTACCACTAACAGGTTTAACAGTTAAACATTGTATGCAATGTACACTTCCTATCGTCCTTTATGTCCCTATTTGGTAGCTTTGCTATAGCTGCACACATTCTGATGCATATTTCCACTTTACATTTGGACAATAGTTACAAATCGTATACTTACCATTAACACATGCAAAGCGTGACACAAAAATAACGAGACTAAGTGTGTAGCTTAAAAAAAGAGTGGAGTTGGCAACAGCTATTTAGATGACGCCATACCGTACACTTTCTCTATCCATGTAGCCAGTTGCAACTTAACCAATTACGCCAATTAGACGTACTGCGTCATTGAGTGAGCACATGCAAATGCATTCTGACGGGAAAATGTCGAATTAACATCAAGTTTCTTGTTAAACTGAAGAAATTAAGCCCGAAAACACTTCAAATATTAATCCAAGCTTATGGAGATCTAACTTTGTGTTTTTGTGAATGGTTTTTTTATGTTTGAATGGCATAAGCGGTTGTTAGGGGGAAAGAACAGTGCGGAAAAGGATGACCGTGCAAGGTAATGAAGTTCAGCGATTACAGACCAAAACGTTGTAAAAATTCGACATATGAGCGAGTTTTCACTCACATCAGTGGTCAGACTGTTGATCAACACTACTACATTGAAGTATTAAAAAGACTTCATGAAAAAATTTGGAAAAAAAGCCAAAATTGTAGAATGATGAAAGACTGTTGCGCAAGACAATGCAGCCGCTCACACGGCTCTACCTGTCAAACAGTTTCTGAACAGAAAAAAACATTACTGTGATGAAGCATCCTCCTTATTCACCTGATTTGGTCCCATGCGACTTTGTTTTATTTCCTATAGTTAAGTCTTGCGTAAAAGGAACCCATTTTACCTTAGTTGAAGAGGTTCAGGCAAAAACGGAGAATCTCCTGAAGTGCCTTCCAAAACCCTCGTTCGAGAATTGTTACCAGCAATAGCAGCACCGAATGCAGAAGTATGTAAATGCTGAAGGGAACTGCTTTTAAGGTGATCATTTCACGGAGAACTGATTCTGTACGTACAATGATTCATTGGACGAGTCTCGTATTTTTTGTGTCACACTTTGTATACCAGGACATAACGGCGTAGTAATATGAGTACTTGAACGACTCATTTAATTCTTTAATTTTCAACTATCTCTTGTCTTAATCTCTCAGCAATAATGCAATTGCCATCCCAAACTTACTTCTTCTTTTGACTTAAAACAGGAGCCCTCATTAACATAAATCACGGTCCCTGTACAGAAAGAGGTTTTTATAACCATATAACGACAGCAAAAGTAGTTCATCCAGAGCAGTGTTTCCCAACCTTTTTTGGCTCACTTACCACTTGGTTGTACATCATGCTAAATCGTACCACTTTGTAAAAATGATTGTATTTCGTGAAATTTATTATTGTGAATGTGTTTATTCATTTTATACGGTGATCATGTATTCACATCACAAAATGAGATAAATTACATTAAAACATGACTAAACATCATGTAAACTCACTGTAACACATATATATATATACAGTCTCAACTTTAAATTGCGAATTTTTTATAAAGCGAACTTTTTTCCGAAACCAAGAACATTTCACGATTTTCTTCGTAAAATAACCTCCCTATAGTGAAGTGCATTTTCTGTATAACGAACTTTTTCTCTTGTGATTCAATTTTTTTCACTCTACTTTTGAAGTATTTTTCGGACATTTCAAGTTATCATCTCTTGTAACACATTTTATCCCGGACATAAATTTTGAACTGATTTTATTAGGTGCCTAACTCCCCCAAAGCAGTAGAATTCTAGTGTTTCATCCAAGAAGTGCTGCCTTTATCTACCATTGCCCAGTTCACTATAAACATTTTCGATATACCCTTGCACCCTCAGAGTTGTCTCGTGTCCTTGAGAGAGAGAGAGAGAGAGTAGTATTCATTTGCATTGTTGATCAGTCGTACTGGTAACTTCGTTTCTTGTGACTCAAAAACGTCAAAACATAAGTGCTTGAGCATCAAAGGAAAAATTTGTATTCTTAGGAAGGGGATAAAGGTGTCAACTTTTCTAGCAGTTTTTCTTTATTTCTTTTCTTTTTTGATAAGTAAGATATATAAAGTAAAAATACATTCATTCACATAAAGGTGTGAATAATTACTTTTTTTAATGTATAGTGTTTATGAGAGTTTAAAATTTGTTTTATGTTGTTTATAAAGAAAATTGAAAGATGAACCTCTATATAACGGATTTTTCATATAACGAACCTTTTTTTCGGGATTTAGCAACTTCGTTATATAGAGGTACTGCTGTATATATTTATATATTTGTTCAAAATTTCGTATTTATCTTCTATTTTGTCATATTTCATTTACTAATGAATGGTTTTAATAAAAATACTTAATTATATATAAAATACCAATTAATGTATCTTCTTACCATAATCAAATATGTTTATCAATTAAATTTACTAAGATCCTTGTGCTTGTTTCGAAGATTATAGTTTTCTGAAATTTGGTTCAACAGATGCGAGGTATACAGCTGCATTCAATCAGTTTTGTGTTATCATTGTTTTTTAAAAAAATCTATTTCTACTAATCGGTTTTCGTAAAGGTAACAATAATTTATGGCTGTTTTCGCCATGTATACAACAATGTGGAATTACCGTGGAGCAAATTTTCGGACGGAAAAAATGCCTCAATTTTTATAAAAATTTGCGACATTGTAACTCATGCATTTGTTCATAACATAGTGTTTTTGAAATTTCAAAATATTTCATAAATAATCAGTTTTTCCTTTTAACATGTAAATGGATAGTCCATTTAGCATTACGGTATAGGGAAAAAAATGAGAAACAAATTTTATATAAAAAAATATGTCAACTCGGATAAAAATGAATAGTATGATAAAATAAGAGATTCTCTATAGGATAGTGAAGCCAAAGTATAATATTAATGTTTGAGTACTTTTATATCTTAAAAAATATTCTATAAATTTGGATCCTATTCTTTAACATTAGTCAAAGACAGCCTTAAGATCTTTCTCAGAAAATTGTTCATATTGTTTACCAAGGCTTAACCAAAAATTAATTCGATTGTGTCGTTTGAATTCTACTCGTAAAGTTCTGTCACATGTTAATTCTATTAAACTTTCTTTTTTATTCATAATGATGTAGATTCTTCTTAATTTCCTTCATAGAAGGGGTTTTAAATCCAATTATCATTTGTGTTTTCGGGTTTTGGAAAATACACCATGAAAGACAATGTCAATCCTGTTAAATATGCTATTATATTTTCTCGCATATATCTTGAGACAGACTAACCTTATTTCAAACAGAAAAATATGTAGAGTTTGGAATACTTTCAATTGATTTTATTCCGCACACGGTTTCCAAATTCTGATTTCTTAATTATACTTTCAATTTTATCATTAACATTATATATCGTTATCAAGCTATTCTGAGCTGTGTGTACACACGGTTTCGATATACCACGATAGATATATTCGATATATTTTGATAACCATGTTATACGAGGGACACCTATAAATGATTTTTAAATAGCAAAAAAAGAGCAACTGGAATATAGTTGACGACCAATTACTATTTTTAATAAATGTAATTATGTATAACGTCACAAGTGCCAACAAAAATACCTTTTTTTTGCAAGTCCTGGCATCTATCTTATCTCACAACCCCATAAGCCTGTACAATAACTTCCATCTACCTCTTCCACAAAACCGAAATAACGATTGAAACCCAAGATAACAACAATAAAAAAAGAAGAATTCCCATCGTTCTCGAAAGGTTATTCCCGCTATCACAGTCCTTCCCCAACCCTTTCTTCCTCTAACTGCAGAAAAACGTACGGAACCCATCATATAGAGGAGGCAAAGATCGAGGGGGTGAGAGAAGAAGGAGAAAAATAATAATAATCGCCACCGATACCCTTATCTCGAGCGATTCCGCGAGATAGAGCCGAAAAAGCTGCAAAATCGCCCCAGGGCCAAAGTAATTACGCCGCCCCATGTATCGCTCTCCTCGGCAACGATATGGCCCTTGGGGCGCACAATCTAAATGCGACTTCAATCCCCAGGATCGATTTCCTCGGACTTAGAGACCAGGTGCGAGCAACGAATCACCTGGTAATAGTCCGTCGTTCGTGGATCTTGTTCATCAGTCCTTTTGACTCGGCTCTCATCATCATTACGGGAGGGGGATGACCGCGACCCGCTCATCGCGTCTCGGAAGTCATCTACGCGGCACGAATCTCTGCATCTTCATTAGGGAGCGCAGGGCGATTTGGCTGGTAACGGGTCTTTTACGACACATCCCTCTGCATCCTCCTTTTCCCTTTTTTTTTTATTTATTTGTTTTTTTATTTGTTTTTTTTACCCTCCCTGCTGTGTCGCTTGATGATTTGCTATTTGGAAGTGCTATCTCCAACTAATCCTTCTTCAAATATCCTTTTTCCGGTAGATTATGTTGGTGAGCACGAATATTGGAGAGGTGAGGGGCATTCAAAGGCACCCAGATCGCGTGATGCAATGCAGGATGGGAGATTAGTGTGATTTGAATTGACCCCGTTTAATTCATGCGGTAAGTTGCTCTGATATTGAAGTAATTCGGATATTTTTGCAGGATTTTTACTGTCCCGCGAAGTTTTGATATAATCGATGGAAAAGTAAATTAATTTATTTTAGAATATTACAACGGATAAAAATTTGATGAGTAGTTCATACTCATTTTTATACAAAATTGTAAGTTTTTCTATTGTTGTTGTTATTTATGCTATCTGATCAACAGTAACATCAGATCAAGGTCCATGAAATTTATCGCGGCAAGAGGCTAGATTTACGCCTGTCGTTAGACGCAGCTTTGAGCACCACGCAGATGACAGTACGACTTGACTCGGTCCAACCCAATTTTGAGGGAGAACTCCCAGGGGGTCCTCATTTCCCCTCCTACCAACCTCACGAGAGTACTTGCGGCTCGACGGCTATTTAAATTACCCCCATGCCGCGAATGTACTATACATTAATTTATCAATCGGTACAACATGCCAAGTTAACGAATAATTTTCATCATCTATTTTGAACTTATGTTCAAAGGAACCGATAGTTGTCACTTGTGCTTCACCAATACCTGTGAGAAGCATCTTGTTCTTCGATAATTTCGTTGGATCCATTATTCTTCTGCTTGTGTTTTCTCGAAGCAAACTTACGGTACTACCACTGTCTATGAGCGCCGTGATTTTCACCTTTCAAATATATCTCTTTAGTACGTAAACCTTCCTTAACGATGAGTGTGCAAGTTTCTTTTGGAGGTTCTTTGAATTTCTGTGATTTTGAATAGTTTGTTTGAGCATGCTTGGAAGCATTGTGATTTGAGTGTTTCTCGTAATTTTGTTGTAATACCCTTTCTGCGCGCTGTCTTGATATCTTTGAACAGATTCGTACTTGGTGACAGGGGCTTCGTAATGTTTGTTGTAATTCGTTGACGCTGGAAACTTCTTATCGAATTTTCCTGGTGATTCATATCTGCGATTCTTTTCTGTGAATCTGAATTCTTGTTTCTTCACATTTGGACCACTCGATTTTTGTTTCAGAGTCCTTTTAAAGTCTTCGAATTCTTCTAGTTTTTCTGCTAATTGAACAGGGGAGTTCATATTTGCCCATTCATCAAGATAATATTCTTTAAATTCAAAGGAGTTTTCGTTTGAGTTGATCTGTTATGATTAGATCTGATAACTTGTTGAAAGTATCTATCTTCAATCCATCTATCCATCCGTTGAAGTAAGTGTTTAACTCATGGTAAAAATCAATCCATGTTCTTTCAGATGCTTTTTGGTGAGTGACAAATAGTTGTCGAAACTTTTCTGGAGTTAGTTTAAAGCGTTTCAGCAGTAAATCTTTAACGTGTTCGTAAGAGTTAGCTTTATCGTCAGGCTCTCTCGCTATGATGTGAGATACTTCCGTCGGTAACAAGCCTAACAGATGAGAAACCCAGTTTTCTTGATCAATATTCAATCTCTGCGCTTGACGTTCAAATAATTTTAGATAAAGACTGATGTCTTCTTTCAAATCAAAACGATGTATAAACTTTGAAACTTCTTTGACGAGAAATTTAGTATCACTTTCTTTGGATGTATCAGCGCCTAACTTGGATTGTGTTTGGATTCTTAACTTTTCCAACTCAAACTCATATTTGCGTTTTTGCTCATCTAACCTCAATTGTTCGAAGCGTAATTTTTTTTTTCTTCTCGTTCTTCAATGCGTAATTTTTCTTTTTGCTCTTCAATGCGTAAATTTTCTTCTCTGGCTTTGCGATCCTCAACAATCGTTGAATGTATGTTTTTTTGGTCAGTTCTTCGTCATAATCTTCACTACTAATAATTAGATCTTTAAGTGTGGCGATGGTCATTGATTTATCGAATTTTAAATTTAATTCCGTGGCTAAGACAAATAAATCTTCGCGTCGACCTTTGCCAAGATACGCCATTTTAAAATTTAAATATAAGTTTAGATAGTAACCAAAGGAATAAACAAAATTGTTACGCGTTCAAACAAAAACAAAAACAATGATGTTGCTATTGGCAATTCTCGTTTGCATTTACAAAAATTCTGTTAAAATGATATTGCATCAAAATACACTAAATATACATTGAAATATTCAAATTCTATTCATTTAGAAATATTTTAAACCAGTAACGTGTAAAGACAACAATGCGAGCTAAAATGCGTAATGCTTAATTTAAAGTAGTCAAATCATTAATTTCAACTAAAAACAAAACCTTTTTTTTTTTTAACCATTTAATATATCAGTTATCTCATTTCGTTATAACAAATGCAAAAGAATTTGAAAGAAAAAATAAATATAAATCTTGTTTAGAAACAGTGATTAAATTAATTGCGATATTAAAAAGTTAAGGAATATAAAGTTCTTTGCTGAAAAAAGCAAACAATTAGAAGTTATTCAATAAGAAAAATCTCATATATATTTTTTATTACACTAATAAAAATAAAATCTTTTTAGGATCTCATCAGCACATTCTAAGGATAAACACATGTTTAAATAAAAGCATAATAATTCTGTCAAAAATGAACTCAAAATACTTATATATTGAATGATATTATGCATCATTTAAAATAAGATTATACACGATTCTTCATCATTTCTAAAAAACATAGCATATTCTTTCAAAATATATTTCTCGAATACTCGTAAAAAAATAATTAATTACTAAACATCTGCAAGAGAAATGTTAAACTATATGAGTCATCGAAATTACGATCGCTTCGAAACGGTAATGTTTAGGAATGTAAGAAACATTAATCTCTTAATTCAAGGTCGATGACATAACTGAAGAAAGGAAAACTTTTCACACATACATGAAATTCAATGCGATTCGTTAATAAATGAAATAAAGACTTGAATATTTTACGTACGACTTTCTTAATATTTTAAAAGATATACTTGTAGAAAATTTTAATTGATACGATTTCTATACACATAGAAAAATATTATTTCAGAAAAACACACATGATATTTAAAAATATAAATTATTCCATGAAATCGACTACAACAATTTTTTCATAATCAAATTAACGGTGACTCACGTATTCTTTTAGATTTATTTCCTTTTGAAGAACAATATAAAAAGTACCTGATACAGTTGACGACGTGTGATTAATTACTTGAAAACAAACTTCAAAGGCTCCTTATTCGATACATTTCAGCTATTATCCTTATTTGTCTCAATTGATTGATTGATTGATTGTTAACATCGCATTTCGAAATTACACGAGGGATATTGGTGGCAGTCTCGTAATTGTCAGCCGCGGTCAAGTGACGAGGATAACATCTAAGCTAACAACCTACTTTAAATATTTCACACCACGTAAACGTGAAGACTTTGAGCATCATCATATTTAACAAGTACGAGTATATTCTTCTTTCCACAGCAAGGCTACAGTATTATATGGACTCAAAAGCAAACTTGTTTGAAAATGTATGGAAAAATCAAATAAATATCATGTAAGGTCTATTAACTTAATTTGAATTTGTTCTTTTGATTCTTTTATGAATAAGAATCAATAAATAAGAAAGAAATGATGGTAAATTAAAAACAAAACAGAGGGAGATTAAGTAAAAATGCAATATAATATTTCAGATTATATGGGTTGATTGATTGATTGAATATTAACGTCGCACTGTTCAGCTACACGAGGGCTTTTGGCGACGGACCACTCAGATTATATGGGAAGGTCATGTATAGGAAAATTTATCAATCTTAAGTAAGAAAATCATAAAAATTATTCCATTTATTATTTGGTTGTTCATTATTAGGTTGAAATTATTTATATAATTTTGAACTGCGATATATATATATATATATATATATATATATATATATATATATATATATATATATATGTATGTATAAAGGGTAATTTTTAGAGGTATAGAACTTTTAAATTCCAATAAAACAACGAGGTATTATTCGATTGACATGAACTTTTTTTTTATTCGAAAGATAATCTTGTGGCATTACATTTTAAATATTATTTATGGCATATGACTGCCACGGCTGGCTCGGATGTAGTCCAATCTGGACGTCTAATTTTCGACGACTTTTTCCAACATTTGTGGCCGTATATCGGCAATAACACGGCGAATATTGTCTTCCAAATGGTCAAGCGTTTGTGGCTTATCCGCATAGACCAATGACTTTACATAGCCCCACAGAAAATAGTCTAGCGGTGTTAAATCACAAGATCTTGGAGGCCAATTCACAGGACCAAAACGTGAAATTAGGCGGTCACCAAACGTGTCTTTCAATAAATCGATTGTGGCACGAGCTGTGTGACATGTTGCGCCATCTTGTTGGAACCACAGCTCTTGGACATCATGATTGTTCAATTCAGGAATGAAAAAGTTAGTAATCATGGCTCTATACCGATCACCATTGACTGTAACGTTGTGGCCTTCATCGTTTTTGAAGAAGTACGGACCAATGATTCCACCAGCCCATAAAGTGCACCAAACAGTCAGTTTTTCTGGATGTAACGGTGTTTCGACATACACTTGTGAATTAGCTTCACTCCAAATGCGGCAGTTTTGTTTGTTGACGTAGCCATTCAACCAGAAGTGCGCTTCATCGCTAAACAAAATTCGCTTATGAAAATGGGGAACAACGGCAATCTCGTTTTGGGCGCATTCGACGAATCTACGTCTTGCTGGATGATCGTTTTGATGAATTGCCAAACCAAACTGAGAATAAATCACTTGACAGCAGTAAAATCGGTCGCCATCTTGGAAAGTAATGCCAACTTAAACTTCTATACCTGGTAAAAAACACTCTTTATATATTTATATATATATATATATATATATATATATATATATATATATATATATATATATATATATATATATATATCATTAATAAACATTCATCTGCACACTGTTTAATAATACGAATGTTCAGTACTTCAAAAATAGAAAAGAAACATTTGGATGATGTAATGGATCTTTATATTTAAAGATTGTTCCTTTTTTCCTGTGTGTATATAAGCATACAGAAGAAAAAAGACGGGGGGGGGGACGATTTGCCATTAAAGAACTCCCTTTTTTCCTTGATACGTAATAAAATGTCAATTTTCCTGAAAATTATAACGATGTTTAAATATTGAAAGAGTATGTTCTTCAAAAACGGTTAAAATTAACCGTCTTTGTTTGACATATTTAAATGCACTATTGGAATATCATGCACAACTATACTGTAAAATTATATACATAGATTATTTCAAACTAAAAATAGATTACAGTTCTGAATAAACTAAGGTTTATTAACAAAAATATTTTTAAAAAATTGAAAATAAAAAGAAATGTTTTTATGTTAATGAGTCATTTATGACAGATCCTGTGTGTGTGTTTGAGCATTAAATTAGATTCTCTACTTTTTTTTCTGAAATTATTTCTAAATTTGTTGTTTTATGCATATAGTGTTAATGATCCCTATACTTAGTAAATTTTTTGATGTGTAACATCTTTCCTCTCGCTTGCTAGATATTTCTTAAAGTGATTTCGTGAAAAGGGACGGAAATGAGTAACAGGAAGTGACGCAAGCGTGCGCCATTTAATTTGACCAATGAGAGCGCACACTAATCCTCAGACCAGTTTTAAAGTATGCTGCGCCAATCTGGATGGTTCTGGTCTTTTAAAAACAAACTATCACTCCTTCTCATGATTTTAATTGTGAGGAAGCGCGCGCAAACCTCTCGTTATTTTTTAACACTGTTAACTGTTTTAATGTAATTTTAACTGTGATCTTTTTTTTAATGTTCAGTTTGAATTTTAAACCCATCACAAATAAAGTTGAACTGAGGTAACCGAAGTAATAATTCTTTGATTACAGTCCTTACAAGATTCAAATTCTTATTCTCTCTCATGATAAACTTACTTATTATTAACTATATTTACTGTTAAGCGTCTGACAAAGGTCAACATTCTTAACCCTCTGAGTGGATGACCCGCTAATTGAATTTCACTTCAAAAGCGGTCTACTTTTTCAAAGGTATTGGTAGCGAAAATGTTTCGGATGAATTTCGCGAACTGCTTCGAAAGCGCACCGCAGTTTTATGCCTTCCCCCCTTAAAACTGCGGGAGGTCCTCAAATGGATTTGCAGGGGATGATTTTATTGCTTTTCGGTTTCTGTGTTGTTCGAAAGGGGAGGTTTCTCATTCACAGCTGTGGCCTAGGGCGAGGATTGTAAAATGGACATTTTCTTCGCTTCACGGCCAACAAAAACTTCTCCCAATTTATTGCAAATATATATTTCATATATTTGGAAAACTTGCTCAATTTCTGATCTAAAAACCAATTAGGTTTTAAGAAATTTTAATTTTCTGAGTTTTGATTTTAAATTTGGTTTCATTTTAAATCATTTTTGCATTCCTAGATTGAATTAATTAAAAATATTTTTTTTAACACAATCCATTATTTCGTGTGAAATGTCTATTAACTGCAATTTTAATTTCTAAAATCCTTTCTGTTTGCTTATGTTTTTAAGTTTTTGAGTTTTCTCACATTTACTTAATTAAGATTGATTTAAAGACCAATTTATTTTTTGACACATAGTTTATATAATTTAAAAGCTCTTTACTTTGTTTTCATTATTTTTTTTCCTTTTGAAAAATGCCATGACCAAAATGTACGCAGGCTACTGTGATAAATACTTGAAAGGGATGGAATATGACTGAAAATGGTAAATCTAAAATCCAGCTTTCAGGTGATATTACAATTAGACTACAGAATGCAAATGTTGCAGAATGAACTAAATATTTCCCTGACGTACCACAAACTACATTATAATAAATATATTGTAGTACTACATTACAGTATTTTAAAGTCATGCAACGAAAACTTAAACTTGCTTACCTGCCACGATGGGGAACTGAGAAAAAAAAATATTATTTACAATCTTGGTAAATTCTGGATTACGTTTGTATCACTTCTATTTTCTGTATAAATATTTTGCATTTAAAACTCTTGAGAATATATAAGGTTCTGATAAAACGGAATAATTGATCAAATTAACAATTGTTATCAATATTATGTCGAAGAAAATTTTGAATTAGAAAAGATATTTTCAGTCATATTTATTTCAAGTAGAATTTTCATGTAGAACATAAGTTGGATAGTAACATATTAAAAAATTAAAGCTTTACAGGCATTGGAATTTTTTTTATGCCTTTACAAATTTTAAATGTGTTTTTCTCAGATTTTTAATTTTGAAGATGAGAGTGTATTCTAATCCCTTAGGCGTTTTTCCTGTTCAAGATAAAGTCGTGAAATATCTTGTAAATATTCCCTAACACATTTTCTAGTAATTTGCTTCTAAAATCTAAGTATTTCTTTGCCCTTAATTTTTTATACAAATATTTTATCCAAGTTTTTGATGTTTCACTACTAAATCGTAAATATAAGAAACAACAGTCAAATATCACGAGTGCAGACGGCGCTCGCTGATATTTGAGTGAGAAAATTACAGCAGCATAAAATGCGACCTCATTTGAATTATATCTAATGTGCATATTTGGAACTGTTTAGCGTACTCGAATTAACTCAAGTGCACACGTCAAGGGTTTATATTGCATTCTAAGTCAACACGGTGGCTACTGACGAGCGACTACGTAATTTTGAACCGCGGTTAAGTGACGAGGACGATACCTGAACTCCTCTTCCAAACTTCCACATCACACCAACGTGAGGACTTTTGACCTCGACATGTTTAACGTGCATCAGCTCCTCTTCAACGCTAAACTTTTGTGGTACCAGGGCTCGAACACTGGACACGAGTTCATAACCATGACCGTCAGGCTACCGTGGCCGCAAAAGAAAATAGCAAGTTTGAAAGAAATGTAATGGAGAAGTATATTTGAAAAAATAACTTCAAAACTTAACGAAAAACCAAACTATCAAAATTTATTTTAGGAATAATAGTGAATATAACTTCGTACACCTAAAACCACTTTATGCAGTGTGTTTTGAAAGTGAACGTTTCCCCTTTTAGAGAAACTTACTATAATTATGTCAAATTCCTTTCATTTTGCTCTAAGGGGATCCCCGAAACAATGTAATTTTTTTGATACACAAAATTACTTATGGTTGAATCTAATACAATTCCCTACAAAATGAATGAAAACCCTTTTTTATCATATAAATTGTGTTTGAATAGGAGATAGTTAATAAGAACATTTAAAACGTGTCGGCAATCTATGGACCTGTGGCACATGGTACAATTCTTAGTGGCATTCAGCACTACTCTACAAATTTGTCAATTCTTGAGTGGATGGAAGTTGATAATAGACCTTATTTGACAAACATCTTCTGAGAGAGTTATGGACATTTATGGAACTACAAAATAATCTGAAAGATAATTCTAAGGATAAATTTACAGCTATTTTGTAAATAATTGAATGTTATTGCTAGGGGATTTAATTGTTGAAAAAAGAAAATTGCATGTACTCTGCTTTCTACATATGATTCGGCATATCAAAGTAAAAAATCTTTCCTAATATGAAAAATATTTCGACTCCGCAAAGAAATTGTTTAACAACTGAATGTTTAGAATCGTGTCACGCATTATACCCCTGGTTTTGCGATATGAAAGAAGAGTGGTGAAAGAGTTAATTCGCATTACAATTTTTATTTAACTGTAATGAAGGGAATAAATTATATTTCACTTTGTCTATTTCTTATTTAAATAAATATGTTGCAAACATACATTTTTAATTTTTTTATCTTTGTTGAAGAAATAGTAACATTTTATATTGTTTATTTTTATGTTAATAAATGTATTTTATTGATCCATAATTAATATAAAATAAAACTGTAAATCTAAATTATTTACCTCTATTCTTTAAATCTGCAAATATTACCGTAAGAATCGAAGGATTTCAAAAATTTCCTACTATGTGGCACGCTGAATGATACTGACAGATTGGTTTGGCACGTCTTAGCTACACAGTTGCCGCCCCTGATTTAAAATGTTGGGTAAGATAACCATTATATTTTTAAAATTTTATAAATATACAAAAGGAGAGTATTTTGGCAATACATTGCTTTAAAATTATTGGTACTCTATCAACCGTACTTCTTATATATATATATATATATATATATATATATATATATATATATATATATATATATATATATATATATGTTAGACATTTAAAAAGTCGGATCCAAATTTTTATGATCTCCTTGTGTTGTTTTTCCAATCCCGTTCCATGATCTCAATGAAAGTAAGCACACCGATTCGAACCCGATCTTTTTGAGTTTCGTGATTTGAGGTTGGCAGCAACTGCCATGCAAATCGAGCTAGTATTTAAACTCGGCTCATGTTAGTTTTTAAAAAGGAAGGAGAAACGGAAATATAAGAAGTGTGTGAGTGGTTTCTCTCTTAGAGGGAGAGAACAACTGGTTGGCAATGCAACTGCATGTTGCATCACCATTTTAGATTAGAAATTAATTTTATAATATTAGAAGACGGTTCGAATCGGATGTCTCTGGTAATGTTGATTTTTGAACTTCTTGTTTTTATCGCTCCAGTAACGAGCAGAGTGACTTTATGATTGATTATTAAAGGCCAATTTTAAGAAACTGTTTTTCGTCTTCATGCCTCCTCGACACATAAATTTCACTGCTAGCTTTGCAAAAATTTAAATTAGTTTACCAATAAGAGTAACAATATATATATATATAAAAGAAGTACGGTCGATAGAGTACCGTAGTTACTGCCAACTCGTGACAATGAATTGGAAATTAAGTTCACAATTCATTGTTATTAAAATATATAAAATTTTACATGACTTATTTTTGTATTTGTTATTTTTATATTCCTTATTGAAAGCAACAAATGGGAGTTCATTACCTGCCAAAACTGCAGAGGCCTGGTTGTTTACTCCAAAAGCTCCTACCTTATGCTTACTCTGCCCTACTAAGTAAAAATGCCGTCTTCTGCTCGTCAAGCTCATGGAATTGCAGATATTGTTTTCCATATATTTTAAATATTAGTTTTCTAACTTCTACATCAGCCTTTTAATAGTCTACACTCCTGCAAAGAAGTCTGAATTCAAAACTATAAAAACTTATTATTCCCAACAATGTCATTTATACCTTTATTTTTTATAATCTATGAATGCGTTAAACTATTAATTTGTTATCGCGACTATTTAATATTAAATGCGAAAAAAAAAACGAATAAGTTTCAAACTGAAACTTAAATTGAATTTTTCAGAAATTGTCATCGATATTCTCATAACTTTTACATATTGTCATTTTAGCATATCGCACATCTATCTTCTATGCAAAAATCTATTATAAGTTCATCAAATGTTTCAGCATATTTTTACTCATAACATGCAGTTTTCAACCACATTGTGAGGCCGCGGTAGCCTAATGGTCAAAGTAACGGACTCGTAGCTGGCGTGTCATGAGTTCGACCCCAGCACCACTGAAGATCCGCCGTGTAAGGGCGCGATGCTCAAGCGTCATCCTTGTCATTTGACCATGGTTTAAAATTACGAGGTCCGTCACCAAGTGAGTGAATATTAACGTCGCACTGTTCAGCTACACGAGGGCTTTTAGTGATAGACCTCGTAATTTTGAAGCATGGTCAAATGACGAGGGCGACAACTGAGCTGGTACCTCCTCTCCTAACTACCACACCACACCAACGAGAGGACATTTCAGCTCTCGATAGATTTAACGTGCATCGCTGCCCTACACGGCGGGTCTTTTGTGGCACTGGGCTCGAACTCGAGACATGATAACCATGATTCGATACCTTGACCACCTGGTACCCCGGCCACAGGTCCGTCGCCAAAAGCCCTCAAGTAGTTGAGTAGAGAAGAAAGAGAGTGCGATTTTAATATCCCCTCACTTAATTAAATTATATGAAATTTAAGGAATACTTGAAAAAATATTAGAAGTCGAATATATATGTATGTCAGGTTTGAAAAGTTTAGGTTCAAAATTAAGGAAGTAATAAATGAAAATAGAGCGAACTCTTTACCATCGCGTAAGGATTTATGAGTAAACAAGCCTGTTAAAAGGAGCAACGAGTGCTGACGAAGGCGAACGCATACTAAGAAAGGATTTGGCTGGTGTCTCCTCGCAGCGATGTTGTTTTTGGTAACACCCGGTTGCGCGGCAAAAGGTCCGCCATGTTAGATTATATATGATGAAAACGTAATAAAGGAATATTGTGAAGATGATGCCCTCCTCATTTTACCAGCAGGCCTGGGGCCTGTCATATATATATATATATAATTAAAAAAATTAATCTAATGATAATTTTAAATATCCAAAGAATTATTAGTATTTATTGTAAATATATGTTTTTCAACTGAGTACGTGAGACACGTATAAATATCTTTTTCGAAGTTCCAATGCAGAATTTCAGTGGAGCTAATACAAACTTCCTAGTTTTGCATGGTTAAGATTATAAAAATTTCCAAATTTTAATAACCTTTTCTGCAGTCAACCACTAATGGAACATGAATGATGAGGGATTATGCATAAATATATATTTTTTTAACTTGAATTTAAAAAGGATCTTTGTATTTATTTATATGCGCAAATGTTAACTGTTAATTTTTCCAGATGCTTTCAAATACTCTTTATTTGAAGATTAAAGTTAAAAAATATAAACTTGAAATTAAAATTCTCTTTGAATGAAATTAATGTTCAGACATTCAAAATTCAAATATAATTTGTTATCTGAACAATACAAAACAAGGGATTCTATGTAAGATGCCCTGAATACCTGGCTTTAAAATTATGAAAAACTAAAAGATTTAAATAGGGGTTTTTTAACAATGCATAAAAACTTTTTGGAAATAATGTAATACAGAAGCTTAAAAATTATTCATGTTTAGAAGTGTCCGAAATTTTAAAAGATTTTAAATTTTGAACCTTTTTTTTATTTTTTGACACATAACAAAATAATCATTTTTAAAAAAAATCTCTGAAAGTATTGATTAAAATAAGAAAAATGAAACAGTAAATTATCCTCAATGTTTTAATATATAACTTGAATTTAAATACTACAGATATTTTTTAAAAACTTAGACATACATTATAAACACTTAATTCCATTTGAGAATTTTAAGGTAAAGAAAAAAATGAGAATTCTCATTTCGTTGACTTGCAATTATTTCCGTACACTTTAGGGTTTAAAGAAATTCTTCCCAGTTTTTTACGATTGCTACAGGGGAAGCACCGGTCTCCCCGTGAGCCATAAAACTTCCCCTCAATGCCCATTGTGTCTCCCCGACCGTCTCTAATTATCTTTCAAGATACTAAACCATTAAAGTGGAAAAAAGAATTCGGAAAAACAAGACTTTACCGTTTTTGAACACATTACTTGAGGAGAAAAAAATCAGTTTTGTTCATTTTTGTTGAGTCCCCGGCCTTACAAAAAATTCAGTGTGGTCCGTTTTCGAAGCCTCTCTAGTAGGGCAGAAAAATCCGTGCTGTCCGGTTGGAGGGTTAATAAAATACGAGTAAGTAATATGGAATTATTCGAATAAATACACTTAGGAACATTGAAAATAGCGACCCAAGAAGGAAGCTAAGTACAATCGCGAAACTTTGCAAATAAGTACAGCGTAATGTGATATGGAAGTAATCCAAGTTTTGTGCCAATACGCATGCTCATATACGCCGAGGTGGCGCTATAATCAGGAAGAGGGTGCTATATAAGCCAGCGCACATTCGAAGATTCATAAACGTGACGATTACCCGCCGATTGTAGGAAGACTTTGGTAAGCGAAACATGCCACGTAAACGTGCTAGAAGATATTTCTCACAGTTAAACGAGTTTGAGAGAAGCCTGATCATCGGGATGAAAACTGCAGGCTGGTCGACGCGCCGTGTTGCTGGCCAGATGGATCGTTCGGAGTGTGCCGTTAGAAATTGTTGGGAGCAGTGGACACGAGAAGGTACCCACGCGCGGAAAACCGGGTCTGGAGCGACCAGGAAGACCATGAGGAGAGAGGATCGAAGGATCGTGCGGCAAGCCCTTGAGGACCTAACAGTGACTCGTTCAACGATACGAGCAGACGTAGGCACAGCAAATGTTCCACAAACAATTTCCAGACACCTTGCAGAAGCAAATCTTAAATTCAAGCGCCTTTTCCGTGCACTCCCTTTAACACCGGAACATTGGCAACTGCGTCTACAGTGGTGCCAAGCCAGATCAATGTGGAATGTCACAGATTGGCAAAAGGTTGTGTTTAGTGATGAATCCCGGTTTGTTTTGGAGACAGATGATAACCGTGTACGGGTGTGGAGACGCCCTGGTGAGCGGTACAATTCCGCCCACACTGTTCTATGTCACACTGCGCGCACAACTGGTGTAATGGTCTGGGGGGCCATAGCCCATGATAGCCAATCCACTTTAATTGTGATGCGTGGAACCTTAGCAGGCCAACGTTACCTTGGTGGTATTCTTCGACCCCATGTAGGACCTTTCCTAAATGGTCTCCCAGGGGCAATTTTCCAGCAAGATAATGCTTGTCCACATACGGAAAGAGTTGCTGAAGACTTCCTACGTCATTTTCAGACTCTTCCATGGCCGGCCCGCTTCCCCGATTTGTCCCCTGTACAGCACGCGTGGGATCAGCTGAAACGGCAGATGCCATCGTGTCACACTGTGCATGATTTAGAGTTGGCGGTTCAAGATTTGTGGGCCCATTGGCCTCAGGACAACATAAGGTGTCTAATCAACTCAATGCCGGACTGTGTGGCGGCATGTATTGCAGCTGGAGGTGGTCCAACGCGCAATTGAAGTTGCCCAGTATCTGTGTCGTTGCACACCCTGTATTCGTTTAATTGTCATGTTTTTGAGATCAAATGAATCTCTCATCTGTGTCATTGTGTGTATTAAATTTCATTTCAATACGATGCTTTCTTCTTGGGTCTCTATTTTCAATGTTCCTGAGTGTATTTTAGAGTGCGTATCTTTTTCATACTTTCAGGTTAATTCCCGTCGCTATCAATATAATATTTTTATTTGTGATTAAAAAGTTTTCTCGATTAAAAATTAAACATTTACCAAGCTAATTAAATTTCTTTGATTTTGTAATTTGTAGAGATAGGTGAATCCAAAGCAGAATATATGCGAAATCCAACTCTAATAGTTTTTTTATATTGTTAAAGTTAGCATTTCAAAAGATTCGAATTCTAAAATTCGATTTCGTTTTCTTACTCTAATTCGCAAATACAAGCAAGTTTTATTCCTGATAAACTTAGTTCCTTACGCGCTTGATGTGTAACATCTTTCCTCTCAATTACCGAATATTTGTAGGAGGGATTTTTGTGAACCAAAAACAATAAGAAAAAAAAACGTGAAGAGAGAAAAATTAAAAACTGGAAGAGTACAGCCGAAAAAAATTTGCACATAATTAAATATTTTTGTTAAAAAATTGCATTACTCCTAAATATAGTTTTCATTAAAGATATAATTGTTCGACAGAAAATATTTCCAATTATACTCGATTTAAAACTGAAAGAAATCTTACTCAAAGTCATGGGAAGCGAGTGACAGTTTTTACAAGAAGAACCATCTTCGATATATGGTAAAAGTACAAAATGCAGGAAAACTGTATATTGCCACCGAAATCCCTGTTTGCCCCTTTTCAAGTCTATTGTATCCACTCTTCCCCAAATTGAACAAGAATAAATATTTTTGGTAAAAAGTTGCATTACTTCTTGTGTTAAATAAATAAATTTTCATTAAAGATATAATTATTCGATAGAAAATTATTTTCAATCATACTCGATTCTTTTCTTTCAAGATTTAAGTTACTATTGCGCATTTACCACGATAACATCTCAGATGTTACACATCATATGCGACTACTGTAAGGCTCGTTTCTTTTTTTTTATTAGTATTTATTACATTTATAGCATTTTCAATACATAATTATAAAGGAAGATGCAAGAAAACAGTAAAGGATCAAAAGGGAATGTTTAAAGATGCGTCAGGAAATAATAGGAAAAGTACACAATTAGTTCAGAAACAAAACCCATCCATTGAAAAACTGTAGACAGAAAATACAGATATATTTTGTATCAGCCTTTTTTGGGGGAATATAATTAAGGGGAAACTAATTCGATATCATTTTTTCTGTGTTTGTCTCTTATTTTACAAATCCTATTATAACCACAAAATTAATCAAAGACCTGTTAGTCATTGAAAGAATTTCAGTATTATTATAACATCATTTAGTATTTATTGTTTATTATTTATTCTGAGAAATATTGATTAATAATCGGCAGAGTGGCGTAATTAGTTAGGCGCTGGCCTTGTACATCCAAGTTTGCGGGTTCAATCTTGGCCTAAGTTAGTGGATTTTCATTATTCAAAAAATCGACAGCGTCCTTGTCGTAAGATTATGCGGCATGTTAAGAACTCCAAGAGTGCCTGTTTGGCTTGGATGCTCTCGGCAAAATTAAATCCCTTGTACAATTTCGCATCGTATGAGCTCAAGTGCCTCCCTCTGGGGAGGAAACTGGGAGTCAAAATTACATTGTTGTAATTGGCATGCACCAATATGGTGTCGCCTTAAAAAGTGATACCACTTACCGGAGAATGAAGTAGATCTGTTATGGTAATTACAAATCCACAGCCCTGTTTGAAAAGGAAAAAAATATTGATTTATTTACGAAACGAATATATGGTTTGGTTGGGGAAGAGAAACAATGAATTGTATTGTGAACATATTTCTTTATGATACACTCATTGTCTCCTTATGAATAAAAAAACTATAAAAATGCATCAAATATTTTTGGTAAAATCTTTTTTGTCAAAAATAAATTTCTAGAATTTACTTTGAAACATTTGAAGTATTTCTTATATTTAAGTAGAATGCTTCTGAACCTTGTGTAACAAAAATATTAATCGCTGTCTATTTAGTATAATATTTGTTACATTTGAACATCTTACTATGAACAAAAAAAAAACATTTTCTTTTTTAATTTTAAATGCAACACTTTCAAATTTTATACATCTTTGGAATTAATTTTTAAATGTATAAACAAAGACCTATTTGAAACTTCAGTAAACTTTTATTTTTATTTTTATTGATTTACTTTGCATACTAATTATAGTAGCTATAAGCACTTAAAATAGGATTATTAAATAAAATAACACTTAGGATATATTAAATAAGAATGCTGTAAAGTGTTGAATAATAACTTACATTGATTAGATGTCCTTGGATTTTTTTCTTAATATCAGTATCGCCATCTGTTGACGAATAGGAGAATATTTTAAGAATGTTTTAAAGGAATTTCTGTTTTAAGAACTTTAAAAAATAATCTTTTAAAACTTTATTTTCATTTTATTGCTGTACATTTAAATTGACTTTGACTTTAATATTTCTCGAAAAAAATATACTTATTCACCCAGGTTGCATACAATATATTTCAAAAACTGAAGGTTATGGGTCAATGGGAATGAGGTTATTAATAATACATTTTAAACTGACTTT
Organism: Trichonephila clavipes; assembly: GCA_019973935.1. Lineage (NCBI taxonomy): Eukaryota > Metazoa > Arthropoda > Arachnida > Araneae > Nephilidae > Trichonephila > Trichonephila clavipes. The sequence continues at coordinate 384,294 of BMAU01001320.1, forward strand.
TGTAAGAGTGAAAATTTTTCATAGAATGTACTCCAAAAAGTAATGGTTTACATTAGATGGAGTGAGTGAATGAATATTAACGTCGCACTGTTCAGCTACACGAGGGCTTCTGGGCACGGACCTCTTAATTTTGAACCATGGTCGAGTGACGTGGAAGAAACCTGAGCTGGATCCCCCTCTCCTAACTACCACACCAACGGGAGGACGTTTGAGCTCTCGACAGAAAAGGCATTATATATGTACTATTTTAGTTTTCTATGTATATTGAAGAATAATCATATGTTTTGTTTACTTCTTATTGTCGCGACTAACTTGAAAATAACAATTTTAATTTAATTCAATTTAATTATTTTAATTTAATGTATGTATAACCCTGCAGTAAGTGTTTAATTTTATGTATGTATGCAGATGTTTGGGGCAACGTACGTTGTCTCACGTGCATTATGTAATACTCGAGAGGTGATTTCACCATTTATCAAGAAAAGGCTCATTTGTTCTACTCTGTTGGCATCTGAAAAATTTACGCGGCCGCGGTAGCCTAGTGGTCAAGGTATCGGACTCGTGGCTGGCGTGTCATTGGTTTGAGCCTTGTACCGCTGAAGATCCACCATGTTAAATCTGTCAGCAGCTCATGATGTGGTGTGGTAGTTAGGAGAGGTGATGCCAGCTCAGGGGTCGTCCTCGTCACTTGACCATGGTTCAAATTTACGCGGTCCGTCTCCAAAGCCCTTGTGTAGCTTAACAGTGTGACGTTAATATTCACTCACTCAGTCACTGAAAAATTTACGTCTGGTCATTTTCTTACCTGAAATTTATTGCAGCAACTCTCTCTCAACATCGCTCTCGGTCCGTGGAAAATTAAGGTAAACGTATTTATTTTGATTTTTGAAGCTAAGCCTAATAATTTGAGAGAATTGACGCTTAGTTTTAATAAATACTTTTAAAAGATCATATTAACGTGTGCAGCTATAATTTTTATTGATGTTCAAGGAATAGTTATATTTCTCTCGTGCTGTTTATTTTTATATCAATTAATATTTTTAAAGATACATAATTAATATATAATAAAACTCTGAATCGGATATTTTTAACCTCTATTCCCTAACTCAGTATATATTGCCCTGGAAATTGAATTTGTTCGGGTATTTTTTCCCAGTGTGTGTGACACACTAAATCATATTGGTTGATTGGTGACCAGCGAGATCACCAGATCTGTCTCCAGTTGAGCACGTAGGGGATATCTTTGGACAACATATCCAGCATCATCCTACGTCAACACTGACCGTTTCAGTATTGCTACAACAAGCATTGAACTTCGTACTACTAAGAGACATTTGGTACCTGCATGACTCTGTGCAGGCACGCTTTCAGGCTTGCATTCAAAATTCTGGAGATTACACCGGCTATTAATGTAACAGCATTCCCATTTGAAATGCATTTTCTTGGGCTTACATCAACCTGTGATCTTGAAAATTTAATCAATTAAACATGTTAACTAGACAATTGCATTGTCCAAATTTTATTAATCTGCAACGATTAATTCTTGATGTTGGGAATTTTTTTTCAGTGTATTATACAGCTTATTTTTATGTCAATAAACACCTTTAAATGTGTGTGATAGATAATTAATTTATAATAAAAAGCTTTATCCATGTTTTTGACCATGTTTTTCCGTTACTCCGCATGCAAAATCGCGGAAATCGATTCATTTCTAAAATGTCCTGTGTGACACACTAAATATTGACAGATTGGTTTGGTACAGCTATGAGGTTACCGACCACTGTTCCAACTCATAATATTCGCAATTATTTTTCGATGAAAAATCTTCAATTATTCGGACAGGACAGACGAAGATAGTAATTTTTATGTTGATTATTCTAAATTTAAAAAAAAAAAACATTTGAAAGTAAAAGTACAATGGTGGACGATCTCATATGATAGAGGAAAATAATATATACTTACAAAAATTAAGCCGTTGTTTTGGAACAAGTTAGGAAAGATAAATAAGTATTAATTAATCTAATTAGTTAAAACATCCAATACGTAAGGAAAGGTCATATATCGAAAACCAATGCATCAAAAAAAAAAACACTGAACATACACAGATAAAACATAGTTGTTTTTTAAGTTTTATTTCGTATTAGAAGTCACAAAACTGCCTATTTACGGAAAAAAGAAAATCTAATATAGATATTACAATTTGATTTGATTTTTTGGGGACTATTGGCGATTTATCTAATAATTCTGAGCATAGAAATTATTTAGGCTATATTAACCCCTTAAGCAATCAATTTTTTTGTCCCAAATGTTTTTAAAAAAGACACATTTTTTATTGCATATGACTAAGCAAAATACTTAATAGAATTCGAAAATGGAAGAATTTTATTTAAATTTTCAATTTTAAAGTTTTCACAATTTTTACTTTATAATTATGGAACACAAAAACTTTTATACTTGTCTTTTATAAATACACTCTGCGTGTTATAATGAATGCTTTACATATCTTAAGAGAATTTCGATCCTACTTGCCAGAAAAAAAAAACATCTCTACCTCTTTTTCAAATAGTTGAAAGTTTTGTGTGCGCTTGCATATATATATGCACATACAATTAGAAGAATGGTGTAATAAGTCTTACATTGCAATGGGGACAGAGATAATATCCGGTTTTTTGGATTATCTTTCCATTTTTAATTCTTCTGAAGCAACACATTGTATATTGTTTTGAAAATCGCTGTTCTTTATCGAATATTTTGAAGAATCTAAATTCCTGCCTTCAATGAAATATTCCCGCCTGCACCACAAAGAAAATCCCGGATGAGAAGTATTTCAATAGCATGGACAAACTGCATCTCTTAAAAACACATTAGCACTAATAATGTCACTATAAGAATTAAAGATATGTGCAAATCAGAGACAGAAAGAAGAAAACATCAGCGCTTTTGCATCGTTTGGGCAAACCAGTTGTGAACAGATTTCGGTGACTTGTACAGAAAACGAGCAAACCAGTGAAGGGGTTAAAGCACATCTTATACCTTGCAGAGCAACATGTCAGAATTTATACTTACATTTTAATGAATATTATTGGTTTAAATGACGTATTATTATACACTGCTGGACAATTGCTAAGGACGGATCACAAATTGCTATGTAGCATAACATTAAGCGAGACATGAGGCCTAGTAGGATAAAATATAGTTGCCACACTGTTCAGACATTAGAATAAACAATATTTATTGTTCTGGAAAGTACAAAAGCTGTGAAACATCTGAAAGAAAAAAAAATATTCATTTGATCTGCGTACGGAGAAATGGAACAATGCATCTAAAAGTCAGCAGGCATCTTAAAGAAAGGTATCAGTACGGGATATGTCCACCGTGGAGTGTGATGCAACATTCAACACGTCGTAGCATACTTTGCACAACATTATCCAGCAGCTGTTGAGGCAATTTATCCCATTCCTCTGTGAATGCACGGATGAGGGAGTTCTTGTTTGTCGGAGGATAGTTTCGACCAGCTACTTGCCTCCCCAAAGCATCCCACACATTTTCAATGGGGTTTAGATCTGGAGAACGCGCTGGTCATACGAGACGTTGAATACTCTCGCTGTCTAGACAATCCTGAACAGCGAGTGTTCGATGACATGTTGCGTTGTAGTCCATAAAAACAAATTTATCACCGACAGCACCACGGAAAAGACGAACACGAGGAAGTAGAACTTCATCAATGTACCGTTGGCCCGTCATAGTCCCATTCGCAACCACATTTAGGCGCGTGCGGCCATTGATCATGATGCCGTCCCACACCATGATACTGCATGTCGGATAACGGTCCTTTTCCTGGATATTTTCTGGACGATAAGCAGTACCACTCTCGCGCCAGATCAGTTGGCGTCTACAATCCGATGACAGACTAAACCTACTCTCATCTGAGAATAGTACGCATGCCCAGTCCTGTTCAGTCCAATTGTGATGCTCACGACATCATTGCAAACGGGCAGTACGGTGCTGTCTGGTCAATGGGACACACACAACAGGTATGCGTGCGTATAGTTTTCCTCCCCTCAAACGTCTGGCAACAGTTTTTCGGGAGATCTGCTTTCCTGAGGCAGCAAGAAACTGATGAGATGTGGTGCGCCTGTTCCTTTTTGCTGATAGGACGATATATCTGTCTTCTGCAGGCGTCGTACTTCTAACACGACCTCCCCCGTGCCGTCTACTACACATTCCAGTAGTTTTAAATGACTTCCACAGCCTTGAAACAACGCTGTGAGCGATGTCGAACTCCCTGGCAACATCTGTTATTTTTCGCCCTTCTTCGATCTTTCCAATAATTCGGCCACGCATAAAATCATCTATGTGATGTCGGGAAGACATGCCAAAAATTTTAAGTTCGTCTATTAAATCTTTCCTGTAAAACTTTGACTTGAAACAACAACTGTCCACACGTGTCAAAACCTTTAAAGCTCTTATGAACACTATCACGTGATGAACAGACGTGGAAAAAAAATTTGCATACTCATACTTCTTCTTACTAATATCCCGCACTTATTCTAATTTTCCACATTTTGCTTCCTTTCATTTTGTGGTTGCTATGGATGATAGTGTTATCCGTCCTTAGCAATTGTCCAGCAGTGTATGTTAACAAATTTTAAAAAATGAGTAAGCAAGAACACATAATGATGAGTATGAAAAAAAAATATCTTCATAAAATTATTTTTATCCAGGAAGTTCATAGAGTAGTCATAGGGATTTACCAAACCCATAGCCATTAAAACCATCTATTTGCTACTTCTGATCATAAATAAATACAGGGTAATGATAGATTAACTTCTCAATAAAAAAAAACATCATCCTATGACTAAAATGAGTAGGCGAATTTCCACCAAATTTGATTGTAGATTTTAGAAGAAATGTGCTTAAGAAATTGGAAAAAAATTAATTAGTCATTTTAAAAATGAAAAGCAGCCGTTGTTAAGCGAAACTGAAAACTCAGTCTGTAATTTAATCGGGTATTTAGTGGCAACAGGAATTGAACATACAACTCGGCTGCAACAAGGCTATAAATATCGAATCATTCGATAAAAAATTTATAGTAATTACCTAGCTATTTATATCTTAGTGTAGAATTAAATTTTCTGGATTATAATTATTTATTAAATTCTGAACATCTGTACAATTCTCTATAATTCAGTGTTTCTCAAACTGTGGGGCGCATCCCGCTGGGGGGCACAGGCTTATTGAAAATAAAAGGTTTAAAAAAATAATTTTTTGGAATGAAGTAAAACAAAATGCTTTCTGACATAATAAAAAATACACGTTTACACTGATATTATATATATATATATATATATATATATATATATATATATATATATATATATATATATATCATCTGGTGATCATAAAAAATAAAAGATTCCAGTTCAAAATCTCATTAGCCATCTTTGATCCTATAACCGAATAAAAAAAGACATTTTGTTTGCTTTGCTGTAGACCCCCGATGAGAGATTTTTTTATTACGTTGCTTTTTTAACCCCTAAAATACTACTTTTGAATATCATATATTTGACCTTCAGACTAACTTGAATGTTTCACTCCGTCTCTGTTTCTTTTAGGAAAGTTGTAAATAATATTTTTCTGTTGCTTTTTTCCCCCATGTGAATGAGTTTTATAATATATGGATAAGCATATTGAGTACTTTGAAGGATTATTTGGCCAAGATGTATTTTTTTGAGTATTCTGAAACGTATAATGCATAATGAAAAACGTTTTACAAAATTATTTTTTAGAACATGCTACACTTTCCCCATGAACAATTTTGGGGTTTTGATTGCTGTGTTGTACGACTTATTATGGTTTATAAATGTAAATGAGCAAAATATAAAAAAATTGGGCATCTGTGATCATTATTTAAGAAAGTTGAAACTGATCAAGCAATTGAAGAACCTGCTAAAATAATGCATATTAATCAAGATAGCGAAAGTAAATATGAGAAATGCGTTAGACATGAAACGTTTGAGTTGATTTCAAATTTTCAAATGCTGCCTAAAGATTTCTATGAAGAAAACTATGATGTCATAAGGTGGTGGATAATGGAAAGACTCTTCATAAAACAAAAACAGAGGGAAAATTCGTCTCGAATCAAAATTGAGAAAGTAAGAACTGAAGGAGGTGGATACTCTGGAAGTAGTGGAGGGGGGGTAATGATACGAACTGCCTAGGGCACCGGGAAAATTAAAATTGAGAAGGTTAAAGATTGATATCAGTTAACTTTGGTGGCTAGAGCTAGGATCGAAATTAGGCTAACGTCTGCTAACAACTCTTTTAGGAATGAAGATTGTGTAATTGGGATCCATAGTTTGGTGGGATATATAGGCAGTTTCACCATTCTGTTGGAAATAAGTACAGGTATTTTCCTCTTCAGTTAATTTTGTTACAAATGGATTGTCACTGATCAACTTACACTGACAGTCCACACTAAGATCTGTGAACTGGTTTCTAACTATTGGTACTGCAATTTTAGCAGGTAATATACACACAAAATACAGATTTATTTCTGAAAAGTTTAATGCAATACTTACAATTTAGACTATAAGCATAATGGGCAGACAAGATCAGTGTATCTATAAAAAGCAGCTATTAATCTAGATCAATAAAATAAACATACTGAAATTCAAGTGAAATTGAAAATCGGGATCTTAATTGCTGTTACAATAATTTAAAATTTAAAATTATCTAAAACTCAGTGATCCACTAAAAAATGTTAACTAATCAACTTATAATAGAATAGGATTAATTTTTGTTCAATACAATTTGTTTATAATTCGCTGCATTCTCGAATTAAAAGAGTTTACGAAAACTAAATATCCTTTCTATTTTTTTTATTTATTTAATATTTTCATATACTCTTCTTTCCCTCAATAAATTCAGGCATGGTTGTGACAGGTTAATAACGCATTTTGATTTTAATTTTTTCAACAAAAAAAAGAAGTTTAAAAAATAGAAAAAAATATTTTTTTCATAAATGAAGAATGATAATGAACACACTGAACTACAGTGCTTTCAAATATCAACCTTGAAAAAGAAAAAAGAAAGAAAAGGTAGCGAAAATAATACCAAAAAAATTAAAGCAAAGGGGAAAAAAACGCAAAACCTACAATTGGGAAAAGTTGTTGAAAGAGAAGAAAACCTTAACAACCAAAAGAGAAATAAAATATACTACAATTCCCTTATATTTTTTTCCCGGTATTTGTTAAAAAAAATAACGCGACTAAAACCAACACTCGGAAAAATCTCCAGTTCGGGAGGAAAAAAATAATAATAAAAACTAAAAAAAACAAGGGCGAGAGCCTGAAATCTTAAGGCCATCCGAAACTCGGCCTGACCCCAGCACTGGGATGGGCGGTTGCAAAGTGCGTGTAATCGCAAAGTCTTCGCCAAGGGTCCCTTTTGGCAGTGATTGATGAAAACCCATTACCGCTGGGGGTGGGGGGAACTGAAATTTTCCACCCCTCCATCCCATCTTCTCGCTCCAGAGAAGCCCTCGCGCACAGCGATTCCTCTTTTCTCTATTCCGAGGGTCTGGCTTCTTTCTCCAGGAGCACTGAGGGGTGCTTCTGGAAAAAGAAGGCAATTAAGGGGACCAGTCGGATCTTAATCAAATCACGCACCCGGATAGCTGGATGTGCTACGCATGAAATTCCCCTCATAGTGAACACTGGTGGTGGGAATAAAGCAGTGTGCAGTCAGTGTAGTGAAATATGAGCGTTTCCTTTCTTCGATGCTCGCGAAGGCGTACGGCCACGCATTGGTAATGCGCTCAATATTCAATTAACAGCCCTAAAAACTGTTTTAATTAGGTTGCAGGGAGGAAAAATGAGCGAACAAGCATTTTGTTGCGAGAAATTTGATTTTTAACATAAGACTAATGAGAGGGTCTCGTGCAACACCCACTCATCTAGGGACAGACACAGTCGCTGCAACTGTTGATATGTTGTTAAAAGTATGGAGTTTTACAACGTCTTTCTTCTAGAGAGCTTTTAATAAGGGTATTTAGACCTGAACACGCACGGAAGTTTGAAAGAGAGTGAGTACGTAAACTGTTGGTAAATTGTTGAATGCCTTACCTTGCAGAAAGTAAACGGTGCTTGGGAAGTTTTAACCAATGTGTTTGTGTTAAGTTTGAGTTTTATTTAGCTAATTTATATATATATTAATATTGTAAAACTTTAGATGTAGTTTTATCTTTTGCAACCAAGCTGAAAGTTTGTCACGGTTACATATATATTGCCGTTTGTGTTATCAACTTTCAAAAATGACTTTTACTTGACTAGTATTAAGAATAAAACTAAGAGTTTTTTTTTGGTAATTTTTAATAGAATACGTGTATTAGTTTAGTGTTCAATACGTGTACTCTTTAAAATGGTAAGAACTGGCTTATGCTCATAGTTCCAAGATTCTAAAATGCACGTTAAGGGGAATATATACATGTGTAATTAAATTATATCGTGTGTATTTAACAATATTTCATTTAATTTGCATGATTTTATATCAGTATAACTAAATTGGTCACGTCCATACTGTTTATGAATTGATTTTGCTTAATGATATTCAATATTTAATGAATATTTTTTTGAAAAAAAACTATTACTTTTTGTTAGCTGTTTCTTAACTCCTTAACCATTATTTTGTAAAGGATTGACCAAAATTTCCAATTTTCTTATTGCTATATTACGAACTTTATATATATATATATATATATATATATATCAAAACTTAATAATCAATTAAAAATTCGAAATTATATGTATCTTAAAATACTAAATCCCATTTCAAAACATCAATGGCGAATATAGAAGATAAAATTCCAACGTTTTCAAACAAAATTAACAAATTATAAAATAAAAATTTATAAAATATCCAAGTGCAACCTCGGACTTAGAACCGGTAAGGGGTGGAGTAAACTAGTTAGATGGTGCCAACCTTCCCCCTATTACAACTTGGCAAGTTAATCGGAAAATATCCAATTTTCAAAAATTTAAAGATTAAAAAGTTAAAATTAAACCATTAAACTTCAAAAATTAAACTATTCGGCATCGCATTCTGAAAGATATTATAACATTAAAATATTAAAATTCTAAAACAATTTAATGCATAATATAAGTGAACCATCGAACACCAAAGATGATGCACCCATCTTTAAAATATAGTTGTATAGGTATTTATATATATGTATATATATATATATATATATATATACATATATAACAGCTTGGCGAATGGTATTATTTATTGTAATTAATTGATTATTATCGTTTGGCCAAGATCGGAAGAGCGTGTAGAAGATGTTGGATTGTTGAGTAATCATCTCTTGTTATAAATAATTCAATTTATTTCACATTTAAACACAAAACAAATATTGACGGCTCGACAAAGAACACAACAGCAAAAACGACCTTCAGAAAGTTCATGACATAGGGCAATAAGCAGACACATTTTCCTACGAAATTAGAGCTTCTTCAAAGCGGCAACCGGAATTCCCAAATTTCACATGACTACCGTGGATGGAGCTTGTGACTGGTGAAAGACATCGTACGACGGTGACGTCTGCAATCTTACTTTAAGTAAGCTCAGCTGTTAATTTTTTAAGCGATACAGTTAAGATTAAATCCCGTCAAGAGGGAAAACTAGTTAATTATTTTCGTGCGAGTCCTGAAGATCCATGACCATTAAAAATTAAAAAGTATTTTTAGATGAAATTAAAGGAATTTATTACATATATGTATTTAACTCTTTATTATACTTATAAACTACTATTAGGAATATTATAATATCCATATATATTATAATTTATTATGATACTCTACAATTATGATTTTTATAAATTAATTTAAATTTTGGTTGTTAATATTGATAGCAGAACTACAAACATTGTATTTCTTAATGAAGAAGATATTTAAAAATTAAACATTCCTTCACATATATTACCTTTTATTTCTTTCGCAAAACAAGACAATTGCTAAATATATTCAACCCCCAAATTATTACTTGAAACTCATCTCTTAGTCGTTTTTAACGTTGATAAAACTATTGAGACTATAGAGATTTTATGAATCATTTATTAACCTTAAAAACTCCTCTTACTCCTCAAAAATTAATCAGTGCAAAAATTTAATGGTACTATCATCAAATAATCACTCGATTGAAAATAAGATTTGCTGAAATATTATTCATAGATTTAATTTAATACGTGCAAATCTGAAACTCAAATACAGGAAGAATCATGTTCTGTCACATTCCTCTAAAAATATTGAAAGTAAAGATAAAGGATTCAAAGCAAAGATGTAAATTCTTAGTATCAATTACATAAGTGTGCACGCGAGATGCGGATTTAGAGGAAAATGCTCTGTAAGCACAAATACCAATTTCCATACTCCGGTAATTTACAGACCTAAATGGCTTTCATTCGGTTTTTATCGAACAATATTTGATGAACTTTAAAACCATAAAATAAAAATGGATAACCATAGTGTTTGGATATGGGAATGAGAAGGCGAATCGTTGGGATAGTTTATACACAGAACCTCTCAAGTGTAGATATCTGGAACGTTTCATGGATGGTTTAATTTTTTTTTCAGGGAAACCTATTTGGAAACATTTTAATAAAATGTATCCCCATAGAAAAAGGTCCTTCAGGGATGACAATGAAGAATGAAATTTTTCTATCACAGAGAGGTATAACAGATGGGCAGCAGCTTCTCAGATGTCTAAATTTCATGCGGCTTCAGGAACCCAAATATTAAGGATTAATGTATCCAGAACACTATGTGAGAAATATTTGAAGAACATATGTGCTAAAAAAACTTGCTGTTTGTGTCCCGTCCGTTTCTCCACGGAAGACAGCAATTTATAAGGTGACCAGTTCTTTTACAGTGAAAAGAAGGATGAAAAATTTAAGAAAAAATTACAACGTAAATGTATGAAACATTTTATTAATTCAAACAAAAATACGCTAATTACGCTTTTAATTATTTACTTTAACGAGTACTTTTTTATTGAATGATTTTTTGTCAACATATCATTTTCTATTATATTGGAAATTTCAAAGGAAAAAAATATCCTTCATACTGAATTTTAAGGTAAGCACTGTAGCTAATATATTAACATTCAATCTTGATTACGCACTTGTCCAAAAATCGCTACCAACTGAAAAAACTCTTTCAACTGCTGTGTTAGTTCCAGGGCAGCACAAAGTAAATTCAACTATAATAACTAAATTTTCATATGGAATGTGTTCATTTTTGAAACGGTTTAAGTATCTCCGCCCATCTTTAATCAATTTCAACATGTGGATTTTCAAGTTGTTCTAATTTATTAGAATTAAAACAAGCATTCCGTCTCTTCTTTCTTCTTCAAACAGACAATCTTTATCAATTTTAATACCAGGCACTTCTTCCGATAAAAACTCGACACATTTTTATACATCTGCCCAATTTACTTGCAATAAAGTCAGAAAATGCCCTTAAAAACAGTTATTTCCTGTGATATTTGTTTCAGACCATTCTTTGACACATTGGAAACATGTTCGGTTCGTCTCTGAATACAGAGATTAATGGATCAGTATTAAAATATTGAAAAGGAGGACAAGTAGAAAGACACTTTTCGAGGAAGGATAAAACCTATAAAAGGAGGACTGTCCTTCCTAAAGGATGACGGTTGGTCACCTTACCATTTAGCATGACGTAAAGACAATCAACACGGTTGTAGCGATCACTGAGAGACCTTTCTGCTTCCAGCAAATTCCAGATTAAGCTTTACGACTGATTTTCGGAATACCTTCCTCCGTAAAGAAACAAGTGTGTAATTGTTTGTCTTCCACCTTTCGAAAAATAAACTAGTATAAAGATGAACATTTGATGGTATAAACATCATTTTGGATATGCGAAGAGACCTCTATGTCTCTTCGCATATCCAAAATGATGCAAAATATCCATGCTTGCTGTGGGATATATGGATAAAATCATGAAACCTCTCGTGTTCGCCTTTTCAATGATGAAGCTACCCCCGAGTTCATTTTTATGGATGATACTCTTGTCCACATACAGCTGATTTGACCAATAGATGTCTGGAACATCAAATATTTTTTCAGCCAGATGTTAGACCTTAATTTTGTAGAATATAAGTTACCTGCTATTTCGGAGGACAATTGTAACTCGCCTTCTCGTTCCCAGAACCATTGAATGCCCAATTGCAGAGCTATAACTTGACAAATTTCCTATTAGCAAGAGAAAGGATACTTTATGTTTAACTCATGCGTTGAATCTTCAAATAATTAATATCCAAATAAAATAGGTATAAGAAAAGTGGTTTAACTTAACCCGATCCTATCAAATAAAGATTATAATATATAAAAGTTACTGATCTTGTACTGTCTAAACAGCAGACTTCTAACAGCGAGACCCTAAACCTGCAGTCTCAATCTTTTCTGATGAAATTCCTCTAATTTCAGTAATATTTATTAACGTTGAATTCAGTCCCTTGTCTATCCTTTATCCCCTACTTCTTATGACCATTTTTTGCCTCTCACTTTCTCTCGTTTATCCTTTCTCCTCCTTTTCATTCAGTCGTCGCGACAAAAGGCATTTTCGCGCGCACTTGTCATTTTCGTCACTGCGGTCGCTAGTGAATTTGGATGCACAGAAGCAGAAGTTTTAATAAAAACAACTTCTTCATTTGACTATCAAATCATTATCCAACTTTATTTTGAGCGAAGGGATCAGTTAACTTAATAATTAACATAAATATCTGCAACAGTTATTCAAAAATTTATCTTTGACGATTAATTCCAGCCCTGCGTGAACATCTTTCTCCGTTGGGATATCGAATCTCCTTACTGAAAATCTGATAGTTTCAATTATTGTAATTTTAACACTCTAACTTCAGCATCAGCTTGATGATGATCGACTACCTCACTATCTTCCGTCCCTCTTTAAATAGCAATTAACATTGTGATACCCCGTGGGCTGGGGGTAACATCTCTTCATCATCATCCACGCGACCTATGTTTGAGGAAATGAAAGATTGACCTCTAATACCTTCCATAATTAAAATTAGTTTATTATGATTTCAATTTATATTCAATAAAACAAAACTAGTCTAGGAGGCTTATGATCAAGAGTGATGAGACACAAACAGTAATTCTAACAAATAGCGCAATAAACCATCGAATCTGATGATTTCCTAACTTACTAGAATCCGCTCTAGACTTAAAGCTTAATCTAAATTATCTTACCATTATTCCACGGCAAACTTCTACATTCCTTATATCGTCAATATATTTTTCGATCCAACTTTATCCGGCTAAGGGTTAATCTTCTGGTCTCAGATCCACCTAGAAATCAACTTCACTGACACTATTAGACAGATTCATAGAACTCTTAGAACTCTCTTAGACTCTTCTCCTAGAACTTTTTTTGAATACTAAAACTCCAATATATATACTTCCTAATCTACATAACCACGTTCTCTTCTTGGGTTGGTTGGAAAGAATTGCCATTCTAGCCCCAAAGATATCCCAAGAGGATTATTAATAGAAGTACCGATAAAGCCCCGTCACAACATTTGCATAAATCACAGTTCTTCCACAGAAAGTGATTTTATAATCATACAACGTAATCGAAGGAATTTTCCCTGCAGGATGAGTTAGAAATACGAATAGGACCTGTAACATACTATACTTCCACTTATATAGTAATGCTCAGTTCTTTAAAAGGCGAGACTAATAAAAAAACTATGTAATAAAGAAGCCACAGAAGTTAGTTGTAGAAATTGCATGGGAGAACCCGCTACAGCAATGCTAGAATAGTGGAACCGACCCTCACAGGGACTCAAACTAATTCACGTTAAAAATTGTACTTACAGCATTTTTAAATTGCTTTTTCTCTCTTCTGTGCACCCATAGTTCCTTGATATATTTTTTTATCTTAGAGAAAGAAATTATAAAATAAAAAAAGGGAAAATCTCTTTTTTAAAAACAAGCTTTTATTTAAATGCTCTAAAAAGAATAAAATAAACTATTTTTACTCTATAACTATTTAAGTACTCGTATTTACTCAGTTTGAAAATTTTAAAAATCAAAATCAATCAGATCAAGTTAATTAATCGGCTTGTCTCGCGATAAACTTTTATACATTTTGTAATGACGTTATAAGTTGATAGCAAAAAAAGTTTTAAAAGAAAAGTTTATTTTATTTTTTTAGAACATTTAAATGAAAGCTTGTTTTTAAAAATGTTTTTTTTCTTTTAATTTGTTTTTTTAAAAAAATTATACCGCATCGTGGCGAAATAAATGATCTTTCCGATTATGTAATTATTTCTTGTCTCAGTTTGATAGAAAGAATAAGATAATTTTTTTAAAAAAGGTCGAAATATATATTCATTCATGTCCATAAATTAAGAAAATGAAGTTCAGGCAAAGAAAGAGACAGAAGCAAAACAAATTTGACTTATTTATAAAGTCTATTTATTAAACAAAAGGTAAAGAGCAAAAAAGATACCATATGTTTGACATAATTAATAAAAATTGTGATTTTTACTCCCTGGAGCAAATTTTAAAAAATAACCTATTTACAAAAAACAGTATAACATGGCTAGTATGATGGTTAATACGGAGTATGTCTCCCGGACGATGCAATACAGGCCTTACAACGCCTAGGCATGCTGAGTATCAAATTATCAATCTGATCTTGGGGAATATTACACCACTCATCAAGCAATGCCTTCCGAAGTTCCGGTAGACAGGTGGAAGGGGGTTGACGGGCTGCAATTCGTCGGCCAAGCATATCTCAATCATGCTCTATTGGATTCAAGTCCGGTGAGTATGCTGGTCAATCCATACGGGTGATATCCTCCGATTGAAGGCATTCGTCTGCAATGTTTGCACGTTGAGGACGGGCGTTGTCATCCATAAACAGAAATTCAGCACCCATGGCGCCCCGAAACAAACGTACATGTTGTTCCAGAATGACATCCCGACAGATGTGGCCTGTCATCGTTACACTCTGAACATGCAGGTCACTTCTGGAACCAAGAATAATTCCTCCCCAAACAAGTCATCCTGCACCACCGTAACGGTGTCGTTCAAAGGTGATCTCTTGGTGGTAACGGGTACTTGGCGCTCTCCATATTAAAATCCGGCGAGAATCAGACTGCAAACTAAACCTGGACTCGTCGGAAATCATCACACAAGACCACTGTTGTGGTGTCCACAATGCATGCTTCTACTCCAGGTTAATCGCAGGCGACAGTGAGTTGTGGTAGGTGGAACACATCTGACAGGCCTACGAGAATATAGACCAATGTTCCCTAAGCGTCTGTACACGGTCTGCCTTGAAACTGTCGTTCCGGTAGCTGAAGAGAGCTAACAAGACAGGTCTGATGCTGTGCTCCGTCTGTTTCTTTTGGCAGTAACTGCCAAATATATATACCGATCCTCATTCGGCGTTGTAACTTGGGGGCGACCTGTGCTGTAACATCTACTCAGATTACCATCATCTTGGAATCGTTGCCAAAGCCTGGAGATGACACTCTGAGCGATTCCAAGTTCCTCGGGTACTTCCAGCTGGGTACGTTCATATTCCAGTCGTCCAATGATTCTATCACGTAAGAAATCATCCAAATGCTTCCTTTGGGCCATAACTATGCGGTTATTGCACTGAAAGGCTTTTAAAGCGCTTGTGAACAATTTTACTTCTTTGCCACCATTCCTTATATACCCCTCTCTTACACTCTCGTCATTGTGACGTACTATACGCGCCATCTGGTGGTTTCCTGTAATTTGCATATTCTTCTTCAAGATGTGTGTGATAATTCTACAGGTGAAATTTTTATTTTAGAGCTCAATTTCTGTGTGATTCTGAATAATCCTTAATTTATGGACAGGAGTGTATATATATATATATCCAAACTTTTTTAAGCTCACTCCGATAACCAGAATAAAACGTAACAGTGTTAAAAGGTTTTTAATTATTATCTTTTTAACTAATTGCGATATCGGAATATAAATGGTCAAAACAGGCATTGTCATCCAAACTAAACGTGTGTATAAAACTTCAGCATAATCGGTTGAAGACATCAGCTTCAAAATTGAGTTGCAAGATTCCACCCGAACAAATTACATTGCAAGTTAAATAAAAGCTTGTAAAAATGTGTAAATATGTACTTAATTCTCATTAAAATCTATCAACAGGTTTTTTGGAAATAGATGTGAAAATTGTAATGTTTTCTTCTTAATTTTGAACACTAGCGTAAGTATAGTAAATTAATTTAAAAAAACCTAATCTGTTTAATTTAAACTCACTCTATTCTTAGTTTAAAATGACTTGCGAAAACTTCAATTCCACTTAACAGCACCACACTAGGAGGAGCCTCGAAATAAAATTGCAAAATCTGCCCTTAACGTCAAAAAAATGTAAAGGATTATTTCGCAATCTCTTCTGAGACTGTTCTGCAACTTTATTTTCAAAAAACAGACAAGCATTTTAATAACGATTGAATCTTATAGCAGAAAAGTTTTGATTTAAATCGATATTTCTGTATTGCAAAAAGAATTAAATAAGAATAAATAATAAGGTGACAAAGAAATCAATGTTGTCACGAATGCATTGCCGGATTTCTATCACGCGTTTTATGCAAAAAAGCGCAATTTGATAAAAAATTCTGCCTTTCCCAACAAGAAAATATTAAAATTGCGGTTAATGTAATGACACATTAAAAACGCTATTGATTTTAAATTAGCAAGAAACAATTATAACAATCATTATTTAAAGTGATTAATGTTTTATTTCGAAACGTCTAATTTTGATCATTTGAAATCTGTTATGTGTTTGATGTTCAATAACTCTAGTTATTCTACAAAATTCTTCAACAGAATTGGCTACGTAATATTTATTTTCAACGAAATTCTCATTTTTCTGTTACCAAATTAAGGATCTTTGTTCTAATAATTAAACCTCTGATTTTTTCCTAACAAATTATCTGGAGAAAACTGTTTTTTTTTTCTCTCTACCATATACATACTGCCTTCAATTACCCTAAAAAAACCATTTTTTTCGAATTACCGAATTTTCGCCGATTACCGAATGACCATGGGGATGAACGCTAAGCCAGTGCTGTTTCTACAGAGTTATTGATTCAAATTCTGGTGCATCTGAAGACACACCGTGTGGAGGAACAATTTCACGATAAATGTATCGAGTCCCAGAGTCATGCTGAGGTAGTATGGAAGTTTAGAGAGCTTTTGGCAGCTTAAATGTCGCTCTCATCACTTCATCATGGTTCAAAATTACGATGTCTGTCACCAACTGACCTGTTATGTCTTTAAAGTCCGCTGTCAATAAACAATCAAACACTTAATACTCTTCCAGATTAGTCTTTGGTATGAATAACACAGTAGAATCATTGCTTGCGTTTTCCAAATAGAAAAATGCTAATATTTTAATATCACATATGGCATCCATTATGTATAGAAAATAGCGTTTTAGCATATAACCCTTCATTCTGTTTAAATCAAGCAATTTTTTCTTCTTTTCTTTACGTTCGTTCCAGGAATGGTTCCTTGTTTAAAAGTCAAGTGAATTTCAATTTAAAACATAGCATATTTATAGGATCTTCCTACTAAACTACATATTTTTTCATGGGTAAATGGTTATGACTGCGATTATGTAAATATCAGAATATTTCAATAAATATAATATTTAAAATTTACATCAAACACTCTCCTTAATATTATATAAGGAATTTTTAATTTCCCCCGAAATACTTCTTCCGAAAAAAAATGTCTAAATATTTTAATGAAATTTTGCGCATGTTTTTACAGCACAAATCAAATATATCAAATATATTCAAGTATATCAAGTACAGCACAATCACAGTATACCGAGTATTAACATTTTAAGAAATACACAAACATTTCATAAACTCGCAGTTTTTTTTACATTAGCATTCATAAATAAAATTTCATTAGACCTTATTTTATATTAAGCAAAATGGGTAATTTATTTTATGCTTGAAAAACAAATAAAAATTAATTGAGATGTAGAAATGAATCATAAGTTACAATCTCTTTTTTTTATATACTTGTAAAGTCAATATGTGTAATCTATATTATGGTATATTTTTCGTCTTAAAATTTATTTTGTGTTTGAATCCCATTTTAAATATAATTCTATGAAGCCTTTAAAGTAGTTAGTGTAATATTTTAAGTAATATTTTACTATTAGGTTGGAGCATATGAAATGTCGCATTTTCTGTACTTACGTATTCTCGCAACAACCGCCAATTCTATTGATAACTCTCCAAGTCGGCAACTGCGATTTTCTATGTGTTGCACGGGTAGAATTGACAACCCTGTGCTTCGTTTAATATAATGTCACCAATAAGTTGCTATAATACGCAAGTACCGGATTTTCTTTACGCATAACCGTTTGCCTTACTGTTTTCGTAATGTTTTTGTGTTTGGAATAACTTCGTTTACAATCGTGTCAATTGCCAGTCACATTTAAACAAATATTTTCTTTAAAGAATTCCGTTTTTGTTATTTGTTTTGAATTTCGAAGGATATGAATTCAACCAATATTTGTTTATGAGTATAAACTGTGTAATAATGCTGAAAATCTGTATGCAATATAAACTAGGCATTTGGGGAAAATACTTTAAACGATAGAAAAGAGCAGCGTTGGTTTGGAAAATTTTGTTCCGGGAATTTTTCAATGAACATAATGAAATACAAAATGAATCATGTTAAAACCCAAAAGCAAAGACGATGATCTGAAAGCATTGTTGGAGGTGAATCCGACTATATCTATTTTATTGCCAGCTCATTGATGAAATGCATGTCCATCACTTGTTGATTAGTATAGTTCATACTTCACAACAATTTTCGACTTCATACGTAGTACAAAACAATTTCAAAAATAAATGAATCACAAAATATGGAATTTTTCAGCACTCAACTGATTTACCGCATCTTTGGCCAACCAACTTTCATTTTTTAAACATTTAGAACAGTCTTTACGGGCTAAACAGTATGAACATGCACAGTCGGAAAAATTCCATATCAGAGTTTATTGTGTGTGATTCTGAAGATCAGAATTTCTTTAAGACAGTCGTTAATGCACTAAAATTCTTGTTGGAAAAGTTTGTGGTGTCGTGATTTCTTTAAATTACTTCATAACAAAGTAGCGTAAATATCATGCAGATGTTTGCCAAAAAGACACTTTATTCCAAATTAAATAAACAAAACAGTAACTTCATTATTAAATTGTTAAATTCACAGCATTTTTTTTCTGTAGAAAAGTTCTAATTCAACATCAGTTCATTCCAGCCAGTGCTCCCCTGACTCCTGCACACCGTCTCTCAAAAGTTTGCGATGTTCATTTCCATTGGTCCTATAGGTGCGACTGCCCCGCAACCTCTGTCAAGCGTCGTACAAGAAAAAAAACTGAAGAGAAAAGATGATTAAATTGAAGGAGATCGAGATGGTCCTCATCAACTTGCAGTTCGACCCTTTAAACTCCCTGTGCGGGCCACTTCCATGCCCCCAATGATCTCTGGTTGGCAAGCGTAGTGGATCTGCACGCGGTTTTCCTCACTTTTCTATTCCACTGGTGCTTGGAGACAATAGGCCACCGTCTCTCTGAACCCAACTCCAACTCCGTACCTGGTTCACCCTCTGTAGGGCTATAAATCGCCCTGTTTCAAGGCCACTGACCGTCCAGCATTCCTCTTCAATCAAATCGTTCGCGAACCCCGTGTTGCGAGGGTGACCCAACAAAGGAGACTATTCACAGGAGAGTTCTTTCTATAGTTTGCTGAGACTAAACTCGCCTGGATGTCGGAGAAAGAAAAGATGGAGCAGCATCAAAGCTATTTTCCGAATCGGCTCACATCTGTTACCCCCAGTACATGAAAGAAGGACAGTTGGTCTTTTTTGGAAAATACAATGTCCCATATGGACATCTTGACGTACGTCAATCTGATAAGTATTGTCGGGGAGTGTTCTACTAATGAGCAGACGTTACAAGGGGTATTGAAGCAAAGAAGGACATTTTGATTAAGTAAACAGCTTTTGAAATAAAGTACGTAGTTTTATATATTGACTTAAAAAAACTGGCATTTTAAATGCTCCAACCTGATAAGACAAATAAGCAAAATCAATTAGTTTTAAGTTTCACAAACTTGCATCCAATCTTTACCTAATTATCTATGTATCACATTGAGCCTCTTCAGAAAAATTTAACATCTTTAATTGCATTATTAGTGCTAGCTAATTATCTCACCAGAAGATCATTATCCCTCAATTGCCTAAATCATTTGTTCGTAAAATCTCAAAGATTCGAATTTTAGCCCAGTTTGTTTTTTTAAAAAGTCTTAATTTCACAGAGTAATCACATTTTATTTAACACAGCATAATCAGTAAAATAATCTCTCAACTCGTGGAATAAATGATTTCGCTTTCAACTTTTCTAGCCATTTTCAGTCGATTCCCGAAGTAAGTAAAAGTTGCTGAGTTACATATTTTGTTGATAAAGTGGAAATACATAATTTACCTTAGAAAGCATTCTTCATCGTGGTAACAAAAAACAAGAAATGTGAAGAGTCACTCCTTTTGTTTAGTAATTAATTAAACAAACACCGTTTTACTTACGGTAATGCAGACAGCAGAGTGCTGAGTTGCATTCTGTAGTAACTGGTAGGAATCCTCTTTGTTTATCATCAAAATTATATCGTATTCTGTATATACAGAAGATTTCTTCAAGATTAAAATATTGTTTAAGAGGCAGTAGGTGATGTCCCTTTGAAGCGAAAGGAACTTATTCATTTTGATTTTGTTTGGTTGATTTCTTCAGTATAATTTTAGCCTTATTTATTGATTATGTTCCTTTAAAGCAGCTTTCATTTCCAAAATTCGTCTATTCAAATGAGTTGAGAACAAAAGTTAATCATATTTTTCAACTTAGTGTATAACACTTTTGTTAGATAAATTTAAAGAAAGGATATTGAAGTATTAATAACGTTGCGGCTGGCTGATTTATGTATATTTAGTAATAATATAAGCCAAATAATTTTCTAGCTGAAGGCTCGGTGACTTATAGGTTGCATGCTCGCTTCGTAAACCCAAAAGTTGCGGGTTCGATCCTCGCTGGAGTCGATATATTTTCTGGATACGAAAAATGTAGGCGCGCATGTAAAGGATCCCTTAAATACCAATTTGGGTCTGGTAATCTCGGCAAAATTAAATTATGGTAATAGTTAGCTCTCGACGAGAGCTTGAATTAAAAATTAATGCAAGCATCAAAATTTGGTAGCGAGAGCCGCCACTAGATGGTGCTACCACTGAAATGACTCCCAAATTTGGGGGATTTGCCATTTCTGTAAAGGCTTAGTAGCTAATATGCAATCCATTAGAAAGAAAAAAAAGATAATTTTCTAGATTGCGGATAAATTTACTTTTTACTTCCATTTTTCCCAATTCTGTTTTCTCCTCAACCTGAGGACTGCTTTTGTTCAATCTCTTAAACTGACAAAGTGGTCGCAGTAGTCTAGGTGTTATGATCCCAGTCACGAACACTTGGCCGTCGTGTTATGAGTTCGAGCTTTTGTGCCACTGAAGAATCGTGATGCCCTCAAATTTGTCGAGGCTTAAAGTCCTTCCGTTGGTGCGGTGTTGTAGTTTGAAGGAGATTTGCTGTCTCTCAGATGTCGTTCTTATCACTTAAATGAGTCCACCTAACGGTGGGCCTACCTCCATTGAACAAATCATACAACTCTTCATGTTCATTGCTCAAATTATAAGACAGCAATTTACACGTATTATGTAGTTCTAAGGAATTCGTAGACAAGAATAAATTTATTTAAAAAATATTCTAACGCCATCTGTTGCAGCTAATCTCAACCACGTGAAAAATGTATAGTAGCATCACGAAAAACTTTTTTTATACAAAGAAATAAAAATGACTGTCGAAACCATATCCTTATGAAACAATTTCAAAGTCGGTATGGCTCGTTAAAAATATCTCGTTTATCACTTTGGCAGAAAAATTTTAAAAGAAGAAAAAAAAGAGACTTAAAAATGTCCTTAAAACTTTGAAGAAATATTTTTTCCTACAAATATTTAAAATTTCATACACTGAAGAAGGAAACTATAGTCGAGAGAGATTAAATATGGTAAAATTATTTGAAAATTAAAGCAAAATTCCTAAATATGGCCCGATTTCCCCAAATTAAAAAGTTCTGATTTAAAAATAAATAACTTAAGATTCATAATTTTAAAAGAATTTATTTTTAAAAATTTAATTTCATCCAAAATTTTTAAAAAGGAAACTTAAAGTAAGTAAAATGAATATACACTCTGTCGCAAAAAAAATATATGCACCCAGAAGAAATCAAGCTACAATCACGAAACTCGGCAAGAATGTAGTCTGGTAAGAGATATGCAAATGATTAAAATTTCGAAGCCAATGAGACAAGGCTAAGTGTGCTATGCGCATATTAGTTGCGCAACTGGGAGAGTTTAAAAGCATGAGTACGAGCGCCGTACGGTTATCCAAACGAATCTGATGACTTTGATAGACGATATTGAGACTTAGGATGCCTCTAAGACGTAACCGGCGGCAGTACGAGCAGCTGACGGACTTTGATAGGGGCCGTATAATAGGCCTCAGAGAAGCAGGTTGGTCGAATAGACGTATCGCCCGCCCTCGGTCGGAGCGATATGGTAGTTGCTCGGTGTTGGCAACAGTGGATCACAGAAGGTAGAGTGTACCGTCGCGGGAGGGTCAGGACGTCCCAGGAACACAAATGATCGCGAGGATCGTGCAATCAGAAGAGTGGCCACTTCGGCACCAACAACGTCGCTAGCATCGATTCAACGCCACTTACCTCCTTCCAGACATCCAGTGCCATCAAGAGAAACCATAAGGAGACGACTGACCGAAGTTGGCTTGAGGAGCCGACGTCCGCTAAGACGCTTACCACTGACCCCACATCATAGGCAGTGTCGACTGGATTTTGCCGACCTCGGCAACTTGGAGTGTGACAGACTGGGAGACGTGTCATCTTCAGTGATGAATCGATTCAGTCTCAGTGCTGATGACCACCGCACACGTGTCTGGAGGCGCACCGGCCAGCGGTCCGATCCGGCATTTATTGTCGAGAGGCATACAGCAATTTCACAAGGTGTGACAGTGTGGGGGAGCAATTTCTTGGGACACACGATCATCTTTAGTGGTCCTTCAAGGCACTTTGACAGCTCGCAGATTGGACGATATTTTAACGCCGATTGTGCTACCCATGCTATCAAGTCGCCCAGGTGCCATTTATCAATAGGATAATGCTCGTCCACATACTGCGCGACTCTCCCAACAATATCTTCAAGGATATGACGTCCTACCATGGCCTGCCACAGATTATTCGCCATTAATAGAGCATTGGACGACCTGGGAAGGCAACTTTCCCGAGATACAGGAGAATTAACTGCGCAGATGCAAAGACTATGGCAGGATCTTCCACAGGGGGTTAAGTGATCTAATTGAATCGATGCCACGCCGAATTTCGGCTTGTATAGCTGCCAGAGATGGCTTTTTACTACTTACTGATTTTAACCTTTTGCAAGCTGTAACCGCTTAATAAAATGATATTTTGTTCTGAATTTTTAATCATTTGTTTATTTTTCATATACACTACATGCATACCAAATTTCGTGAATGTAGCTCAATTTCTTCTGGGTGCATATATTTTTGCGACAGAGTGTATTTTCTACAAAAAGATATATATCTACTGAAGATATCATCGCGAAAAAAATTTCGTAATAAATTATCTTTAAATAAAAATTTATTACTTTAAAAGCGTGAAAGGAATTAGTTTCAGAAATTAAAGAATTTCCAATTAAACTTCAAGTAAACAAGTAATATTTAAAAAAATTAAGTCAATTCTACTTAGAATGAATGAATAAAAAGTATTTTATTAGATTGAAAATTTGAATAAGATATATATATATATATATATATATATATATATATATATATATATATATATATATGTACTAGAGGACTCGACAGACGTTGTCCTGTACACACATCTTAAATTCAAAAATTCCAAATTTTTATGAATAAGCTTTAACAATCTGGACCATTTTGAGTAAAATTTGTATTAAAAAATTACTACAATGTAATTATGTACCAAGGTTTATACTTCTGGGTTGCTTAGAAGTGAAACACACACACAAACAATTTCCGATAAGAAATAATTTTAAATAAAAAAAGAAGTTTAAATCAATTAGCTACACAAATCAATTAATCAATTGTGCAATTAATCAATTAATCAATTGTGTAATCAATTAGCTACACAAATAGATTTGTAGGTTAGGATAATTGTTGACAACGCACGTGTAAATTTAATAGAAAATCATGTAAAATACTCACTTCAATTGCATACTAAATTTGGAGAATGTATAGTTTTTTATGCTCACTTCAAAACTCTTCAAACACTAATTACATCTGAATTTAATAATTTAACTAACACACGATTTATTTCAACAAAATAATAACACGAAGTAACAAAATATTTTCCTGAAATGATCACAGCACCAACTGTCGGGACCAACTTCAATTATAATAAAATATTTTTGAATATTCTCTCTCTCTCTCTCTCGATACTGTAATCGTAGCGCAGTCAGCCGGATCCAATGTAAAACATTCCAAGATCAACAATTTATAAATAAAAAATTAATTAAATAAACATTTCTAAACCGAATTATAAATCTAAACCATTCTCGAGTCCACTGGAACAGACAAAAACTTCATCAAAATCGGTCCAGCCGCTTAGCAGGAGTTCAGTTACATGCATTACAAATATAAAGATTATATAAAGAATTACATATATAAAGATTATTTGAAAAGATATTAATTAAAAACGCTAAAAACCGTGAATCCTCTGCATTTTCGTAACAACAAAGACCGGGTTTGTTCAGTTTGGCTGAAAATCAATTTTCGACGCCTACTTACGTCTTTTTCAATTCCTACTATTAGCTCACGATCTCTATAAATATTTTATTTGTTTGTTAGTTTATTTATTTATTTATCTTGGTGGAATTTTCAGTCGTTAATAAAATACGTTTTAAAGCGCTCAACTGAGCTGAAATGCAATGTACATGATTATTTTGGATGACAATACAATAATTTAATTATAATTAATAAAAATTATTGATTAAAACTAATTACTTAAAAAATTACAAATACAGCCACGTTGGCGACTTAGCGACCCTTTTGGTGACTAATGTCAAAATTTGAAAAGGTTTTTTTCTCACGTGTTAAGGCATTCACTTGAAAGGAAATTTTACATACACGATTGTTTTGGATGACAAAACAATACTTTAATGATAATTAATTAAATTTAATTACCACTTAATGTTGTGATTCTGTCATATGTATATACATATTTATATTAATTGCAACTATTTAATAAAAAGTAGCTAAAATAAATTTTTTCTTGGTTGATCTAAGTAGGAATTGATTTTAAATTTTTTTTATATTACTTGTGTGTTTATAACAATAGCGTTGTTACAACAATGCAGGTGAATGTTGAGTTGTATTTTTTGAATGTTTTTAATTAATATCTTTTTAACTAATTGCGATATAGGACAGAATTGTGAATCTAAACCGTTCTCAAATTTACTTGAACCCACACAAAAAATTTCATCGAAATTGGTCCAGCCATTTAGGAGGAGTTTAGTGACAAACGCACACACAGAACATTTTTATATATAAAGATATATAAAGGGAGAGAGTGAACAAATAATAAGAATAGAAAAAATACATTATTTGTCTGCATTGTTGTAACAATGCAAACCCGGTTTGGCTAGTTAGGCTGAAAAACAGGTTTTCGACGCCAACGTTTGCCTTTGTTTTAACAATTACATTGTTACAACAATAGAGACGAATATAAGATGGTGTCAGAAACCCGTAAAAATGAAACCAACATGGCTGTATCTGTAAATGTTTGAATAATTAGTTTCGGTCAGTTAATTTTTATTAAATATAATTCAATATTCAATTATCAATTCCCAAACAATAGTGTATAGAAAATTTTCAGCTCAAACGAGCGCTTTAAAATGTGAGAAAAAAAAACTTTTCAAGTTTTGACACAAGTCGCCAAAAGGGTCATTGAGTCGCCAAAAATGACGCCAACGTGGCTGTATTTGTAATTATTTGAATAATTAGTTTTAATCAATTAATTTTTATTAATTATTATTAAATTATTGTATTGTCATCCGAAATAATCATGTATATAAAATTTCAGCTCAATGGAGTGCTTTAAAATGTATTTTATTAGCGATTGAAAATTCCACCCAGATAAATAAATAGAGAGAGAGTGTGAGCTAATAATAGGAATTGAAAAAGAAGCTTATATATTCTAGAATATTCAAGTACTATAATAGTTCGAAAATTCGAAATTCTCTTTTGTTTGAGCTTAGGCTCTATAGTGGCAGAGTGGTCATGATCACGAGTTCATAAGCATCTAGTGGTAAACTCGAGTCCTGATGCCACAGAAGAACCATCCTGTAGAGGGGCTGATGCACGTTAAATCTGACGTGGTTCAAAGTCCTTACGTTAGCATGGTGAGGATGCTAAGATAGGAAGGTGCCGGTTAAAGTGTCCCCTTCGTCACTTGACCCCGGGGTTCAATAATTGAAATCCTTTCTCAATAGCTTGCACATTGCCTTAAAGCCGGGGTGGGCATTTTGTCGATCGCGATCGACCGGTGGACCACCAAGATATTTTAGGGTGAACGCCTGAATATTTTAGCAGTTAGAAATTAATATACGGAAATATTCAAGATTGTAGCTGAAGTATGCAGGCTAAGTCTTCTACTGACTGTATAAAAAAAACCCTAAATTTAGATGAAAAGATTTTATTTTTTGCGTATTTTGAGTTGTTTGATAATAAATGCATCATTTGATATTATTATGTTTGTTGCTATTATTATTTCGTTTGCGCATTTTGCGTTTTGCTTTAAGCGTGGTTTTAAGTGTTTTAGTGGTTTTTTTTTAATTTAGTTCTGTAATCACAAGTAAATATTCCGTATTTATTATTAATTTATTATAAATATTGTAGACCTTTTCCAACCTCACCACACCTACGACACTGAGCGTTGGAGCACACGAGAATTTTTCAAGGAAGGAGGCGGGGTCGAGGGTCGAAAGTCTATCATTCTCCTATCATACTCCAATGCGTAGTTAAACATTTTTTTTTATGTTGCAGATTGACGGGAATAAAAAACAGTCAAAACTAAATTACTGAATAAATAATCAGCATTAAATAATACAAAAAATATTAATAACAAAAACCAAATTAAATTTTACGTACTACATACATGGAATTATAATCAATCGCGGGAAAAAAATCAAGGGCTTTGGAGGAGGGTCTGGACCATTAGAACTCCCCCTCACTCTTTGTGTACGCCACTGACATTGGACCGCTACAGCTTGAAAAAATTAGAAGTAGCCCGCACCCTGGAAAAATCTGTCCTCCCCTGCCTTAGAGGTTGACGTAAATTAAAATCAAAATTAATCAACTTCTACAATTGAATATAAAAATAGAAAAAGCTCTTTTTAGCGATACCTTACTCTCCTGTACTCGCTGTTCGGGCACTGACATTTTCTGTTTTCTGTCTCTGATTTGCACATATCTTTAATTCTTATAGGGAGATTACTAGCACTAATGTTTTTAAGAGATGGTATTGAAATGCTTCTCATCCGGGAATTTTTTATAGTAAAGGTGGGAATTTTTCTTTGAAGGCAAGAGTTAAGATTCTTGAAAATATTCGATAAAGAACAGCGATCGGTAAGGCAATGTGTGCAGTTTTTTGCTTGAGAAGAAACGAAAATTCAAAAATAATCATAAAAAGCCGATATTGTCTCTGTCCCCATTGCAATGTAAGACTTAGTATTACATCATGCTGTAAATTATCTGTGCATATATACACTGCTCAAAATAAATAAAGAATATTGCGGTTTTCGGTGGATCTTGTGGCTGGGAAACTTTTTAGCTGATTGATACATGGTCGACAGGCGTAGTAGGTTATATGAGAATAAATTACACATGTTTGGCAGAAAAAAATGCATTTTATTGTGCATTTGTGTACAAAAGGAAAAAAACACAATTTGTGCATATGAGAAAAAAAGAATAAGAAAAGGTGTTTTCTTCAAAGGAAATCATTTTCAGTAGGGGGTATGGTTTCCACGGACGGCCAGCAACGTTGAGCACCTTTGAGGCATGGAGTCAATGAGGCTATTATTCACGAGTTGGGGTATTCTGTCCCACTCTTCCAGAACAGCTCTTTCCAGTTCTCGGACAGTTTGTGGGGGTGGTTGGCGGCCAGCAACTCGTCTTCCTAGAGCGTCCCAAACGTGCTCTATTGGATTCATATCTGGAGAACACGCTGGCCATTCCATTCGTACGATTCCTTCCTCGAAAAAAAAATCCTCCACCAGGCTAGCACGATGTGGCCTGCAGTTATCGTCCATTAAAATGAAGGCATCTCCAATTGCTGCAGCCTAACGGACTACAATAGGTCTGAGGATCTCATCCCTATATCGACGAGCAGTCACAGGTCCATCTCGAATGATGTAGAGGTCTGTGCGCCCGTCAATGGAGATGCCACCATACACCAACACTCCCCCACTGCCAAATCTGACACTTTCGTGCACGAACGCAGGATTATTCCTACTGCCACGCTCCCTCCGGATGAAAATACACCTATTATCCGGATGAACAGAGAAACGGGACTCGTTAGAAAAAAGAACATTGCTCCATTCATTTCTCCTCCAGTTCACATGCTCTGTTGTCCACTCCCTGCGGTCATGATGATGACTTGATGTTAGTCTAACACATACCATCGGTTGGCGAGCATACAGACCTACACCATGGAGCCGGTTTTGGACAGTCTGAGTTGAAACCGTGGTGCCAGTAGCCGAGCGAAGGTGTTGTTGGAGAAGAATAGCGTTCTTATTTCGGTGTCTCCGAGCCGTTAACACTAAATAACGATCTTCATTGGGCGTTGTTTCCCGTCTACGACCTTGTCCTGGTCTTCGGCCTGCACTTCCAGTCTCCATAAAACGATTCCAGATCCTGGAAATCACACTTTGTGACACTCCAATGGCTTGCGCTACTTCGGCTTGAGTTTGGCCCCCTTCTAACCTACCAACAACTCTCCAAGCTTCTGAATCGGTTAAATGACTTCGCTGAGACATCGTACTCATCGAAACAAAGCAGTCACTGAAAACCGACCATCCTTGTCTTTATTTCAGTTGAAAGTCAAATTTCATTCGCTGCCACTGAAGCGACGTTTTTGACGTCGAACTCAAAATTAGAATACTCCACAGTTTGAAAATCATAAAAATTTGCATTTGTGATTCTCTTCTTCCATTTTCGGCAAAAAAAAAATTAGTTTATATCTTTATTTTATATAAAACTTACAATATCATTTAATTGTTTTGAGCAGTGTATATACGCACACACACAAAATCTTAAACCAACTGAAAAAGAAATATAAACATTAAATTTTTTTTTGCAAGTATGAGAGAAATTCTCTTATAAGATACATGAGATTCGTAGAATGCACAGTGTACTAATAAAAAGCAAATATTTTTGGATTTTAGTGTTCCACAATAATAAAATAAAAAATAGTGTGAAAAGTTTAAAATTTAAAATTAAAATAAAATTCTTCCATTTTCACATTCTGTTAAGTGCTCTGCTCAGTTATATGCCTTTTTTAAATATGCCTTTTTTGGAACATTTTGGGCAGAAAATTTTATCGCTGAAGGAACTCTCAGTAATGCGATTTTAAGTCTTTCAATTCCTACTATTAGCTCACACTCTCTATATATTTGTTTATTTATCTTCATGGAATTTTCAATCGTTAATAAAATACATTTTAAAGCACTCAATTGAGCTGAAATTTTATATGCATGATTATTTTGGATGAGAATACAGTAATTTAATTATAATTAATAAAAATTAATTGATTAAAACTAATTATCCAAAGAATTACAAGTACAGCCTCGTTGGCATCATTTTTGGCGACTTAGCGACCATTTTGGCGTGTCAAAACTTGTAAAAAGTTTTTTTCTCACATTTTAAAGCGCTCGTTTGAGCTGAAATTTTCTATACACTATTGTTTTGGATAAAAATACGATAATTTAATCATAATTAATAAAAATTAATTTGCTGAAACTAATTATTTAAAGAATTACAGATAGAGCCACGTTGGTTTCATTTTTAGTGACTTGGGTCAAGACTTGAAATGATTTTTTTTTCTTACGTTTTAAAGCACTCAGTTGAACTGACATTTTATGTATACGATTGTTTTGGACTACAATACGATACTTTAATGATAATTAATAAAAATTAATTACCACTTAATGTTGTGATTCAGTCCTATGTATAAACATATTTTTATTAATTATAACTGATTAATAAAAAATAGCGAAAATAAAAATTTGCATTGTTGATCTAAGTAGGAATTGACTTAAAAAAATTTTTACATTACTTGTGGTATTGTATATTATCGTTTTAATATGCTGCTTATTATTTAAAAAAAATACTTGTAGCCATGATGCAGTTAATACCCTTTACCAGGCGTACTTTATCACTCCAAGAGTTTGATTTTAAGGGCTTTCTTTCAGTTTTTAGTCTTCCTCGAAGAACGTATAAAAATCAAATAGCATTGCAAAGATAGTTTCTTTTGGTCACACCTTTGATTAAAAAAGAACAGAATTCTGAATATAATCATCAGAAGTCAATGATTCCTCCTATTTTAGTCTTTAAGGTCGTACTTTTTTAATCCCTCATTATGATCTGAAAAAAAGTATTAAAAAAAGTGCATAGGAAGTTAAAGTGAAAAAGAGATAATTTTAACAGGAAAAATAATTAAAAATACAAATCTTTTTGAATCCCATCCAAAGCTTTTCCGAGAAAATTCCAGACGCGATCGCTTGTTCTTTAAGTCTAGACGAGAGGTTGTCTTTATATTTTCAAATTTTTAGATGTCTGGCTGCTTCACGAAAGAGTTGCCGAACACATACCGGACTAGTCTTATTTTCTACATGATGAGCAAGCTGACAGTATGTTCCACTCGAATTGGAATTTTTCATTATTAAATGTCTTTTATCCCGTTTGAGTTACATTGGTGGATAATCAGATATTTTTTGTACAATATTTGTCAGGAATTTCCAAAAGAAATTCTACTCTACAATGATAGAATTATTGAGTTTCATTCCAATTTCTACAAAGCTTTCCTTTTTTTTACCAAATACATCCTTGTTTCTATGTCTGTCATCTTTATCATACAAGGTGTTTTAAATTTACATAAAAAAATTGATGAACGAGTTCAAAGAACTAATGGTAGAACAATTTTAACTAGGAATACTAACATTTATTCGGAAGGAATTTTTAAATGGGTGTTTGATATTAAAAAATGTTTAATTATATTTAGATAACTATATTTAATACAATAATATTAATCTAGATAGATAGTTTTAGATATGTATATATAGATAGATAGAGATATGTATGTATATATATATATATATATATATAATATAGATAGAGAGATATAGATATATAGATACATAGATAGATGGAGATATAGATATATGGATATATAGATATAGATAGATGGAGATATAGATATATGGATATATAGATATATAGATAGATAGATATACAATCTGTTTGAAAAAAAATTATAGTGTGCGGAAAATAAACAGAAAAACTATATTAAAGTGTTTCATATATCATTATTGCTCTTTTGATAAGTAGAGAAATAATTAAATGTTGTGTTGATAATTATATGAATAACAAATAACACATCCAACTTAAAACATTAAACAAAAAAAATGCTTTGAAAATTGGAAATCGGTCAATTCTCCATCAATGTATTTATTTGAAGTATGATATCGAAAGGGATTATTATTATTATTATTATTATTATTATTATTATTATTATTTCCTTTTCATCTTTATGCACATATGTAAAATTTAGTTAAATTTAGCTTAGTGTTTGTATTCCAATTTTGATTAAAAAAAAATTTTTTTTTAAATAGGGCTCTCTTGCTAAATATTACCATTAAATATTTTCTTATTATTGACTAACTCATTAGTTTTTGAAAAACTATTAATGAAAAAAACAGCGAAAGCTTAACTTTAAAGCAATATTATTAGTGCATTAAAGTAGTTTTGAATAAAAGTAAGCTTAAGGTAATATTTTGTGACAATGGTTATGTATACAGACAAAAGTAAAAAGTTGCTAAAATAAGGTTTTTATAAAACTTAACCAAAAAAAACAAGAATTTAACCATTTAAGAGAACAATTTTCATTTTACAGATATCTAATGTTCAAATGATTTAACGGTCCTTAAGGAAAAGTTTATATAAATTATATATATAAATAGATACTTATTTGTATGAAAATCAAAAAATATATCAGAGTTATTTAATATATAAAATTAACTAGAAGAGTTATTTCTAAAATTGTAAGTTATATGCATGAAAATGTATTTTTCACCGACAAAACATAAAATTTTCTTATATGTATTACCTAATAAAATCAAAATTACTTATTTTCATTTTAATCACGTTAATATAAATGTCACTATAACAGAATAATCTTCATAGAAACAACTTAAAAGGGGTATTGCGCTGTATTTTTCTCATGTCCGTCGTGTTAAAAGTGACTAAGTTTAAAAATTGGCTGATCACATATTTCACCACTAGTTTTGTGTGTAGATATTAAATTATTATTATTATTTTAGAGAGTATGTCTTTTACAATATTTATTAGTTTTTAATTTATATGCAGGGAAAATTTTCAAACAAAAATACTTATACATTTTAACCCATAATTTTATTTTGAATAAATTTTTTTAACAAAACTATCTTAATAAAAGTATATATGTGCACAGTTTCAAAGTTATAAGATAAATATATTTTTCAAAAACGTTTTTTTGGGGTTGTAAATTGCATTTTTGAGAAATTGTAATTTAAGGTCAAAACTTCTGCCCTTAACATCTGCCTTCTGGTACCAAAGTTCGATTACTAAAATACTTCTAGTTTAGTCAGATCAAAATTTTAAATTAAATTAGTTACAGAAAGAATTGTAACTTATTTTTCAATAAAAATTGAAAACTAAAAAAATTTATGTTCACTAATTTTAGAGAAGTGACTCACTTATGAATGCTTACTTTTTACTTTAAAAATACACTTATGAATGATTACTTTTTAAAGAAGTGAAATAATCACCCATGTAGAATAGATTTTAAATAACAAAGTAATATATTGCGTATAGAAAACTACATTTAAGGGAACCAGGACATGATACACATTCAAAAAATCGATTTTTCAATTTCAGTGTTAAAAAATAGTGCATATTTTTTGTTATGTATTATCTATAACACTTATATGTGTTCGTTGATAAAATAACCTAAAAACATGAAAAAAAAATGATTGACAAAATTGTAAACAAACGTTTACAAATGTTAAGTGTTTCTCCTTTTTTCTCCAAGGCATAGTTCTTTGCTTTTATGTGCTCCTTTCAAAAAACTATTGTGCTGTATGGCTCCAAATTTTTAATACTATATATACAGGATACAGGATATCTGAACATACAGTGAACCTGTTTTTTTTAGACAAAGTAGGACATAGTTTTTTAAAAAATAGTTTAATGTGTAAAAAATGGGGGGAAATAAAAATTTTCAAAGTTACACAATTTAATAATTTTTTTTAAAGAAATTATCTTAATATTTTACTAAAAATATGTTCAGTATATTTTGTATTGTCTCATATATGTGCAAAAAATATTTTACATATTTAAGAAATACCTTTTTAAAAAATGGTACCTGAACATAAACATGTATTATGAGATCTCAAAAATTAATCTCAACTTAAATAAAACAGAAAAGAAAGTTTTTTGAATGAAAAAATTATTTTTGTATTTCTACAGAATGATTAAAATACCTTTTATTATATATAAGATCATACAAAATCTAAGCTCTATTGGAAATTTTATAAAGATATGTGTCCCATAAGCAAAGAGTCTTATTTTTAGCATTTTACTCTTTCGAGCATGTTCTGGTACTCTTGAAATACAACACCTAAAACTAAATCTGAGATAATAGTTTCATAAAATATCAAAAACTTCAAACCACCCAATCACATCTCTTTGAGGCACAATAAAATCTGAAAACTTTTCCCATTTCTTCCATTCATTTCGAAATTGTACGACATGAGCATACTTCCATTCTCTTGCTAAAATACGAAAAAGAAGCACCTTTAATAAATGCCTAAATTAACATACAGCAAATCTGTTTTAGACAACGATTTGATGCTACTAATTCCTGTCTCTGGTCTTCTTCCTCTTGCACAATTCTCTCACTCAGTTGAATTGTAAATTAATAACTTTCTCTCTCGCCTCCTTCAAGTCTCTTCCTCCCTCTCAAGACACAAATACGTCTTTCTTCTCCTGTTTCATCATTCAACTCCTCTACGATTTCCTGTCTTGCTAATAGTAGTGTCCACGTCTCATCTTTATTTCATTGTTTCTCCAGCTGATCTAAATTCATCCACCTTTTTTACCTTCTTTTTTCCATTTCATTTCTCTCCTTTTTTTCTCCCTATCTTATCTCTTGTCTAGAATTTTTATTCTTTTTTATTTTAATGGATTCCTCCCATTTACATTTAAGTGTAGAACGGGTTTTTTTCTTCAATTCATACTATTAGTTAACACTCCCTATACACACACACATACATACATATATATATATATATATATATATATATATATATATATATATATATATATATATATATTATTATATTATTAAGGGGAAAAAGAAATTCATTATTTTTTGATAGATGACAGTAGTGTCGATATCTCGTGAAGTATCGATCAAACAATTTCAAATTTATGCTCGTTGTCAAGGTGGCTACATTTCACACTAAAAAAATTATTTTACTGATTTTTGTTTTGTCTATTCAGTTGTGAGTTACAGGGTATAAAAAATGGAAGTCAACAAAGAGAAAATTCGGTACATTTCACAGTTTTTCTTTGATAAAGGCGAAAATGCAAGCCAGGTGGCTGAAATTGTGGATGGTGCTTGTGGGGCCAATACTGTAACAGCTAATTACGTGCAATTATGGTTTCGTTTATTCCGTTCCGGCATTTTTGATGTTAAAATGCACCTCGCACATGCAGGCCCATCGTCGAAAATATCTATAAAATGACAGAAGTAATCGAAGTTGACTGGCATGTTAGTAGTCATAGCGTCACCCAGAAGTGAAAGATCGACTATAAAACAGTTTTAAACCATTTGCGCAAAGTTGCATTCAAAAAGAAGCTCGATGTTTGGGTGCCACACCATTTAACACCAAAAAACCTAATGGATCGAATTTCCATCTGCGAAGCCTTGGCCAAACAGAATGAAATCGACCCATGTTTTTAAACGGATGGTGTCTGGGAATGTGAAAGGGGTCACATACGACAATATTGTGCGAAAGCGATCGTGGTCAAAGCGCGGTGAAGCAGTTCAAACGGTGGCCAAACGAGAACTAGCGGTAAGGAAGATTCTACTATGTATTTGGTGGGAATAGAATAGAATAATTTATTATGAGTTGCTTATGTATGGCCAAACACTAAATTCAGATCTCTACTGTCAACAACTGGACAGTTTGAAGCTAGCGATTGACCAGAAGTGGCCAGAATCGGCCAACAGAAGAGGTGCTGTGTTCCAACAGGACAACGCCAGACCACACTCGTCTGTAGTGAATCGCCAGAAACTCTGGGAGCTTGGTTGAGAAGTTTTAATGCATCCACCATACAGTCCGGACCTGGCACCAAGTTATTGCCACCTTTTTCTCGCATTGCAAAACTTCCTGAGTGATAAGAAATTGGAATCAAGAGAAGATTGTGAAAATCTCCGATTACTAGAGTTTTTTGCCAATAAGGACCAAGACCTCTATGAAAGAGGCATAATAAAGATACCTTTAAGATGTCAGCAAATTATGCAACAAACGATACATATTTGACCCAAATTGGACTATCCTAAGCATTTTAAATAAAATGTCCTGAATTTCATGCAAAAGTAATGGATTTCTTTTTCCCCAACCTAATATATTGATCCCTTATTTTCTGAAATTTCATGGAAAATAACATGTTATTAGTGAATTTTTAAATACAAAATATATAATATACAAAATAATAATAAAAAATACAAAATATCTAATTTATAGTTTCTTCGGTATATTTTAGTATTTTCAAGTTATTTTTTTTCAAAAGTATGTAATGTAATATAAAAACAAATGCAAAACAGAAGATTTCCTACTTTTAAATAGTTTCCAGTGTGGGACGGGAAACATACTTTCCACTCAAAAAATGGTCGCAAAAAATTCAAATTAACTTTAAGTAATAAACTAAATGAGAGAACTTCTTTTTAAAAATCAGTCCAAGTTTCAAAAATATTTTAACACATTACTAGGTAAAAAAATGGCCTTATAAAGGATTAAAGAAAAAAACTGGTACGCAATTTCAATCATCATTAAAACACAAGATAAAAAAAATAATAACATTTTGAGTGCCATGAAATCGCATTTTAAATAATATAATTAGTTACGATACTCTAAATAGCATTGTAATAGGTAAAATGTCTACAGATCCGCACTAATGAAGTAGGTTTTGTAGCATTGCGAATGTTTTCTTAGATCAGCATTTCTGAAACTGTGGGGGGCGTAACAACTGTACGAGGGGGAGCGAGTGTATTGAAAAGACAAAAACAAAATATTATTAAAAAAAATTATTAATGTACTGAAAGTTGACATACAAAATACATTCTGGCATAATAAAAAATAAAATACACATTTACACTAAATATTACACTTATAAATATTTCTGTGCTACTCAATGTATTTTATAATTAATTTGCCAATACTAAGTCAAGAACAAGTTTATTAATTACTAGTGACCCATGGGATTGTCATGCATAAATTTATATACAAAAATTAACACTTTTCTTGATAATTCGTACGGTTTATAATAAATCCCGTGACTGCTGATTAAAAGTTACGGGGAGAAAAGGAATAAATTAAAGCAATAAAAAAGAGCCTCTGAAATGAATAAATGCTACACAAACACTGTCAAGGTCCTTTTATTGCTTTCGAAAGCCTTCGGAATAATTTTATGGATAACAGTGCACAGAAAAGATTGTATTTCGAAAAGACGTATATATACGTCTGGTGCAGTTTACGCACTGATTGTTCTTTAAAATCATAAGGAAATCATTGTTTTACTTATTTTTTCAGTTCCTACTATTAGCTCACACTTTCTATATATTTATTTATTTATTTATCTTCGGGGAATTCTCAATCGTTACTAAAATACATTTTAAAGCTCTTCCATTGAGCTGAAATTTTATGTACATGATTATTTTGGATGACAATTCAGTAATTTAACTATAATTAATAAAAATTAATTGATCAATGCTAATTATTTAAAGAATTACAAATATAGCCTCGTTGGCATCATTTTTGGCTACTTAGTGACCCTTTTGGCGACTTGTGTCAAAACTTGAAAAGGTTTTTTCTAACGTTTTAAAGCATTCAGTTAAACTGAAATTTTATGTACACGATTGTTTTGGATGACGAAACGATACTTTAATGTAATTAATAAAAAATCGATTTCCACATAATGTTGTGATTATGTTCAATGTATACACATATTTACATTAATTGTAACTATTTAATAAAAAAGTAGCTAAAATAACATTTTTCTTTGTTGATCTCAGTAGGAATTGACTTAAAAAAAATTTATAATACTTGCTTTGTATCAAGATTAGAAAATGTCCTCACTTAAGGTTTTTAAAAAAAATGCATTATTTTTTGATTCTTCGTGTGGAACTAAGTATCACTATTTTTTTTTCTTTATCGAAGATTGATTCAGGTAATACAAATTTTAAAAATTACTCCAATTAAAACGCGTATAACTTTTCATCTTCGATGGAAATAAATTCAAGATATCAGAAAAGCATATCTAACGAAATGCATATGTGTTATTTCTCTTATATCTGAGTAATCTCATCATTCTTTCTGCAGAAATCCCTTAAAGTTAGTCAAGACTAAAAGTGTCACGGTATATTTCGTTTTCCATTCCCGGGGATTTTCTAACTATTTCATGCCAGAATGGTTTGGGTTAAAATGATTTTTTTTCCAATATTCAAGCCAGGAGATAAAATAATGCTTTTATTACCTGTCAAAGAAAAATATCTCCCCAAAATCAGTATTCTTTTTTTTTATTCTTCTAAAAATTCAATATTCAAATATAAGTCGTTATTTCGAATAAGCTTGAATTTTAAAATCAAAGCATTACTGTTTTTTAGAAATTATAAAAGTAAAGTAGCGATAAATTATTAAAGATATATATATATATATATATATATATATATATATATATATATATATATATTGAAATTAATATTAACATTATATAGGTACTCGTAACCAGCAGACTGAAGAAGACATATTAATTTATTCAATAAAATTAGTTTAATAATAATTTAATACTTTAACTAAATTATCCACACTGTAAAACCATCCACATCTTTATCCTTTTAAAATTTCTCAAGAGATATATCTTTATATATATAATTCTTCTATGCGCGTGTATGTGACTGAACTCCTCCTAAACGGCTGGACCGATTTTGATGACATTTATTGTGGAGGTTCAAGTGGGTTAGAGAATGGTTTAGATTCATAATTCGGTCCGATGTAGCAATTAGTTTAAAAGATATTGATTAAAAAAGTTAAAACTCACAATTGTTTTCCCCCGTGAGTTGTTTATTCTGCTAATGCGCGGCAAGAAAAAAAAAAGAAAGAAGAGGGGGAAATTTTGTTTTTAGCACGACCAATTATATGTTGTGTGTCCGAAGGTTGACAAACCATCGCATTTGTTTGCTTATACCCCTCAAGAATTAACCAAAAATACAGTGCATTCAATGGTATTACGATAAATTTATTTATTCTGCATTAAAAATATACCTGTTATGAATATATATATATAACTATATATATATATATATAGCTCGAGTTTATCTTTTTTATCATTTAATTAAAACAAGTTTAATTTTCTATTCAGAATGGCTTCTACTATATTCAACTTAGTTCATAGTATACACTTACTCACTCGCAATCAATAGGTCGAATTGTGGTAATTGTGCATATGATGACGTCAGGTATTGTAATAACTTTTTTTATAAAATTGTTCATCAAAAAGGTCCAAATTGGTACACTTATTCAAAAAGTTAGAAATTTTCGGATTTAAGACTTGCGTACAGGACAACGTCTGTCGGGCAGCTAATTCCTAATATAAGTTTTATCTTCGAAATTTAATTTGAGTTAAAACTTCACATTAGAACTACGTGGTCCGTCAGCAGTAGGGTTACTGGTGACGGACCACGTAATGTTACTGCGGTCTGGTAACGAACACGACACCTTAGCTGGTACTACATTTCTTAACGCTACAATATCCGTCGGTGTCGATTGGACACCGGTGGCTGTTTTGTTTGTTCTCTCCACATTTTTGCAGGGATTTTGAAAATTTTTCGTGACTTTTAATAATTTTCTATAGTTTCATTTCCACAGAAAAAGTTTTGTGGTTCTAGGTTAATTAGGAGAGATTTTACAACTAAATATACATAGAACGTACACTGGTGTCGTTTCGACACCAAGGTAATTTATCATTATAAATAGTGTCATTCAGCAAAAGATAGTTCACTAAGTAGATACCATTAGTAAAACAAACTTTCGGAAGTAATATTGCACATTTATTTGACCTCGAATGCAGTGTTAAAAGAAATGAGTCAGTTATACTAAAATGTAAAAACACAAATCTCTCTAAGTAACTCTTTTGCTTTATATATCAACGCAAAATCTTTAATTAAGGGATAATAATGCGTCTAATTAATTTTATAAGAAAAGTCATCCAGTTTCATCAAATGTACATATTAATATATTTGTTAATTTTGATTCCATTGCGCATTTGCTCAACGTTTCTCTAAACACAAAGAAATATTTTGGTTCAATCATAATACTGAAATGACTAAGACAACAAAATAAAA
This sequence comes from Trichonephila clavipes, assembly GCA_019973935.1. Lineage (NCBI taxonomy): Eukaryota > Metazoa > Arthropoda > Arachnida > Araneae > Nephilidae > Trichonephila > Trichonephila clavipes. Next base: position 424,509 of record BMAU01001320.1, read on the forward strand.
AATACCTAAAGACAATAATTATTTATTTATCAAACATTTATTTCTCTTACAAAGATATGGAAACTTTAAGTCCTCCTTTTTGACTCCAATTGGGAATTTTTTTTAATTTTCTTTGGAGATAAAACTAACTATAGTATTACGTAATGAGATAATTCAGAAATAAATTATTTGAGTAAGTGTGGTGAGGGTTATTTATTTCATTCTTAGTAGAATACGTTATAATGTTAAAAATTCTATATGCAAAATAAGTTGCTGACTAAAATCTCCAGAAAATTAAACGTCTTTAAATATTATGAAAAAGCTTTCGAGCTTGATGGGGATGTGTCTGAAGGACATTCTAACTGTTATTTCTATTAAACAAAGAACAAATTTAAGCAAACTAAATTGTATACAAAAAGATCTGTATTCTAAAATAAACAATATCTAGTGCCAATCCCTCAATAGTCTGTCTAATGCTCTCGTGTTGAATCTTAAAGTAAATAGCGAAAGAGCTTCCCAGCACATTTTTTATGTATGCTTGAATTTAAATATTGCTTTTACCTATTTCTTGTATTATTATTAATACAATACGGTACCCAAATTGTCGTCTTTCAATGGCTAACGATCCGAGAAATGCACAGCGTTCAATTGCATGACCTAGATTCGTTAGTAAACCATTGCAACAAAAAAAAAAGATAATCCTCTTGAACAATGAGTTTTCTTTCTTCCTTAACACGTTCGATTTTAAAATTCCTTCGACCTCCAATTAGCCGATGGTTCTACGGGCCTAAGAATTCACTCTTCAATAAAACCGCCCGACCATGTTTTCCTTTATAAGAGTCCCTACCCCCTCCCCTTTCGAAAACCCACCCTCCCTCTTGAAAATGTATGCGCAATCTATAAATCCATAGAGGGAAGAAAAGAGGGGTCCCACCTTTTCCCACAGAAAAGTTGCATATTTATGAAGGGTTCAAAGAATCCATCTTATATTGGCGAACACGTAGGGGGCTGAGGGTTTTAATAGGCGGGCTTCCGTCCCGAAATTTTGAGGGGGCTCAGTAATGATAGTAATTATTCAGAGGTGTGTGTGAGAGAGAGTGAGTGAGAGAAAGAGAAAGAGAGAGAGAGAGAATATGAGGGAAAGCAGATGGGTCCCTCCGTGCATGACACCAGAGCCCAACCGTAAATTAGCCTGTGCAGAAAGGGGTTGAGGCAGGGGGGGTCGAAAGGGTGGTGGGGGCGATCGATTCCTCGGAACAGCTGGAAGAGATAGTCTCCACTGGATGGTGGGGGCGCACACTGTTTCGCCTCCCCTGCCTCCTCTCTGATGAGCCCGCTGGCTGAATACAGAACGCCCACACCAGGAAATTCTTAGAGAGAGAGAGAGAAATGAAAGGCTGGAATTCTCCTCACGTCGTTGTGGTGGCGGAGTCGCTAATGCGGCCGCAGCTCTCTCTCTCTCTCTCTCTAACAACCGGCCGTCGTCGATTCCCTACGGCGGGAGCCCCTGCTGGCCTGCCTTTTAAAAGCCCCGGCGCAGGACAATTGCCCCGGCTTCACCAGTGGTCGTAATAAGCGCAGTGTCACATGTCTCCCTCTCTCCCACTATTAGATATTTGGAGAGAGCGTGCCTCAGGTCCGAAATATAGTGAGGCCGGAAATCTGTCACAGGAATTTTCCTCGTTTTGGGAAAAGGGGGGATTTAGAACGAAATTTTACACACAGGCATGGGATATATAGCTTATAACGAGAGGATCAGCGTGGGATAGTTTCGTATTTAACAAGAGTAGTTTTTTTTTCAGAAAAAAATGTTTTTTCTTTTAAAAAAATTGCAATGACGTGTGTATAAATAGGGATTTGATAGTTTATACTAGTTAGAGTTCTAACCAATAGTAATTGGCTAGGGTTTGGACTATTTAATAACATTTCAAATAGATTCACATTAGTTTAATTAAGTATTTTGTTTAGAGAAATTTCTTTCTAAATACTTCGATGATTAAAATGTTTATTCAGAATTTAAAGATAGACTAAAAGATATTGATTAGTTTCTTGCTCATAATATATTACTTGTTTATGATTTAAATTAACTATCATTTTTTCATAACACTACTACACTATATACTAGTTAAAATTCTAACCAATAGTAATTGGCTAGGGTTTGGACTATTTCATAACATTTCAAATGGGGATTCACGTTAGTTTAATTAAGTATTATGTTTGGAAAATTTCTCTCTAAATACTTCGATGATTAAAATGTATATTCAGAATTTAAAGATAGACTAGAAGATATTGATTAGTTTCTTGCTCATAATATATTGCTTGTTTATGATTTAAATTAACTATCATGTTTTTTCATAACACTACTACACCATATACTAGTTAAAATTCTAACCAATAGTAATTGGCTAGGGTTTGGACTATTTCATAACATTTCAAATGGGGATTCACGTTAGTTTAATTAAGTATTATGTTTGGAAAATTTATCTCTAAATATTTCAATGATTAAAATATTTATTCAGAATTTAAAGACGGACTAAAGGATATTGATTAGTTTCTTGCTCATAATATATTACTTGTTTGTGATTTAAATTAACTATCATATTTTTTTTCATAACACTATTTGATATTTTTTCTACGTGCGTGATGAAAATCTCGCAAATATGAATCGATATGGATGTAGATGGCTTAATTATGACTTCAATGATTTTATATTTATGTAATCTGAAGTATAATATTGTGGTGTTCTGAATAATTTTAGTTGGACGTATTTTCAAAGAGATAAAATATTTACCCAAGACTTAACGAGATGAAGAGTTATTCGATACGGTTAATTTTGTGTTTTCGGTTAAAGTGGTCTAGATAAGTGTCGTTTGTTAATGATTTAAATTAATTTATAATTCTGCAGTTCAAAAAGTTGGAATATATTTCAAATTTTTCGAATAATTACAGCAGTTAAAGTTTGAAATAGAATTTAGAATAGAAAAAGTATTTAATATTTTAAAAATTAGTTCAGTTGATTAATCCTAGCCATTTTTTGGCGTTAAATTAGAAGTAAATGTTAATTTCTTTTCCTCTTAATTGTTTAAATCTTAAACCTTTAACGGGCACAAAGCTAAAATACACTTTTCTGTGATAAAGTATTTGATAAATGGATTGTTCTCATCCCCTATAAACATTATTTAGTCACAAAAAAGTATCTGATCAAGTGTTTTTTTTTCCTAGGTGGTGGCTAGACGTTATAGCCACTGCGCATTTACGACATTTAACTTACTTTTTAGGACAGAAATAATTATTCATATTACAATAAACTTTTTATGAAAAATTGATATTTATGTAATAGCTATTCCAATATCAATTAAATACGAAGTATAAGTGTCATTAAATAATAATAGAATAATTATACAACATAGAATACTTACTAAGAATATATATAGAATAAGAATATACATTGAAATTTGTATATATACACATTTTATACTTTATTTAGTTTTAGTATGAAAAGTTAGAAATAAAATAATATTTTTGATAGCTTAAATTAGTTATTTCCCAAATTCTATGAGCTATTTATTGTGTAACTGAATAATATGCAAACGTTTTCTCCGAGCAGGAAAGCTGTAATGAAAGATTTTCGAACCCAAGAATCGTGTACCACATATAGTAAACAAAGTTTATTTATATTTCCCACCCCCAACATTCTCATGTGATTCTAAATGCTCTCTCTCTCGAGTATAGGAAAAGCGAAAATTTGTAGGTCATTTTTCTGTTCCATGTAGGCTGTGAATAGAGCATCTATCCACATATAAAAGCTTTCCAAAAACCTAAATAAAACCTTTTTTTAATTTTCATATTTGCTAAATTCACTCATATGAGAGAAAAGTATACTTAACACATGTCGAAATTTCTTTAAAAAATAAGAAATTTTATTTATAGTAATCAAAATACAATTTGTAGATTTACACCGAGAAACGCTGCTTTTAACTACCCATCAGGGGACATGAAATGCAAAGAAAGGTATCGTCCTGCCATCTGTATTGATTTTTATGCGTTTTAGCTTCAATTAACTCATGTGGATGGACTAAATATCCATCATCCGCTTGGAGAAAAATTTTTTAATATGTGGCTAGACGTATTAGCCAATGCCCGCTAAAGGGTTAAAATGAAAAAAAAATGTTGCACGCTTTAAATCCCCACGCAGTCTGAAGTAATTCCAAACAGTTACCTCACCGTGCATATTGCATTTATTTTTGATAATAATGATGTTTAAAAATTATTATATGTCTTATTGTGAGCGGCAACAATTTTTGTTTTTGTACAAAAAGCAATAAAGGAAAAGAAAGAGAAAATGGTGCTGTTGTTTTTAAATGTTTACTTAATTTCTGTTTTAAGGTTTACTTATTTAATACTTTTCCCACAATTGTTTAAACATTAAAATGCAAAGCCTTCTCTAAACACATTCCCAGGCAATAATATCAAAAATTTATATGAAATATTAAAATAAAAACAAACTTATATTTCCAATATTGAGAACTTGACGAATGGAATTAGGTGCTAAAGAAAATTTAGAGCATATTATCAAGATGTAAAGATGATGAAATTAGTTGAAATGAGTGAGCAACCTAGTGTTGTTAAATTAGGAATATTACTGGTATCTTAAGGGGGTCCAGCACTTCCATAGGAGCCCATGTTAAATTACGTAAGTTTATGTACCTTTTTCTCAGAAACTTCTAGATACTAATAGATGACATTTTCACAGTAGGTTATATGTACTATCAATAAGACTTTAATGGAGGGTTTTGTCTTTTTGTTAGAAATTAAAATAATTATGAATTTTTTAAAAAATGCCAATTTTTTTCCCTTAAAATTTAGTTTAAAAATACATTATCTAAAACATTTCACTATATATATGTCTTATTCCCTCCATTAAAATGTGCAAATATATTGAAAGTATGCTCACTGAAATTTTGAGGATCCTACATTAATTAGTCTTTGAGAGAAAGGTCCATAAAGAGAAAAATATTACATTTTGAGAAAACAGGCTTTAAAGTAAAAATTTGTAATTTGTCAATGAGAATTGCTTACTTTTAAAAAATAAATAAAAACACTTCTAATTATCGCATTTCTATAAATCAGACATCATTTTAAGCAGAAATGTCTAAACATTTAAAAAATAAAGAAAGTTAAAATCGATATTTTTTAAAAAAAATTCATGTGCCGGACTACCTTAAAATATCCGTATTCGTTGAAAAGCTAGTCGCTTTTGAAATGTTATAATATACATTGCCAAGTTAATTTTTTAAACTCCTTCCCTGAAATAGAAAGCTTCGTATATAAAGGTTGATGTATGTGGTAAATCTTTGGCTTAAAGTCTTCACGTTGGTGTGGTGAGAAAGTTCGGAAAGAGGGGTGCCAGCTCAGGTGCCATCCCCGCCACTTGACCGAAGTTAATAGATCCGCTGCCAACAGCCGTTGCGTTCTGCTTTAAAGTGTGATGGTTCTAAAAGATTAAATTAAATCCACAAAATAAAAAGATTATATGAGCCGTTTTCTTTGAAAGTGGCGCAAGTCCATTTTATATTATATGGAGATATTTATCACTTTCAAAGTAATTCTATTAGTTATTTCCTTAACTACGTAAATTTATATTTACAAAATGATGAAAATGTAGAAGGATTTTTAGGGAACTGTCCATAGACAAAAAGCTCAAAGCAGATTGCATTCAATGTTATAATTTACTAACTTTTTGTCAAAAATGAACTTACACCACTTTCAAAGAAAATGACTTATGATTAAATATTTAACTCATTTTTGAAATTTGTTTCATTCATAAATTTAATTATTTTGGAGGTTCCTCTTTATATTAATCTAAACTAAAATATAATATTTTTTTTGTTATTCACTTATAATACAAAAAAAAGCTTTAGAATATCTTTTGAACATAGTAATAAAACTGTTTTAGAGGTATAGAGCTTTAATAATAGCTAAAAAGGAATGGCTAAACCCACTAAGTTAGTATCACTGAAAAATTTAAGATGACTAAAAAATATTTCAATTCAGAATAATATGTTGTAAATAAACTTGAGCTTCAATAATGGAAATTATATGAATACTGGAATAGCATTTCCAATACTTCTTACCCCTTATTCAACAAAGAAAAGATATGTTACTGAGAATCTTTTAATAAAGAAATTAGCGAATTCTCCGAAAATAGTTGATGGTTCGAAATTACTTTTACTATAAAAGATATCTTACTTGTATAGATGATGTTCCTTTTTTATTACATCATTCAGAATGTATTCATGCTCAACAATTTACATTCATCGTGTATTTATTACATTTGTATATTTATTTCTTATACATTATATGTATATGTGTATTTTGAAGTTACATTTTTATTTATGTTTAACTATATATTAATGTTATTATTTTATTATCCAATATATCCACTGCGTGCTCAAACGAAAATATTAAATGCGTTTTTGAAACAATATATTCGAAATTGGGCTTATTTTAATGATAAAAATCATGCAACGAGAAATGTACATGAAGATTCATTTCAGAAATTATGTATAGCATTAAATACTTAATTTAGCTAAAGTAATTTATTGAAATAGAGTTTTGCTATCTAAACGGTTTTATTTTAAATCTCAGATATTAGATCTCAATACATATTTTTTATACTTGATCTTCAATACTCTATGCCTATATTGCCCATTTAAGTGTTTAAAATTATTTGCGACTTTTAAACTTTTCAAAAGAAAAAAAACTTTCAGAACTCTTTATTGGAGAAGCATGTGTACTGTAACCCTAATCTTCTGAAAACGTAATGTATAAAATAAATTAAGTAAAAAACTTCCAAAGGCTATCAGAGGTTGTTGTTTTTTAACTTTTATTTTTACTCTCAAAAAATAACATCTCAAAGAATTTTAAAATCGAAAGACCAAGATTGCTAGGTATAATTTCACGCAATTACTGCATATGTTTTAAATAAAAAAAACCCTTAATTATATATATTTTTATTTTAAAAAACTACAGTGTTTTTAATTACAAGAATTTTGAGAGGAGAGCTGTTCTAATATTAAAGCCAAATGTTTCAAACTAAAGTAAAATTACCAAATTTACTAAATTTTCAGACTAATAAAATGTTAACTAACATATTCTAGCGATATATTTGCAAAAGTTAGACAAGATAAGCATCTAAATTATTTTTAACAATTTAAGAAACGACATAATTAATGCATTTGTATTAATGTCAGATTATGTTATTTATATCGCTACAAAGCAAACCTCTAAAATCACAAGATGCACATCGTCATTTAATTTGAACAGTACGATCCTGCAACTGCAATTTGCAAGTGTAGTTCTTATTTCCTCGCTTAAGCTTCTCTTCCCACTTGAGTAATGATTCAACCTAAGATCCGTCATACATAGTAATGGCTACACTTGAATTGGATTTGCTCCTCAACTTTGCGATGTATATTGAGGTTTTAACTCTAAAATATCCAGGATTTTGATTATCCTTAAAAGTCCTCCGGTGTCGTTTACATATATATATATATATATATATATATATATATGTATATACATTATACATATATATATATATATATATATATATATATATATATGTATATACATTATACATATATATATATATATATATATATATATATATATAATGTTTAAAATAACTGTAATAACTAAATAATTGCTGGACTACGGTTCAGTAAGGTTTACTATGAAAACTTTTTATATCATTTCATGTAATTATCATATATTATGACACGTTATATCATAAAAAACTGTAACAAAACAAATTGCTTAATTTATAAAATGGAATAGAACAATAATACCCATAAATATTAGTATAATAAGCAAAATCATAATTTTTGTGATAATGCGAGTTTTTTCGGCATTATTTATCATTTCTGCATAATGTTTTATACATACCTCATTTGCAATGATCTTCAATCTTTCCTGTACATTTTTTGCATACCATTTTTTTGCAACAGGCATTCATTTTTTTTCTTGCATTTCCATTACCCTTCTTTATTTCGCACTTTTTGCATTCTGGTGAATTTGTAATTCCTTTAAGGTATCCGACTACCCTAAAACTATGATTTTTTTCAAAAATTGGCAATTTTTTTATGACTTTATTTTATAGAGCATTTTATTAACAATAATAACAATACCAAGTACTTTATTTTTCCCTCCACTAGAACAAAAACTACAAGCGTTTTAGTAAAAGCAAATGCTATAACTTTACACAAGATGTCAAACTTTAAAATGCGTTTTACTCGAAATGTGTTTTTTTTTCGAAAAACTCAAACGGGGACCGCGATTTCTCAAAAAGTTTTGAAAATAATTAGCTGAAGTTTTTGCTTATGTTCTGCATAACAGTAGAAGTGTTTTGATCTTCAGATTTATCAATCACTGTTTTATTTCAAAATTTGCAGTTCTTTATGTGAATATAGTCAATGTTTTTTAAAGCAATTTCGTATAATGACTTAGATAAAGTGCTCTAGTCTTTGTAAAAATTAAAATATCTCTTATCGTGAAGGTCACTTCAAACAGGAATAACAAAGTAACACATCAAAATTGAAAAATTGAGAATTTGTTCATAAAATCTTTGTACAGAAGTGGGCCAGTTTATGTAATTTTTCGTACATTTTTACTAGTTTTCCCATTTTTAATAATAATAATTTTTTTTTTTACCAATTTTAGAATTTTTTTTTCTTAAAATATACTAAATAAATATAAAAATCACAAAAGATGTCCATATCTCCTTTTTTTCAAAAAAGTTGTCGCAAGTAGTCGAATACCTTAAATTCAGTATACACGTGATTTTTTCAAATTTCTTGCCCCTACGTAATTTGAACGTAGTAGTAGATAAGCAAATGCTATGTAACGAAACACTTGAACATAACGATTAAATAAAATACCGACATCTCAATTATTTCATATCTGTTCATCACGTGATAGCGTTCATAAGAACTTTAAAGGTTTTTTGTCGCGTGTGGACAGTTGTTGTTTCAAGTCAAAGTTTTTACAGGAAAGATTTAATAGACGAATTTAAAATTTTTGGCATGTCTTCCCGACATCACATAAGATGATTTTATGCGTGGCCGAATTATTGGAAAGATCGAAGAAGAGCGAAAAATAACAGATGTTGCCAGGGAGTTCGATATCGCTCACAGCATTGTTTCACGGCTGTGGAAGTCATTTTAAAACTACTGGAATGTGTAGTAGACGGCACGGGGGAGGTCGTGTTAGAAGTACGACGCCTGCAGAAGACAGATATATCGTCCTATCAGCAAAAAGGAACAGGCGCACCACAGCTCAGCAGGTTGCAAATCAGTTTCTTGCTGCCTCAGGAAAGCAGATCTCGAAAAACTGTTACCAGACGTTTGAGGAGAGGAGGACTACACGCACGCAGACCTGTTGTGTGTGTCCCATTGACCAGACAGCACCGTACTGCCCGTTTGCAATGGTGTCGTGAGCATCACAATTGGACTGAACAGGACTGGGCGTGCGTACTATTCTCAGATGAGAGTAGGTTCAGTCTGTCATCGGATTGTAGACGCCAACTGATCTGGCGCGAGTGGTACTGCTTATCGTCAGAAAATATCAGGAAAGGACCGATATCCGACATGCAGTATCATGGTGTGGGCCGGCATCATGATCAATGGCCGCACGCGTCTACATGTGGTTGCGAATGGGACTATGACGGGCCAACGATACATTGATGAAGTTCTACTTCCTCGTGTTCGTCTTTTCCGTGGTGCTGTCGGTGATAAATTTGTTTTTATGCACGACAACGCAACATGTCATCGAACACTCGCTGTTCAGGATTGTCTAGAAGCGAGGTATTCAACGTCTCGTATAGCCAGCGTTCTCAGATCTAAACCCCCATTGAAAATGTGTGGGATGCTTTGGGAGGCAAGTTGCTGGTCAGGAAACTATTCTCCGACAAACAAGAAATCCTCATCCGTGCACTCACAGAGGAATGGGATGAATTGCCTCAAAAAGCTGCTGGATAATGTTGTGCAAAGTATGGTACGACGTGGAATGTTGCATCACACTCCACGGTGGACATATCCCGTATGATACCTTTCTTTAAGGTGCCTGCTGACTTTTAGATGCATTGTTCCATTTCTCCGTACGCAGATCAAATGAACATTTATTTTCTTTCAGATGTTTCACAGCTTTTGTACTTTCCAGAACAATAAATATTCTTTATTCTAATGTCTGAACAGTGTGGCAACTATATTTTATCCTACTAGGCCTCATGTCTCGCTTAATGTTATGCTACATAGCAATTTGTGATCCGTCCTTAGCAATTGTCCAGCAGTGTATATTTGATATTATAACTTAAAATTCTTATTATTTTTGTGCTTCATGACAGAAAAAACTTGTGGCCTTTTTTCTCGAAAATCAACTAGTGCTTTTTATTGTTTTTATTAGAGCATTTGTGCTGTATTTTTGCCAGAGAGTGTTCATTACCAGGAGAATGTATCTTTAAATTTATATCCAATCAGATTTCGCCAACGATTTTATTTTAAAGGAGCATTATATTTTTTCAAAACTTAGTAATAAATGTTTTATGTAAAAATCGGCTATTCGGAGAGAGAACTGGATGATTTCTCAGAGCAAGTACAAGGTTAACAAAAAAGACAGAATGTATCCCTTTCTGTCTACAAAGAAGGGGAAATACAGGGAAAATGTTATTGGAATGTTAATATTAAACATTCAAGTGAAGGGAAATATTTGTTATTTGAGAAACTATGTAGGTGGTGTTAGAAAAGTACTTGGGCACCAGGTTTCTCCTGGAAAATCCAGGAGTTTTAGTTATTTTTCTGTGAATCGAAAATGAATTAATATAGATTAATTCCTCTTTTTAACGTGGGGAATAAAATGAAACTAATGTACGGAAAAACAGTATTCATATACTAGGTGATCCAAAAGTCAGGACGAACTTTAAAAATGAATGAAGATACAAAGATACTGTTTGCACCAAACGGATAGTAAAGAAACCGGGTTTTGTGTGGCAACGAAAAAAATAGTTCCGTTGGTGACCAACAAATGGTACTGTCGGATTCTCGATGTTGGATCATACAAAGCATCAAACGATATAAAAAAGGAGCAACTACAACGGGAAATGGTATTCGAAGCTTGTTTGCATCGAAATGATGCCCTAAGTTGAGAAAACCCTTTTATTTAAACTGTATTATAAGAATTCGAAAAGTGACATTACGAGCCTATCTACATGAAGAGTATGCGAGGTAGCAAAAGACCAATAACGTCTTCTGCACTGAACAAAATGATGAAGAAATTTGAATCTACAGGTTCTTTGGTGTCACGTCAAAGAACTGGATGTCCCTCTACAACCTCTGCTGCTGTCACGACAATGAAGCAGAGGGTGCAGTTCATGATGGCGTTTGCTGCACGTGGGGAGTGTAGTACTAGAGGAGTTTCGAGGCAGACAGGAGTGTCATACGGAAGTGTCTGGAGAGCACTGAGATTAATTTTGTGACGGTATCCCTACAAGTTACAACATAACCAAGAACTGAAACCTCCTGACTTCGACTCTCGCCAAGATTTCACAAATTTGGTATTTAATGAGATGGAAGAGCAGCAAGACTGGTTTCCCGCTACACTTTGGACAGATGAAGCGCATTTCACATTCTCTGGCGCTGTTAACACTCACAATTGTCGAATGTAAACCACAGAAAACCCACATGTATTTGTTGAGGTATCCTTGCAACAGCCTAAAGTGATAGTCTGATGTGGCTTCACTGCTGATTTCTTAATTGGTCCATTTTTTTTCTTGGAAGTCACACAGACAGGTTTCAAAACAGTCCCTGTTACTGGTCAGCGATATGTAGCAATGTTCTAGAACAACATTATTCTTGGATTGCAAGGGTGACAGGCACTCCAAAGAGTCACCTTTATGCAAGATAGAGCACCACCTCGTATTGCTCTGCCTGTGCAACGCCTTTCCTTGCTCAACATTTGGGGAGGAACATTTATCAGTCGCATGGCCTCCAACATTTCCCGATCTGACACCCTGTGATTTTTGGCAGTGGGAATTCTTCAAGTCAAAAGTGTACCGAGACCAACCGGTATCACTAGCAGCAATGAAAGATGCCATCCGCCATTACGCAAGAAATGCTACTAGATGCTGTGAATGGTGTGGTAACCGGTCTCACAGTACTACTAACTAATTGTAATTAAGCTCACTTTTAAGCTGTCGACATTTCTTTTATTTGTAAATCATCTTTTAGTGCCATAAACACTATAGAGCCATCTGTTGGTCGCCAGCAGAAGTATTTTTCCCGCCACACAAAACCCGGTTACTTTTCCATCCGTTTGGTGCAAACCGTATCTTTGTATCTAGATTTATTTTCGAATTATTCATTTTTAAAGTTCGTCCTGACTTTTAGATCACCTGGTAGTAGGACATTCCAAGTTACACAAACATTTTTTGGCCTTATGTGCATTAGTAAAGCACAAACGACAGCGTCTGTAAGTTTTTTTGTCACGTTAACATATGGTCGCCAATTTTAGCTAATCGAATATCATTTGTAACAGTTTTCTTGCTGCTCAGAAAATTTACAGATCATCCTTTGCACTTTCAACTCGAAAATCCAGATATAAAGAGTGTTTTTTTTTCAGGTATAGAAGTTTAAGTTGGCATTACTTTCCAAGATGGCGACCGATTTAACAGCTGTCAAGTGATTTATTCTCAGTTTGGTTTGGCAATTCATCAAAACGATCATCAAGCAAGGCATAGATTCGTCGAATGGGCCCAAAACGAGATGGCCGTTGTTCCCGATTTTCATAAGCGAATTTTGTTTAGCGATGAAGCGCACTTCTGGTTGAATGGCTACGTCAACAAACAAAATTGCCGCATTTGGAGTGAAGCTAATCCACAAGAGTATGGCGAAACACCGTTACATCCAGAAAAACTGACTGTTTGGTGCGCTTTATGGGCTGGTGGAATCCTTCTTCAAAACGATGAAGGCCACAACGTTACAGTCAATGGTGATCGGTATAGAGCCATGATTACTAACTTTTCATTCCTGAATTGAACAATCATGATGTCCAAGAGCTATGGTTTCAACAAGACGGCGCAACATGTCACACAGCTCGTGCCACAATCAATTTATTGAAAGACACGTTTGGTGACCGCCTAATTTCACGTTTTGGACCTGTGAATTGGCCTCCAAGATCTTGTGATTTAACACCGCTAGACTATTTTCTGTGGGGCTATGTAAAGTCATTGGTCTATGCGGATAAGCCACAAACGCTTGACCATTTGGAAGACAACATTCGCCGTGTTATTGCCGATATACGGCCACAAATGTTGGAAAAAGTCATCGAAAATTGGACGTCCAGATTGGACTACATCCGAGCCAGCCGTGGCAGTCCTATGCCAGAAATCATATTTAAAATGTAATGCCACAAGATTATCTTTCAAAAAAAAAAAAATTCATGTCAATCGAATAATACATCGTTGTTTTATTGCAATTTAAGGTTCTATACCTCTAAAAAAACACCCTTTATATTGTCGTGCAAGCCTAAGTGCTAGCTGTCAAATTTGTAAGTGGAAAAATAACTTCTTAATGACTTTTAAAAATTAATTAAGTTGGTGGTAAGTGTACTCTTATAAAGGTTTAATGTAGCATTGGAGCAATGAAATTGGCTGTTGCCATACCTTCCAATTTATGACTTAGGTTTACTGTGTTTAAAGTTTGTGTATGCATACTTTAGTAGAGAGATAAATTAGTATCGTCTTAAACGTATTTAAGAAGGAGATAATAATAATATTATCTGAAAAATGATTCTACCAAATATCTTATCTTGGTAATACGTTTAATCTTAGTTACCGAAAAAAGATACGATAACAAAGAAAAAAGAAAGAAATATGAGAATCTGTAGATTAGATGATAAGAGCGAAATTTATATTTCGCCTAATTTCCATGACACTTGAGAATTGTGACTCATTTAAGCTTGCACCAACCTATATTAGTTCATGCAGTGGGGTATAAGGCTTCCACCTACTGATGCTTTTGAATTCGTGAACGAACTATTAATTGTACATTCGTGAGACGGAGGAAAGTAGAAATTCCCTAGAATTAATTCAAGGGCATTTCCACCTTCTTCCTCAAATCCAGACTAGAGTATCGATTTCAACTCAATTACGTGCATTCGAAAGAGCAGAAAATAAATAACGCTTCTTACGAATTTCATTTTCTTCTGATATTTAAAAATATTTCTAAGTATATCCTACCGATCTGGAAACCCGTAATTGAATCATTACAATAGACAAAAATATATTTTCTGAAATTGGTGGGAGAATAAAAAAGAAAAGTACAAGGTGGGATCTGGGGGCTTCCTGTTTTGAACATGTTGCAGTGATATTTGTAGGGAGGAGAGGGTTGTGGGTAGGAGTTTGGTGAAAGGAATGGAGTGGGAAATATGTGTTCCACCCGTCTCAGTCTGAAATATGTTGTAGTCGAGGCAGCAGCACGCTTTTACCGTGGAGGCGTATTTCTCTAACGGTTGCTCGGTGATTGCAGGGCAACGTGCCTTTCGTTGTCACTTCAATATTCCTCCTTAACATCCTGTTTCTGATCGGGAATGTGTTTTAATGTGAATGGATGCCAACTGAATAGCAGGGAATGTCTCCAGAGAAAGGGAAGGACCTCAGAAGACCGTTAGAACACCTGAAAATGTGGAACGAGTTCATGTGTTCATGAGACAATGATCCAACATTCCTTCTTACTCGTTCCCCATGAAAGGGATCTTGACAACGTGTGGTTACAACAAGATGGGGCCACAGCCCACAACCCAGAGTTTACATAAATGTTTTAAGAATTAATGTCTTTGATTTTAGAAGTTTTTCATGAATGAATGCCTTCCCCGAATGATAGATCTCTCTGCGAGGGAAAGTAAACTGACCTGCGTGCTAACCTGATTTATCCTCTCCCGATTAATTCCTGTAGGCTTATCACAAGTCCCTGGTTTACAAAGATCGTTCCAAAGCCCCGGAAGACCTACGGCACAACATCCGAAACGAAAAGGATAATATCCCTTCTCAATATGCTTGAAAAGGTGACTTAAAGTTTTCGAAATCGACTGCATCAGTTTATTAGAAATGAACACAAAATGGGTGACATTTAACAGAAAAATTCAAAGTTCCAATGTTGTGTGGTAGGCGGAAAATAACAATAAAGTCGAATGAAACATGTAGTGTGTTTTATTGCATTTTCAAAATAGGAAGTTTCCACGCCTCATCTTGAATTTCATTATGTCTAAACCTTAGGATTCCCTCTGAGCATTTCTTTCTCTTCAATTTTGAGCTGAAGGCAAAAAAGGTACTTTGAGGTAAATGAAAACATATCATTGTACCCATTCTGAACTTTTGCTTAAAATACATTTTACATCATTCAATTATGTTCTTAAGTCATTAGTGATTGTATTCACAGATATCCTCAAACTCTCACCCTAACTTAGTTTTTCTTCTTATGAATTTGAATCCAACTAATAAGGACGTCAGCACGTGAAAAAGACAATCCTCTTTTATAAACTTTGGCGTCATTTTATTAAAATTAGTAAAAATATTATTCAACTATGACTATCAAAGTTTCATTAAGTTTAAATCTCATTAAATATACTACAGTGTTATGTTCGTCTCAAAAATGCTTTATTCATATCTTACTAAGCCTTCAATAAAATTTGATTTCAATGCATGCTTTGAAAAAATTATTTTATTAATATTCTCATTAAAAATAAAACATATTGAAAAATATATATTCAATTTTAATGAGTCGAAATTAAAGAGTGTAATGTAATAACTGAAATAAAGTACGTCACATATGACTGTTTGGCAACCATCGTTCAAATTAATTTTTAAATATACCATTTTATTAAGGTATCCGACTGCGTTCTAAACTGCGATTTTAAAAAAGTGCAAAAATAAATGTGTATGATATTTAGTCACACTTGAATTAGAATATGCAGAATATTTTTTTCAGAATATTATTAAAATACAAAATTATGTAAACACTGTTTTTCGGCAAAAAAATCGAAAAAGAGTCGCTTATTTTCCAAACCTTCTCCCCTAATGAAAAATACTTCTATAATAATATTTTGTCTATATATAGCTAAGATTTTTGTACAGAGCCTACAGTAGGACTTTTGAAATTTATAATTTGTGACGGATCTATTCGCGATCCTTCCACTAATCCTCTTGGGAAATCTTTGGGCTATCAATCCGCGTTATTCCCAACCAACCCTTCGGAAGAAGAAATCGTGATATGCAAATTAAGTTTACTATATATAGTCGAAGTTTTCTAGAAATCAGTTGAGATTGTTACTAACAGGTATCATTATTGAATTATTGTGAATAAATACTTATTAGAAGAAAGATTTAAAGAGACGATTGATGACTGAGATTAAATTAATATTAGGTTAAATCGGATAATAGAATAGATCCTATATAAATAAAGGATCAAGTTTGATAGTCTCCTAATCTTTCGTGTATTTTTGTCGTTGTTCTACTTTCGCGGTTAGAACCGAGACATTCTTTTACTGTTATTAATTGAATTTGTGTCGTTATATTGTGTAATCAATAAATAGATTGATCGGATCATGGCTAGTGTTTCTTCCCTACCTCCTACATATCTAGGTGCCCAAGAAAGAGGTTAATACCTCTCACAAGTTTAGAGGTTGATTTATTCATATCTTATTGTATCAGAGCAGAGAAAACATCGATTATTACTTCAATTGATTGCCTGTTAATCAATCGCCAAATTGACAACAGGGTTGTCAAAAATTTCGCCAACTTGGCTGTATCACCAACATTTCACCATGTTTCCATTGAATCGCCATTATAATGTAAGGAACGGCGTTGCTTGTTAATATTAAAATTTTAACACAAAATAAATGCAACAGAAAGTAATATTAACATATTATATATCCAGTTATAAATTACTTACAGTATTTTATGCGTTTATTACACAAGATTTGTAACAATGTGTTTATTTTGCTGAGCAGAAATTAGCTTAGGAAGATGCTTCCAAAAATCGACCCACAAGAGAGTTACGATGCGTTATAAATAAAAAAAATACTTTTTATCAGTTATTACACCGTCAAGCTTAAAATTTAAGAAATTTGGGGTTTTTTTGTTTAGCTGAGGTATGCAAAAAGTTTGTTTAGTTCGTAATTCACGTAAAATTAACTCATTAAAAACTTCTTTATCCTTCAATCTGTATTGTTTAATTTTTCAATTCACTCGTGCGAAGAAAGGGTTTACCAGCTAGTTAATACGTATAATCGTTTTATATATTTTGGTGTGGTGCACCACTATCGCAAATTTCTAATCACATTTTTAGGCATGAAATATATTAATTTTTTTAATGAAAACTATTCCCAGCTTAGACATCAAACACTATACGTATCTTTCTTGCATATTCCAAAGCACGGACGACATCTTGAGAAAACGTTTGATGGATATTCAACCACGGTAGATTTCATTTCTAATTTATATATTTTCGTTAATTGAATGATTAATTTCCATGTTGGAATTCACCAATCATCTCGCCTCAGTGTTCGAAAATATTTTATCTTTTCCTACGTGCACTTGGCGGAGTTCTTAGCTGCATGGAAATCTTGTTAGGAAAAGCGAGATCGAGACAAATTGCTCGCCATCAATCAATGTCCGACGCCCTTAGGTAGAATAATAATTTGGATTTTGTATGCATAAATCTAGAATGAAAAAGAAGACCAAAAGATTTCCACACCATGCTTGAACAAGTAGCTGAAGTAGTTGGTGGCAAATTGAGAATGTCGTGGGGTGGGGGAAGAGGGAGAGAGACCCTTTCGGAATTCGACGCCATGTACTTCCTTTTCCCAGAGTTTTGGCGATTAAAATTTCCACGCCAGTAATGGTGATGTTTTCGGAAGGAGAGACAAATAATAAAATTATTTTGATGTGGCTCGAATAAATGAGGTGGAGTCGAAATACCAGCAGCGGAAATTCAAATAGAGAAATAGAGAAGTTTATTATGGTGGGATAAAATAAAAGAGTATTGCATATGTGTTTTTGCATTTTGTTGCATGTGGGATTTTCATTTTATTTATTCTAGAAGAAAAATATTGAATTGTGATGAGTATATTCTTAAATTATCCTCATATATAAAATACTTTGATCTAATAATTTAATTTTTTTTTACTTTATATTTAAAATGCTAAAGAATATGCAAATAAAAAATATAATAATGTTTAGTAAAAATATGATACTTTTTTTTCAGCACAATTATAGTTTTTTCATTGATGCAATAAATAGTGTTGCATATATTAAGTAGTAAGGGGACACAGTATGATTCAATTAACAAAAATCGGTCAAAAAATCACAAATCTAATTTTTTTTAACATAAATTATTTTTTATATACTTTTCTACAAACACACAAAATTTGGAAGCTCTAAGTTTAAAAAACCCAGAGTTATGATAAATGTTACGCTTTTTTAATTATTATTTACATTCCAATGGCAAATCAAAACTTTAAACTGACTTACCTTAGAAAGATAAAATAACTAGTTTGTCTTCATTTAAAATGCTAAGACTTTTTTCTATTGTGCTTAATACTTGGATTTTTTTTCACTTGTTGCTAATAATACATGGAACAAAAACTGGTATGCATTTTTTAATCAAAGCAAATCTTATTTTTTTTTTTTTTTTAAAAAAATAATTGAAGATAGAATTTTCAATAAGAATTCATAAAAGGAAGTATTGTTTGAACACCAATCATGTTATTACAAAACTCATATCATCTTTTGTTATACATAGTTTAACCTACTGGTAAATCAAATTTAATATATGTGCGTCAATTTTTATAGAAGGAATAGCATTTTAAAAATAACTTCATAAGTTTCACGTTTTTCCCTTAAAAAATTAAATGGTTAGCTTTTTGTGAAATTTTTAGCACAAAATTTGTTTTACATCATATATACACATAGAACGCAATCAAAAAATTTTGAAAATCATTAGATTAAAATTTTTTGTATAAATCGTATCATGTTCCCTTTGTATTGACTTACAAAATGTTGGTAACTTATGTAATATCGATAAATCGCATTTCTTCTCATTTCTTCAAGCGCTAGAAATAATGATAGACGTTTAGGGTTAAAATAAAGAAAATCACTAACGCATTAAATTCTCTCTCTTTCTCCGTCGAACCCCGATTTCCCGAACTCCTATTGTACAAATTTCCCAATTTAGCAAATTTTTCTGTTTCCCCACTTAAAATAAAGGGGGAGACCCTATTTAACGATTAATAAACCCCAAATTGATGAAATATTTCTTCAGCCAAAAAAAATTATGTTACTTTGGATTTAAAAAGAATCGAGTTTTTTTTAAATGATATATTCTTTTTATCTGCAAAAGAAAAGAGTTTTTCTTGCAAGCAGCAAATTTTGACGGTAAAGGGTTCGGCCCATTATTAAACTTTGCAGTTGCAGATGAGTCCTAGTGTAACCTGTCGAGTGAGTTTCGAAAAGGACTTGAGATTCCTTTCTTATCTCACTGCACTACCCAACACAAAAGATATTTTAAGAGTTTTTGCCATTTGTTATCTTTCTTGAGGGAATTGAGTTTTATTTTATGTATGGTTTTTCAGAAAAAAAATTGTTTCGAAAAATTTGAGAAGCTGAGGAAATGGTTGATTTATCGGAGCCAATGAATAACAATTCTGATGCAAAAATTGATTATGATACTCCTGTTAAAACTGTTCTAATGCTTTAAAATGTTTGGAAATTGTGAAAACATACCTCCTGCAGCAGGATGTAAAGGAATTAGTATTTTTTTTATCTGTATAAAGTCGAAAAAGAAGTCTTTCGAGTCAGTGTAGACAAAAAAATCGCCAAACATCTATTAACTAGTATATTACATTTTCCAATTAACTGGTGCGTAATAATTCCCTATTAGTATTTTAAGCTGCTTAAGGTATCCGACTACGTTCGGAACCGTGATTTTCAACAGCACATAAATGGATAATTTTTATGATATTTAGTGTCAATTATATTAGAATATAAGCATAAAATTGTTTTAAGAACATTTTGACAAAAAAAATTATTTAAATACAATATTTTGGCAAAAAATTAACTTAGAATAATTTTTTCCAAATGTTCTCCTTTGGTGAAAAATGCTTCTATTAGAATAATTTTGCCTGTATATAGCTCAGACCTCTCTACAGAGGCTCAACTAGAATTTTTGAAACATATAACTTAGAAGTGGGTTTATTCATATTTTACGACAACAGAGGGGAGCAATTTTAAGAAAAAAACGCCAATAATTATTTCGATGGGTGGTAACTCTGAAAATAATGTGAATTTTTCAAAAATTCTAGTTGAGCCTCTGTAGATAGGTCTGAGCTATATACAGGCAAAATATTATTATAATAGAACCAGTTTTCACAAAAGGAGAACATTTGGAAAAAAGATTATTCTAAGTTTTTTTTTTGCCAAAATATTATATTTAAAGAAATATTTTTTTGTCGAAATGTCCTTAAAACAATTTTATGCATGTATTCTAATCTGAGTGACACTAAATATGAAAATTATCCATTTATGCGCTTTTTTAAAATCACAGTTCCGAACATAGTCGGATACCTTAATAAGAAGTGTGTAATTCTTAACTATGGATATTTTTATATAGTTGCTTATTATAAAATTTTCAAGAAGTTAGTTCAAGAAAAAATTGTATTTTTTTGGACCCCCGATGTTACGAATGACCTCGAATTAACGAATAAAAAATTCGGCCCCAATGAATTCGTTAAATCAGCGTCCGATTGCATAAACATCACACATTCATCGATTTTAAATTTCCAATTATTTTTTCTTTCTTCTTATTTTTTAAGAAAAAAAAGTTAATCTTGAGAAATTAAAACACACACACACCTCACGTATCTGAAACGTAGTTCATAGAATTGATAAATGAAGACACAGTGATAGAATGAAATATAAAATGGCAAAGAAAGTCTCCAATAGTTCTTCAAAGTTCATTTATCAGTAGTTACTGATAATTTCTAATAAAATTTTTAAACCCAATTGTAGTTATTTATTCCTCTTTTATTTAAAATAAATTGACTTGTAACCAGAAATATAATTCACACAATATTTTTTTTACTTTAACAGGTGTTAAAGTTCAGTTTATAATATTACAGTAATTGAGCACGGAATGCAAACGATATTTTACTCAAGAAGGAATAAAATTATTTTGTCAACAATGATTAGTGTAATAAAAAGATATTAAGTTTCCGGTATTTTTAAATTTGAAAAAACAATTATGCTAAATTTACATGTCTTAGTTTTCATTTTCAGTGAGGGCATTCATGAACAAAAAAAATTAGAATTTCAATTCTTAATATTCTAGCAGTATATTTCTACTGAAACAAAACTTTTTCCAAGAATTGACTTCTGCTATTTTTCTCAATTATAAATTTGTATTAACAAACACAACACTATAAATTTTAGATGTCCTTTAAATCAAATTATATTTAATTTTAATTTACTTCACTCTCAGAAGCCACAAGAAGACTATTGGCAACGAATCTCGTAATTTTGAACAACAGCCAAGTGACGAGAACGCCAATGGCATCAGGACCTTACAATACAAACCACGAGTTAAGTGATCATGGTCACAAATCAAATCCTATCATAAGAAATTGAAATTGAAAATAAAACGGGAAAAAAGAAATGGGGACACTTCGTATAACACAAATGATATTTATAACTGTTCAAAAATTAATCGCAGACTTTCAATTGTTTTTTATACGTCTTTTCATTGCATATTTTAGAAGAATAAATTTTCAAAGAAATAATAAGAACACAGTATTATTCTGGGCTGATTATTACCAGTTCATATCTATTACAGTAAAATCCGGCGTATAACGTGCACTTTTAACTCAAAAAATTAGACCGAAATTTACGAAAGCGGCGTTATACACCGGGTACAAAAATGGGAGCTTTGGAAATCAAGAGAAGGGGAGCATATAAAAATTTAGACTTCTACATACATCGAAACATTGTTTACTTAAAAGAAATGACATTCCTTATGAACTTAAAGGGTTGTAGTTCTAGAAGTATATATTATTTTTTTCCTAAAGCTTGAAATAATATTTCGGATAAATGACTTTAAAACAGTGCTTCTCAAACTTTCAATACTGCCCCCCCTTTTCAATCACAATTTTTATCGCGCCCCCCTTATACATTAATAATGTACTGAATGCAATAATAATGCACTTTGACGCTAAAGCAACGATCTTTATTATAAACCGTACAAATTCATGACAAGAGTATTAAATTTCGTACATGTTACTTTTGAGCAAAAAAAAAATTAAATGATAGGATAATTATATTATGTTATTTTTCCTTTCTCTAATTTTTAAATTGGAACATATTGCAAAATGCGGTGGTTGCTTAGAAGACAAAATATAGATATCAGCTAAATGTAGAAAAAGAACTCAGAGGGTCAATTTCTAATCATAAGCATTCCTTTGAAAAACTTAGCTCTGTAAGACAAGCCCATGGAAGTCGCTAATACTTATTACACTTGTTCTTAATTTAGTATTAATTATAAAATGCTCTGTGCAGCACTGATACATTAAAAGTATACCGGCCGAAGTACCCGCTCTTTGCACGAGTTCACATTTATAAGAAAATAAAACATTATTGTAAGGAGAGTAAAGCCAAGTGTGCGACAATGTTTACAAAAATGTAAAATGATTTTTTTAAAATGATTGCTCAAATTATAATTAGTTTTAAGTTAACTGTAATTTTAAGTCTCACAGAATTAGCATTTAGAATTAATGTTGAATAATGAACAATAAAAAAAATTCTGATGAAGAATAATTGTATTATTTTTAATATTTTTAAAGCGAAAAGACTTCAACATGTTTTAACCCTGGAGCAGGCGCGCACTCGATACTAATGTTTGAGCGGGGTTATTTGAGTCACCCCAATCCTTTTTTTATAATTATTTTTATAGTACACAATAAATATCGTAATAATTCCAGTGAATAATTTAATTAAGAGAAAATATACTCACCCCTACTTTCAAGGACACAGAAAACATTTCGGAGAAAAAGTTATCCCACCGGGAACTCAGACAAAACAAGTACCTTAAGATCGAAAAAAAAACATCTGTCACTCCCAATGATATGTGACAAATATATTTTAGTTCACGTTAAGATTGTCAAACAGGAGGATAGTGTGTCAGGACTATATATTGGTAACAATTAAACAATTTTGCCAGAATTACCGATTTCGTGCACTGTGTGCTCGGCGTGACCGCTCCCGGATTAAAAGTGTATTTATTACAATATGGATGTTCTAAAAAAATTATGTAAAACGTTTTTCATTAAGCTTGGCTTAGTAATCCTTCAAACTTCCCTAAATGAAAAAACAAATACATAAGAGCAGGGACGTAACTAACCGTACAAGTAAGCTCGAAGGTCAAACCGCAGCAAGTACATTCTGCTGCCTACAGCTGAGGGCAATAATATATAACAGTGATGAACTTTTTATCTTTATAAAATGTTTTTTGATTATGGCTCAGGATTTTGTCTTTCCTCTGAAAGAGTAGCATTTTTGGTTTGAAAAGAAAACGTAATAAAACAATCTCTCATCATGAGATTACAGCAAATCGAATAAAACGGGTTTTTTTTGGTTATAGTATCAAAGATAGCTAAAAAATGAGGTTTTGAAGTAAAAGCTTTTATTTTTGATGATGTAAAATCGCAGATAATATATATATATATATATATATATATATATATATATATATATATATATATATATATATATATATATATATATTGTTTCCGTGTAAATGTGTATATTTTTTATTATGTCAGAATTTTTTTTGTTTTACTTCATTCTAGTAAATAAATTTTTTTTAAACTTTTATTTTCGATATGCCCGTGCCCCCCTCAGCTTGAGAAACACTGCTTTAAAACATAACAGCATTACACACGAACAATTAAGTTTTCTTCGTAAAAAGGGGAGAGTGCGTTATACGGCGAATATATCTAAAAATTAAACATTACAGCTTATAAATATAGGTGCGCGTTCTATCCCAGAATTCCCTGTAAAAGGTGTTCGAACACGTTCAGAGTTCTTTCTTAAAAAAACAGCATACTCAAACATTTTAAATACTTGTTAAGAAATCAATACCAGTAAATACTAATACTTAACTAAAAATATTTTTTTTAAAACGTATCTTAATTCTACAAAAATCACAAATATAAGTGACATTTTAGCAATATTTTTGAAAAACTTCAAAGTAGTTAGAGAACAAAGTAATAAACGTATATCATTAAAAGTATTGCTAAAACAAATTAGATACATTTATCTAGAGAACGTAGTAAAACTTTAACGTTTTGTTAAAATTTAAAAATTTTAGAACTGAACTCCTAAATATATGAAATGTGGCATTGTGTTTTATGGAACCATTATTTAAATAACAAGCCATAACTCAAAAAATATTCATAGAATAAAAACTATTTTAGTACATTCTCTAGAAAATAATGTAAAACCCAGTTTTGAAAAGTTTCATAGAAATACACATTCATAATATTTTGAGTTATCAGACTCACCATGACAGATTTTGAACAATTTAAATATTCACTTCTGGTTGATTCAAGATCCACTTCCAATTTTTCTAATTTTATAAAATTGGTTGCAACTTGGCCTCTATGTAGCGTAGAAACAAATCAAAGTATGTTTTGTAAAGCCAAAAGATTGCTTTATTCAGCAAAATAAAAACAAAAAAGTAAGTGTTTCTACTGACTTTGGTTAATTCAACGTGTTTGGATATCTTAAAAATCAAAAATTGTCTGAAATATATATGCATTAATTCAACATTTTGGGTCATTCTATTAAATTGTAATGATCCAAGAGAATCTCTCTCTCATATTCTTTTAATAGAAAATTCTTAAAAACATCATTTGAGAAATTTGTCCTCTCTAAGGATTTCACGAGTTCATTTGCTCTATATTTCCTAATACAGCTCGTCTTTTATTCTTCCTATATTGAAACTTCCCCTCTTCTTCGTTTCCAGACTAATTAACGACGTCTTATCCTAACCCCCACCCCCAACCTCCTTTCAACCTCCCCTATTTCCTTCAATTCAATTCTTTTCATTTCCAGGAAAATGTTCGTAGATGGTTTTCCCAGAACGCAGGATGAGCTCGAGTTGAGAAGGCCGTAACAAGTCTAAGAGAGAAGGCACAGCTTGGAAAATAAATAATAAAAAAGACTAAGAAAAAGGAAGGGGGAAAAAATAGGGATTTTGATACTAACGAAATCCTCTTAATCCCGTCTTAATTCCTCGACTGAAGCCCACCGGATGAAAAAAAAATGCTCTGAAAACCAAACGAAGGAGAAAAAGTAGAGTAAGGGAGCAAGATTCCGGGAGAGAGGCAGACGAACAATTTCTTCTTGTAGAAGGAAAGAAGGACCCTCTAAGACTGGTATTCTGACGTTAATTCTTATCGTATGCCACAACGTCCGTTGCTAAGGCAGATTCTTGCGTTTCTTTCACCCTTTTCTGTGAGTTTCGACCCTATCATTTATTTTCTTGAAATTGAAAGTGTCGTTTTACAGTGTTATCCGAAAGCACGGATAAAATAAGTGTTAGAAAACTTCAACGGGGATTATTTTTTTAACGTAGGCATAGTTTCAATTAATTTATATTAATTATTCATAATTAATTCGTAATTAATTCAAATTAATTATTCATAAAATTACTGATGCAATCAATAAGTATGAATCTAATATCTATTTCCCTTTAAAATTCTAATTATTTTTTCCAATGCAGATGCATTTCAGAAACTTAGCCTTTTCCAGACACGGCAAATCCCCAAATGTGAGAATCTTTTCATGGTGACACCATCTAGTGGTGGCCTCGTTAGCAAATTTGGACGCTTGCATTGATTTTTAATTCAAGCTCTCGTCGAATTCTAAATGAAAATTCTAATTCGTTGTCTTTGTTTTGCAATAAAATGATAAACATCATAATTTTGAATCATGGTCAAGATACGAGGATGACACCTGACCTGGCACACGCACTCAAAACTTCCACACCACACCAATGGAAGGGTATTGCGCCTTAACAGTTTTAACATGTATAAGCCCCTTTAATGGCGGTTTTTTGGTCTCATGATACGCTTACCACGAGTTAAAGACCCTGACAATTAGGCTACTGAGATTAAATCTAAATACAGGATTAAGAATAACAGGATAAGATAGTTTAGCAACCTTTTTTATGTTTATTACACACACACACATATATATATATATATATATCGCCATATATATATGCTCCCAGCGTTAGAATAAATATATATATATATATATATATATATATATGACGCATATAACTTAGTGAAGACGTTATTGAAGGTCATACACAGGATTTTAATTATTAAATAAATAAAATATGAATTTTATTTATCAATCGAAGATAAAAACTGTTTGTGCTCTTAATTCTGGTAACGTGAAAATTTCATAATTAATAAATTTTGTTGAAAATGTGTCAAATAATATTACTTTTTTGCTGCATTTTATTGATAACTCACAAAAAAAATTCCTCTTTTCTTAGAAAATATAAATTGAGAGAGCATTGAAAAACAGTTTTGCAGTCGATAAAATATTTTTAACCTTTACTGTTGATTCAATGAAAATTTTATTCTGCTTATAATATATATTCAAAAATATGTTATCAAAACAAAGTATCTCAGACTGGAAGCTGTGGGTAATAATCTTATTTTTCCAGCATGGGGGAGACACTATCGTGTTATTGAGGGTATATGAATACTCTTAACCTTAAATCTGATATGCTCCAGTGTAGAACCTTTCGTGGACATCGTGTTCTCTCCGGTTCCTAGGAATCGTTAAGATACTTAGAAACGACACGTAGAATATAAGACTGTTATGCTCAACGGAAAAGGTCTAGAACGAACAGTCTTCGAAAATTAAATGTCTAAGGTGCTTATTGAGGTTAGATTTATAAAACCGGGTCAATGTAAAATTTGAAAATATATGTACGAAAATAATTTTGCAAATAATTGTTTCTATTTTTTGAAAGATTAATACTTTTGAATATTTTACAACATATCTTGTTGGAAAATTGTCCATGTATGTCTTTTTCAGATAGATATAAATTGAGCACTGTAATATACTTACAGTTTTTAATTACATGTAATTATACCTCAATATAATTAAATGTAATTTATTAAATTACGTTTAAAATCATAAAAAGGGAAGTTTTTAAAAAGTAACCTTATAATATCTGAAGTTTAAAAGGATCATAACTTTTAGATAATTAAAAATTTACATATAAGCAGTATAGATTGATAACTCTAATAATTTACGAAAAAAATTGCTGTAAAATTCTAACTTAAGAGAGAAGAGTATGTTGTCCTTCAACTATTTAATTGATGTAAAGTAATTTTAGTAAATATTCGCTTCCTATATAATTCCACCAGTATGTTACTCAATTTTATGTATATATACGATATATATGTATATATACGATATATATGTATATATGAAGCCCAGTGGCTGAGTGATAGTGCATCGTGCTTCCACACTACAAGTCCGGGGTTCAAGTTCCGGGCTGGGCAAGGTCAACTCAGCCTTCAGTGGGTCGATAAAGGAGTACCGAGCTTGCTTGGGAACTTAATACTTGGGTTTTTTCGCGTCAGACGGACTATTTGACCAGAACATCTGTTAATGTACCTCAGGGCCCAAGGTTACATATACTGATATGGGCATAATAGGCCTTGGCTCTCAAGGGCTGTTGCAAAACTAAATTAAGTTATATTTATATATACCAGGAAATTCATTCAAATACGGACTTAAAAAATAGGATCGATTTGGAAATGTTTTTAAAAAATGAAAGTGCTCTAATTATTTTAGTGTCAGTTTTTTTATGTAGTTTTTTTATATATATATAAATTCATTTTTATGTTTCAACACAATGAGAAATTAAAATTACTCAGTGATGTTTCACATTAACATAGAATGAGTTTCTAACGTATGTAAAAAACTTACTGAATTGATTTGGTTTGAGAGAGAGAGAGAATTAATATGCCGCTCTTAGAACTTCACAAGTCACCGTGATCTAGTGATCAGAGTCATGAACTCCTGGCTGACGTTGTCGAGTAACGAGTGTGAGTCCCTATGCCACCAAAGGCCCGCCGTGTAGAAGATCTGATGCACTTTAAATTTGTCGTGGTGGAAGTTAGGAGAGTGAGGTGCCGGCTCAGGTGATGCCTTTGTCACTTGACCACGACTCAAAATTAAGAGGCCCGTCACAAATAGACTAGTGGAGCTTAACGGGCGACGTTAATATATATTAACTTGCTTAGAACTACACAAGTGTTACTTTTAAGTCAGTCTCACGTTCTAAATTCCACATCACACCAGGTCAACACTCGAACTCTCGAATGAATTTGAAATTTTCGATCTCGACCATCCCTCAACAAATAAATATTAGAATGTAGAAACATGAATTATATTACGTAGAAGATAAAAATTTAATGATCTATGCTTAAACAAATATTACAATATTAATATAAGGTGTTTTGAATATACTTTCAATAACTTCTTTAAGAAAAAAATTCAAATGAAAAAGGAAATAATATTTTCATATTACATGCAATTTTATTCAATTTTCAAATTTAAGGGATAAAAGCATCAATAATGGTATACGTTTTTAAAACGAAGGTAATACTTTATATAAAATTTTTGTAGAGAAATAAAATATAAAATGTATTAAAAACGCAATATCCTTACTAATATTATAAACATGAAAGTTTGTGGGGATGTTTGTGGCACTCTATCATGCAAAAACAACAGAATGGATTTTAATGAAACTTAACAATAATATAGCTTATACATCAGAATAAGACATAGGCTATGATTTATAAAGATATTGGGTGAAGTGTCCAAAATATAATAATAATTGTCAAGTAAGTAGAAAAAAATTCTACCATCTGCAAAAAAGCCCGTGTCGGCATATATGTGTGATATTTTAAGTGTGAAGCAAAACTTTGCATTTTGTTTTGTCTACGCCAGGAACTTCGAAAGCTTGAACAGGCGCTGTGTGAGGCTGACTACAATTTTAACATAAAATAAATACAACAAAAAGTAATACTAACGTATTAAACTTCCAGATATAAATTATTTATACTATTTTAAGCGTTCATTACACAAAATTTGTAATGTGTTACTTTTGCTGAACAGAAATAAGCTTAGGAAGGTGTTTTTAAAAATCTACCCACAAGAGAGTTACGGGAAGTTAAAAGGCAAAAAAAATCCTTTTTATCAGTTATTAGATCCACAGATTTAAAATTTAACAAATAGGATATTTTTTTATTCAGCTGAGATATGCAAAAAGCTTTTTCTTTGTTTAATTTGCAATTCACGTAAAATTAACTCATTAGAAATTTCTTTATCTCCAATCTATCTGTTCACCCGTGAGCAGAACGGGTATAACAGTTAGTATATATATATATATATATATATATATATATATATATATATATATATATATATATATATATATATATATATATATATTCGGTGCTTTTTCTAGCTGTACCATGCATAAACTATCTACTGAAAAGGAAGGTTGAAATATCATAACGCACGCTTAACCCTACTTCCCCGCCCTAAGTCGGTGACAGCTTTAGGAAACATATTAGTTTTCCATTTTGGTGAACTGACTTTTAATAATTCACGTTAATTTTCTCTTCAGGTATTTTCATCCATAATGGTCTTGAGCTCTCCAAGACCTCGTGTGATAATTAATTTCTAATTTACCCGTCTAAAACGGGATATAACCATAACCTTATCTCCCCAAAACTAAAAGCTAAGCATTTTTAAATTAAGAAAGATGCAACCTTACCTCACCAATGTTTGAAGCAATCAGAAGAAGCTTTACCAAAAACGATCAAATTTTAGTAGCTTCCAATTGATTACCGGTATAAATAGACGGATATTTCTGGACAGGCTGTTTTTTTTGTGATTGTCATACAAATCAAGCATGCTAATGTCTTGTTTGGGATGTTTCTATTTATTTTATGTTTGTAAGTATTTTTTCGACGTAACCAAATAAAAGGAAGATTTAAAAATGCCAAGCCTTATCAACTCCTTCAACGACTGGATGAATTTAAAAATACCTTAGTTTCAACAAAATTATTTCATAAATATATTTTTCTTTTTCTCGGTCAGGTAGAATATTTAAAAAATGGCCACCGTTTATTATATTTATTTTAGTATTCATATTATATGTATACATTATTTACATTTTATATTCTTTTAAAGTTAATTCTCGATCACAATCATTGCTTTTTAAAAAAAAATATGTAAAAATTACACTTTCCTTTGCAACTTTGCTGAGTTTCTCCCGTTCTGTACTATTGCGTTCATTTCGATCGACGTGTTACGTTTAAGAAAATCTTTTAAATTCTTCCGCTCTCCCCTACGCGTTCCTCAAGAATTGTCGAGAGCGACACTCCTTCGGGACAAATTGAGAACATAGATGTAATTATAAGCTTAATTTCCTAAAACGGCTTATTCAAATTGCACCTGGTTTATCAGCTCACTTTTCTCGTTTGCCCCTCTACTCACTTATTTGTTTTATTCAATTAAATTGTCGTAGATATTCTATTCAATTTATTAACATCGTATCCAAAAAGGTATTGATCATATTCGAATAATGTTTTTGAATGCAAAGTATGTTTGAATTCAAATTAGTGATTTAAAAAAATATGTAATTTAGAAAAGAATTCAGTTGAATAAAATCGTATAATTTATCTCGTATCATTAATATTTTAGCTTCTAGTTAAAATATTAGTGAAGTATAAAGATAAAGAAATAAAATTACCGTAAAATCCGTCGTAGAACGTGCTCTTTTAACACAAAAAATAAGATCGAAATTTAGGGTGTGCGTTATACGCCAGGTATTACAATAAAAAAAAAGATGAGCACAGAAAATATTTAGACTTCTACATAGATAGAAAAACTGTTTATTTAAAAGAAATGACATTCCTTATCAATTTGAAGGGCAGTAGCTATAAAAGTAAGCTGTTGTTTTTTCAAACGCTTGGAATAATACCGCAAGTATATTTCAGGTTCATCCTTAAGAAAGGGGGAGCGCATAATAGGGCGAATGTACCTCTAAATGAAAAATTGCTGCTTGAAAGTATAGGCGCGTTATACGCCGGATTTTAAGGTAGTTATGAGAAAAAACCAAGAGAAAAGGGTCTATTCTTAAAATAAAAAAAAGAGAGTTTCTTCTTTGATATCTTCTGTTCTTCTTTCGCTTAAGTATATACTCTTTTCACTCAAATATATAAAATTATAATTTGTAATTTAAATTGGTTCTATGTGTGCCGCAGGAAAATGACGAAATTAGGAATTTCATGAAATCCCTAAGGGATTGGATCAATTTACGCAAGATGTTAAAATAACGTCTCTTCAAGGTCATTTCCATGCTCAAAGTAAGTAATTTTATCAAACCCTGGACTGTTTCAGTGAAATGATGAAATGAACTAGTCAGGATTTGCATTGGGAAAATGCTGTCCAAGGGGGAGACACCTGGGGGTTTCGAGTCCTTGTACTTTTTAACCATACAGGCAGTACTATCGGTCCCCTAAATATCAACCCCATACCTTTAAAAAAATGGCTGACTTGTTCATTTTATCCTTTTGCTAAAACAGTTCAGGCATTGGATCAAATCACTTACTTACATAAAGGAAATGACCTCAAAGAGACGTTTTTTTAACATATTGCGTAAATTGATCCAATCTCTTAGGAATTCGATAGAAGTCCTAATTTCATCGTTTTCCTGCGACATATAACCGAAAATAAACCATTCATCGCAGACAAATAATTTGCAAATTGTTAAGGCTGTTTTCGCCATATGTATGAGATCGTGAACTTAACGTGGAGCACATTTTTGGACGGAAGAATGGCTCAATTTTTATTAATGTTTGTGACATTGTAACTCAAACATTTTTTTTTATAATATAACGTTTCTAAAATTTCAAAATGTTAGATAAATATTTTTTTCTTTTAACTTGTAAGCGGATAACTCATTTAGCATTACGGTATAAGAGAAAAAATGTGAAACATATTTTATAAAAGAAAAAATGTGTCAACTCAGATAAAAATAAATAGTGTGATAAAATAAGTGACTCTCTACAAGCTGGTGAAGCCAGAATATAATATTAGTGTTGGAGTCTTTTATATCTGAAAAAATATTCCGAGTTTGGGTCCTATTCTTTAACATTAACTGAAGACAGCCTTAAAAAATAAGATATAAATAACAACTTCAGATGTTCTTGCTTTACAAAACATTTATAACAAAAATTATGGAATTTTAAAAAAAATATTTTGATCTAGAAAAACTGAATTAAAATTTGCAGCAGAAAATAATTAAAATGTATAAAATACCAGCTAATTTTTGTTCGTTAATATAAAATTTATGAAAGGATCTTAAGTACATACGATCTCAATTCATATGCTCGTATTTTAAAGGATAAACGCTGTAATCTGTTCTGATTCTTAATGTGTTTACCTTAAAAAGGACTAGTTATAGAGACAAAATATGAACAAGGGTTTTACAACGTTATCACGTGGTTAGTTAGAAGGAAATGGTTGTTATTTTTAGAAGTTGCGTTGTGAAGATGCACAGAAAAAATGCATAATATTAGAAGTTCAATTTAAATTAAGGAATTTACTATTTATATCGTGTGTGTGTGCAAATTTGGCAATGTATATTTAATAAAGAGGCTTATAAACACACACACATATATATGTACCATATTCTAAGCCACACCCCGAATTCTTGAAGAGATTTTGTGGAAAATTAAAGATAATGTTAAATGGTGTATCAAAAAAAAATATCCAAATTAAAAAAAAAATTAATGAAAATTAATAAGAAGTGAATGATTATTTTACCAGTATTATAAACTTTTAAATGCATACATGAACCTAAATTTGCTCTAACTGACCCATCCAACGAATTTTTTCCCTTCAATTCCAAGCCGCACCCGATTTTCAGTAGCATTAATATTGAAAAAAGGATGAATTAGATTCGAGTAAATATGGTGTATAAATTTTATATGATCGTTATATGTATTCATTTTTTCAATGTAAATAACATTCGTTACATCATTGACCAATAATTAAAAATTCAGTACTAACATTTAGCTTAAAAACTTGAGGAGAGCCCCATTTAAACTAATTATATTTTCTTGATAGTGTTCTTTACATTCCGACAAAGGAGTCGATTAACAAGAAGCTGGCTTGTAGAAGGAAAATTGATGGCATTCTCCGCTCATAAATTTTAAGAATAAGATCAAATTTTGGTATAACTGAAGTCAAAATTCCATAGACCTCAAATAAGTCGGCATTGAATATTATGTGATTGTAGATGCTATTTCTGTTCCCAAAACGGCCATCCAGAGAGTACAATATTATAACTAAACAAGAGAGAATATTGTACCTCGCAGATTTGGGAGGCAAGTTGCTCATATTGAAACAGCAGAAGTGAAAAGATAGAAATATCTCAGATACTTATGAGGATGATTACATTTAGATTATGAACATTGTTACAGCTGTCTACAAACATATCATAAATGTGGGTGGAACTAACCCTTAAATTTCAGCATGAGTTCACATCATGAATTGTAAGTACAACAAGAACTAATAATATGTTTTTATTTAACCCTTTATCTACCGACGGTACATTCAAGTACCACTCACTTTAAAATTACATAGAATAACCATTTTTACAAAAATTCTGACGATACTTAGCAGGAATATTCTTAGAAATCCACTTTTCCAAGCACGGGTTCTATGATGAGTATTTTAGAGGGGAAGGCGAATAGTTTTATAGCAGAAATTGCGTTTTCAGCTGACGGCGTTTTCAGCGGATTGCGAAGATTATCATTTTTGTCCTGAAAAAATAGTTAATGTCAAAATTTAAGTGTCTCTTTTTTTAGTATGTTAATGAAGACCTTAGAAAACTAGTTGACTATTTATTTTTTTATGTGAACAGTAAATATAATTAATTTTACTGCTGAATATCTTTAATTAATTAATTAGCTCTAACGGATTAAATTTCCCAATTTTGAGTATTTTGTTTATGTATATCCCTTAATTTTAAAGGTAGTGATTAAAAAAAAATTATTGCATGAAAAAAACTGCAGTAAATCATAATGCGGTAGATAAAGGGTTAAAATATTTCTTTTTAATTTCTAATTTGTCAATAATTCGATCTATAATATATATCAATACGACATCCTTTCAGTTAATGTAACCTGCCCGACTACAGCAGTTGTGATCTTGGACAAATAGAACTAACTTTGAATATGAATAAATACCAAAACAAATAAGTTATTTCTCATATTCCTTAAATTTTTCTCTTGTTTTAAACCTCTCCTAACTAATTTGTGCAAAAGGGTAATAAGGTATGAGTCTATAATTCTCACGAAAAATAGCACCTATTTATCATGAATTTTTCTAATATTTCCCCCAACTGAGAAAGGAAAAAAAGGGGCTTAAAGGTTCTTTAACTATGGTCTTTTTAAAGATTAATTTTGATCGTAGTTGTTTGATATGAAAAATAAATTATCAGACTTTTTAATTTCCCCATGCCAAAAGATATAGAAATAAGAATTTAATTCTTGTTATTATTTAAACAAAAACCAAAATTATTGAATTTTCACGATTAATTTATTCATTAACATTTATGACATTTAATTAATTAGTAAAACCAATCGCTCAAATTGTATTATCTGTCCAACTGAATTTGTTAACCTCTTTTGATTTGATTGTTCAAATATTTTCAATGCGATCAATTATTGTTTTGATTGAAGTTAATTAATTCCTATTCTTAAATCATCCGCCTCCTATATATTAGCATTTTAAGCTTCTAATTAACACATGTAAAGGAGACCGATTAACTCATATAAAAGGCTCAAATTAACACTTATGAATGGGACTAATTAACGTCTCTATGCTTTTGAAGATGGCCGTAGCATATAGTATCAGATATTATAATCTTCTGAAACAAAAAAAGCTACTGACAGGAAATGAGAAGCACCGGGTCTTCTTTTCGAAAAATAAAAAATTATTAATATTTAGAATTTCTTCTATTTTATGCATCGTATTACAAGTATTTCATTCAATTAATATTCTACAATTAGCGATACCTATTGCCAAAATACAATAGAGCCTTTCTATTCTTAAAATTCTTTTCGACAACATACTATAATGCTTAGAATTATATTAGAAATCCTTTAATGAGTTCAGATTGTTGGTGAAAAGTTCTATTTAATTTAATTTTCTAATCAACATCTGTTCTTGAAAATCCAATTGAGTTGTAAGCCCTCTATCACAGTCCTCTTTAAGTCATAGAATATGAGCCTAGATGTAGCTAACAATAAAAGACCCTTTATACATTTTATTTAACCTTTATAATAAAGACATTTTTCCTATATAGAAAGGAAAATCGCTCTTTGTGTAACTGTAGCGCAATGGGTAGCGCGTCGGGCTTCTAATCCAAAGGTTGTGGGTTCAAATCCGACTCGGATTTACCTATTTTCTGATAATGTGTTTTATTTTTGCACTATTTTATTGGAGAAATTAAATTTCATTAATGAATAAATAAAA
This sequence comes from Trichonephila clavipes, assembly GCA_019973935.1. NCBI lineage: Eukaryota > Metazoa > Arthropoda > Arachnida > Araneae > Nephilidae > Trichonephila > Trichonephila clavipes. Next base: position 460,240 of record BMAU01001320.1, read on the forward strand.
ACAAACAAAAATAATAGTCCAATACCTATATATAGAAAGACAAATAGAAAATTGCATTCTATGTTGCCACTTAATAGTGGGATTCTGTCATATGTATATATATATACACATATTTATTTTCATTGTTATTATTTAATAAAAATTAACTAAAATAAAAAAATTTCCTTGTTGACTTAAGTAGGAAATGTTATATTACTTTTTTAATTGGAAGTATGTTCCTTACTGTCCAATGGGAACTGATTAGGACATCTTATGATTTGCATTTCTTTATATATCCCCTTACATGATATTTATAAAATATAGTATACTGCAAATACTTAAATCTACAAAATTAATTAAAAATTAGATATATTTTGTATTCCATTGTTTAAGACTTTACATACATTTCTTCCCACGAAATTTCAGAAAACAGGGATCTGCGCCTAGTGGAACACTGCAAAACGTACAAACGTATCTTGTTCTCTTATGTTTTTTAGCAGAGCACAGTGGCAACATCCACGTTTTGTACGTAAGTTTTTTGTAAAGCTGGCGCATGCTCACAAACTTTAGTCCATCACAAGTCATCTGAAACAGTTTTCTTACAACTCAGGAAACTTACGTTTACGATTTGAAAATTCAGAAATCGGTTGTTGCGGTAGCCGAAATACTAGCAGCCCAAATCATAGGTGGGAAAATAACCCATTGATATTTAAGGAGACATGGTACGATTTATACAAAAATCTTTGATTTAATGGTTTTCAAAAAAATTTTCATTGTCTTATATGTATATGTATTATATAAAACAGCTTTTGTGCTCAAAATATCCCCAAAAGCTAACCATTTAATTTTTTAACAATCACGTTGAGGGTTCTTTTCTGCTTAGAGCGTTGGTTCTCAGAATGTGGGGAGCGCTGCCTTAGGGGGCTACGAAGGGGGTGCGAGCCTAAAATAAAAGATTATTTAAAAAATTAATTTATTGAAAGGAAGCAAAACAAAATGCTATCTCACATAATAAAAATAATTTAAAAAAATGCACATTTACACTAATATGATATACTTATAAATGTATCAGAACTGCAAAAAGTATTTGATAATTAATTCATCAATACTAAATTAAGAACAAGTTTAATATAAGCACTAGAGTTAGAAATTTTAAAAGTATACGGAATATACTTTTGTTTTCAATGCAGAAAATTCATCATTCATCCCTGCCCAAAATTCAAAGAGTGATTTCTTCTAAATTGCCTTTTGATTTTGACACCTGAAGTGAAATGTATAATAATTTATTCTTCTGCAGTTGAGAGTCTTTTCTGTATCAAAGTACCTGTGAGCTTGGTAACTTTAGTATCTTCTTTAATTAAAAATTATTTGGCAATATGTTCCAATTTAAAAATTAGAAAAAGAAAGTAAATTGATATTTTTTTTTCATCGTATTACTTAAAAATAACTTACTTAAAATATCTATTATTTAAACTTACACAAAATTTAATGCTTATCTTGATAATTTAGATGATTTATTTATATATATATAATTAATTTCGCTTTGTAGATTTAGCCTCAAAGTACAGTATTATTATATTCAATACATTGTTTTCATAAGGGGAGGGAGGCATTGAAAATCATGATTAAAACTTGGGTCACACATATGGAAAGTTTGAGAAACAATAGCTCAGAGGGCAGAGACTGGTATTGTATGTAGGGTTCGAAAGGTAAAAAATAATGGTGGCATCGTTTTGTCTTATTTCTATGTTATCGATTGGATTATGGCAGTGCTTCTCAAAGTTTCAATATTCAATCATAATTTTCATCGCCCCCCCTCCCTCATACAATAATAATGTATTGAATTCAACAATACTATATTTTGATGCTAAAACTATGATACGAATTCAACCTCTTAAGTTCCATCGGCGTATATAAACGTCTCACTCAAGTGCGCTAATTGCACCTGACGTATATATACGTCTTTTCGAAGTACGATCTTTTCTGTGCAATTTTATCCATAAAATTATTCCGAAAGCTTTGGAATTAAATAAGAGTACCTTGATAGAGTTTGCGTTGAATTTACTCATTTCAGAGGCTCTATTTGTTAACTTTTATTTTTATTCCTTTTCTCTCCGTTACTTTTAATCGGCAGTTAAGAGATTTATTATAAACCGTACAAATTATCAAGATAAGTGTTAGTTTTTGAATATAATTTTATATATGACAATCCCATATTATTTTTCCCATGACAATCCCATTTTATATATGGCGCTAATTGCACCTGACGTATATATACGTCTTTTCGAAGTACGATCTTTTCTGTGCAATTTTATCCATAAAATTATTCCGAAAGCTTTGGAATTAAATAAGAGTACCTTGATAGAGTTTGCGTTGAATTTACTCATTTCAGAGGCTCTATTTGTTAACTTTTATTTTTATTCCTTTTCTCCGTTACTTTTAATCGGCAGTTAAGAGATTTATTATAAACCGTACAAATTATCAAGATAAGTGTTAGTTTTTGAATATAAATTTATATATGACAATCCCATATTATTTTTCCCATGACAATCCCATTTTATATATGGCGCTAATTGCACCTGACGTATATATACGTCTTTTCGAAGTACGATCTTTTCTGTGCAATTTTATCCATAAAATTATTCCGAAAGCTTTGGAATTAAATAAGAGTACCTTGATAATGTTTGCGTTGAATTTACTCATTTCAGAGTCTCTTTTTGATTGCTTTTATTTTTATTCCTTTTCTCCCCGTTACTTTTAATCGGCAGTTAAGAGATTTATTATAAACCGTACAAATTATCAAGATAAGTGTTAGTTTTTGAATATAATTTTATATATGACAATCCCATATTATTTTTCCCATGACAATCCCATTTTATATATGGCGCTAATTGCACCTGACGTATATATACGTCTTTTCGAAGTACGATCTTTCCTGTGCAATTTTATCCATAAAATTATTCCGAAAGCTTTGGAATTAAATAAGAGTACCTTGATAATGTTTGCGTTGAATTTACTCATTTCAGAGTCTCTTTTTGATTGCTTTTATTTTTATTCCTTTTCTCCCCGTTACTTTTAATCGGCAGTTAAGGGATTTATTATAAACCGTACAAATTATCAAGATAAGTGTTAGTTTTTGAATATAATTTTATATATGACAATCCCATATTATTTTTCCCATGACAATCCCATTTTATATATGGCGCTAATTGCACCTGACGTATATACGTCTTTTTCGAAGTACGATCTTTTCTGTGCAATTTTATCCATTAAATTATTCCGAAAGCTTTGGAATTAAATAAGAGTACCTTGATAGTGTTTGCGTTGAATTTACTCATTTCAGAGTCTGTTTTTGATTGCTTTTATTTTTATTCCTTTTCTCCCCGTTACTTTTAATCGGTAGTTAAGGGATTTATTATAAACCGTACAAATTATTAAGATAAGTGTTAGTTTTTGAATATAATTTTATATATGACAATCCCATATTATTTTTCCCATGACAATCCCATTTTATATATGGCGCTAATTGCACCTGACGTATATAAACGTCTTTCGAAGTACGATCTTTTCTGTGCAATTTTATTCATAAAATTATTCCGAAAGCTTTGGAATTAAATAAAAGGACCTTGACAGTGTTTGTGTTGAATTTACTCATTTCAGAGGCTCTATTTGTTAACTTTTATTTTTATTCCTTTTCTCCCCGTTACTTTTAATCGGCAGTTAAGGGATTTATTATAAACCGTACAAATTATCAAGATAAGTGTTAGTTTTTGAATATAATTTTATATATGACAATCCCATATTATTTTTCCCATGACAATCCCATTTTATATATGGCGCTAATTGCACCTGACGTATATATACGTCTTTTCGAAGTACGATCTTTTCTGTGCAATTTTATCCATTAAATTATTCCGAAAGCTTTGGAATTAAATAAGAGTACCTTGATAGTGTTTGCGTTGAATTTACTCATTTCAGAGTCTGTTTTTGATTGCTTTTATTTTTATTCCTTTTCTCCCCGTTACTTTTAATCGGTAGTTAAGGGATTTATTATAAACCGTACAAATTATTAAGATAAGTGTTAGTTTTTGAATATAATTTTATATATGACAATCCCATATTATTTTTCCCATGACAATCCCATTTTATATATGGCGCTAATTGCACCTGACGTATATAAACGTCTTTTCGAAGTACGATCTTTTCTGTGCAATTTTATCCATAAAATTATTCCAAAAGCTTTGGAATTAAATAAAAGGACCTTGACAGTGTTTGTGTTGAATTTACTCATTTCAGAGGCTCTATTTGTTAACTTTTATTTTTATTCCTTTTCTCCCCGTTACTTTTAATCGGCAGTTAAGGGATTTATTATAAACCGTACAAATTATCAAGATAAGTGTTAGTTTTTGAATATAATTTTATATATGACAATCCCATATTATTTTTCCCATGACAATCCCATTTTATATATGGCGCTAATTGCACCTGACGTATATATACGTCTTTTCGAAGTACGATCTTTTCTGTGCAATTTTATCCATTAAATTATTCCGAAAGCTTTGGAATTAAATAAGAGTACCTTGATAGTGTTTGCGTTGAATTTACTCATTTCAGAGTCTGTTTTTGATTGCTTTTTTATTTTTATTCCTTTTCTCCCCGTTACTTTTAATCGGTAGTTAAGGGATTTATTATAAACCGTACAAATTATTAAGATAAGTGTTAGTTTTTGAATATAATTTTATATATGACAATCCCATATTATTTTTCCCATGACAATCCCATTTTATATATGGCGCTAATTGCACACCTGACGTATATAAACGTCTTTTCGAAGTACGATCTTTTTCTGTGCAATTTTATTCATAAAATTATTCCGAAAGCTTTGGAATTAAATAAAAGGACCTTGACAGTGTTTGTGTTGAATTTACTCATTTCAGAGGCTCTATTTGTTAACTTTTATTTTTATTCCTTTTCTCCCCGTTACTTTTAATCGGCAGTTAAGGGATTTATTATAAACCGTACAAATTATCAAGATAAGTGTTAGTTTTTGAATATAATTTTATATATGACAATCCCATATTATTTTTCCCATGACAATCCCATTTTATATATGGCGCTAATTGCACCTGACGTATATATACGTCTTTTCGAAGTACGATCTTTTTGTGCAATTTTATCCATTAAATTATTCCGAAAGCTTTGGAATTAAATAAGAGTACCTTGATAGTGTTTGCGTTGAATTTACTCATTTCAGAGTCTGTTTTTGATTGCTTTTATTTTTATTCCTTTTCTCCCCGTTACTTTTAATCGGTAGTTAAGGGATTTATTATAAACCGTACAAATTATTAAGATAAGTGTTAGTTTTTGAATATAATTTTATATATGACAATCCCATATTATTTTTCCCATGACAATCCCATTTTATATATGGCGCTAATTGCACCTGACGTATATAAACGTCTTTTCGAAGTACGATCTTTTCTGTGCAATTTTATTCATAAAATTATTCCGAAAGCTTTGGAATTAAATAAAAGGACCTTGACAGGGTTTGTGTTGAATTTACTCATTTCAGAGGCTCTATTTGTTAACTTTTATTTTTATTCCTTTTCTCCCCGTTACTTTTAATCGGCAGTTAAGGGATTTATTATAAACCGTACAAATTATCAAGATAAGTGTTAGTTTTTGAATATAATTTTATATATGACAATCCCATATTATTTTTCCCATGACAATCCCATTTTATATATGGCGCTAATTGCACCTGACGTATATAAACGTCTTTCGAAGTACGATTTTCTGTGCAATTTTATCCATTAAATTATTCCGAAAGCTTTGGAATTAAATAAAAGGACCTTGACAGTGTTTGTGTTGAATTTACTCATTTCAGAGGCTCTATTTGTTAACTTTTATTTTTATTCCTTTTCTCCCCGTTACTTTTAATCGGCAGTTAAGGGATTTATTATAAACCGTACAAATTATCAAGATAAGTGTTAGTTTTTGAATATAATTTTATATATGACAATCCCATATTATTTTTCCCATGACAATCCCATTTTATATATGGCGCTAATTGCACCTGACGTATATATACGTCTTTTTCGAAGTACGATCTTTTTCTGTGCAATTTTATCCATTAAATTATTCCGAAAGCTTTGGAATTAAATAAGAGTACCTTGATAGTGTTTGCGTTGAATTTACTCATTTCAGAGTCTGTTTTTGATTGCTTTTATTTTTATTCCTTTTCTCCCCGTTACTTTTAATCGGCAGTTAAGGGATTTATTATAAACCATACAAATTATCAAGATAAGTGTTAGTTTTTGAATATAATTTTATATATGACAATCCCATATTATTTTTCCCATGACAATCCCATTTTTATATATGGCGCTAATTGCACCTGACGTATATAAACGTCTTTTCGAAGTACGATCTTTTCTGTGCAATTTTATCCATTAAATTATTCCGAAAGCTTTGGAATTAAATAAAAGGACCTTGACAGTGTTTGTGTTGAATTTACTCATTTCAGAGGCTCTATTTGTTAACTTTTATTTTATTCCTTTTCTCCCCGTTACTTTTAATCGGCAGTTAGGGATTTATTATAAACCGTACAAATTATCAAGATAAGTGTTAGTTTTTGAATATAATTTTATATATGACAATCCCATATTATTTTTCCCATGACAATCCCATTTTATATATGGCGCTAATTGCACCTGACGTATATATACGTCTTTTCGAAGTACGATCTTTTCTGTGCAATTTTATCCATTAAATTATTCCGAAAGCTTTGAATTAAATAAGAGTACCTTGATAGTGTTTGCGTTGAATTTACTCATTTCAGAGTCTGTTTTTTGATTGCTTTTATTTTTATTCCTTTTCTCCCCGTTACTTTTAATCGGTAGTTAAGGGATTTATTATAAACCGTACAAATTATTAAGATAAGTGTTAGTTTTTGAATATAATTTTATATATGACAATCCCATATTATTTTTCCCATGACAATCCCATTTTATATATGGCGCTAATTGCACCTGACGTATATAAACGTCTTTTCGAAGTACGATCTTTTTCTGTGCAATTTTATTCATAAAATTATTCCGAAAGCTTTGGAATTAAATAAAAGGACCTTGACAGTGTTTGTGTTGAATTTACTCATTTCAGAGGCTCTATTTGTTAACTTTTATTTTTATTCCTTTTCTCCCCGTTACTTTTAATCGGCAGTTAAGGGATTTATTATAAACCGTACAAATTATCAAGATAAGTGTTAGTTTTTGAATATAATTTTATATATGACAATCCCATATTATTTTTCCCATGACAATCCCATTTTATATATGGCGCTAATTGCACCTGACGTATATATACGTCTTTTCGAAGTACGATTTTTCTGTGCAATTTTATCCATTAAATTATTCCGAAAGCTTTGAATTAAATAAGAGTACCTTGATAGTGTTTGCGTTGAATTTACTCATTTCAGAGTCTGTTTTTGATTGCTTTTATTTTTATTCCTTTTCTCCCCGTTACTTTTAATCGGTAGTTAAGGGATTTATTATAAACCGTACAAATTATTAAGATAAGTGTTAGTTTTTGAATATAATTTTATATATGACAATCCCATATTATTTTTCCCATGACAATCCCATTTTATATATGGCGCTAATTGCACCTGACGTATATATACGTCTTTTCGAAGTACGATCTTTTCTGTGCAATTTTATCCATAAAATTATTCCAAAAGCTTTGGAATTAAATAAAAGGACCTTGACAGTGTTTGTGTTGAATTTACTCATTTCAGAGGCTCTATTTGTTAACTTTTATTTTTATTCCTTTTCTCCCCGTTACTTTTAATCGGCAGTTAAGGGATTTATTATAAACCGTACAAATTATCAAGATAAGTGTTAGTTTTTGAATATAATTTTATATATGACAATCCCATATTATTTTTCCCATGACAATCCCATTTTATATATGGCGCTAATTGCACCTGACGTATATAAACGTCTTTTTCGAAGTACGATCTTTTCTGTGCAATTTTATCCATTAAATTATTCCGAAAGCTTTGGAATTAAATAAAAGGACCTTGACAGTGTTTGTGTTGAATTTACTCATTTCAGAGGCTCTATTTGTTAACTTTTATTTTTATTCCTTTTCTCCCCGTTACTTTTAATCGGCAGTTAAGGGATTTATTATAAACCGTACAAATTATCAAGATAAGTGTTAGTTTTTGAATATAATTTTATATATGACAATCCCATATTATTTTTCCCATGACAATCCCATTTTATATATGGCGCTAATTGCACCTGACGTATATATACGTCTTTTCGAAGTACGATCTTTTCTGTGCAATTTTATCCATTAAATTATTCCGAAAGCTTTGGAATTAAATAAGAGTACCTTGATAGTGTTTGCGTTGAATTTACTCATTTCAGAGTCTGTTTTTGATTGCTTTTATTTTTATTCCTTTTCTCCCCGTTACTTTTAATCGGCAGTTAAGGGATTTATTATAAACCATACAAATTATCAAGATAAGTGTTAGTTTTTGAATATAATTTTATATATGACAATCCCATATTATTTTTCCCATGACAATCCCATTTTATATATGGCGCTAATTGCACCTGACGTATATAAACGTCTTTTCGAAGTACGATCTTTTCTGTGCAATTTTATCCATAAAATTATTCCAAAAGCTTTGGAATTAAATAAAAGGACCTTGACAGTGTTTGTGTTGAATTTACTCATTTCAGAGGCTCTATTTGTTAACTTTTATTTTTATTCCTTTTCTCCCCGTTACTTTTAATCGGCAGTTAAGGGATTTATTATAAACCGTACAAATTATCAAGATAAGTGTTAGTTTTTGAATATAATTTTATATATGACAATCCCATATTATTTTTCCCATGACAATCCCATTTTATATATGGCGCTAATTGCACCTGACGTATATATACGTCTTTTCGAAGTACGATCTTTTCTGTGCAATTTTATCCATTAAATTATTCCGAAAGCTTTGAATTAAATAAGAGTACCTTGATAGTGTTTGCGTTGAATTTACTCATTTCAGAGTCTGTTTTTGATTGCTTTTATTTTTATTCCTTTTCTCCCCGTTACTTTTAATCGGTAGTTAAGGGATTTATTATAAACCGTACAAATTATTAAGATAAGTGTTAGTTTTTGAATATAATTTTATATATGACAATCCCATATTATTTTTCCCATGACAATCCCATTTTATATATGGCGCTAATTGCACCTGACGTATATAAACGTCTTTTCGAAGTACGATCTTTTCTGTGCAATTTTATTCATAAAATTATTCCGAAAGCTTTGAATTAAATAAAAGGACCTTGACAGTGTTTGTGTTGAATTTACTCATTTCAGAGGCTCTATTTGTTAACTTTTATTTTTATTCCTTTTCTCCCCGTTACTTTTAATCGGCAGTTAAGGGATTTATTATAAACCGTACAAATTATCAAGATAAGTGTTAGTTTTTGAATATAATTTTATATATGACAATCCCATATTATTTTTCCCATGACAATCCCATTTTATATATGGCGCTAATTGCACCTGACGTATATATACGTCTTTTCGAAGTACGATCTTTTCTGTGCAATTTTATCCATTAAATTATTCCGAAAGCTTTGGAATTAAATAAGAGTACCTTGATAGTGTTTGCGTTGAATTTACTCATTTCAGAGTCTGTTTTTGATTGCTTTTATTTTTATTCTTTTCTCCCCGTTACTTTTAATCGGTAGTTAAGGGATTTATTATAAACCGTACAAATTATTAAGATAAGTGTTAGTTTTTGAATATAATTTTATATATGACAATCCCATATTATTTTTCCCATGACAATCCCATTTTTATATATGGCGCTAATTGCACCTGACGTATATATACGTCTTTTCGAAGTACGATCTTTTCTGTGCAATTTTATCCATAAAATTATTCCAAAAGCTTTGGAATTAAATAAAAGGACCTTGACAGTGTTTGTGTTGAATTTACTCATTTCAGAGGCTCTATTTGTTAACTTTTATTTTTATTCCTTTTCTCCCCGTTACTTTTAATCGGCAGTTAAGGGATTTATTATAAACCGTACAAATTATCAAGATAAGTGTTAGTTTTTGAATATAATTTTATATATGACAATCCCATATTATTTTTCCCATGACAATCCCATTTTATATATGGCGCTAATTGCACCTGACGTATATATACGTCTTTTCGAAGTACGATCTTTTCTGTGCAATTTTATCCATTAAATTATTCCGAAAGCTTTGGAATTAAATAAGAGTACCTTGATAGTGTTTGCGTTGAATTTACTCATTTCAGAGTCTGTTTTTGATTGCTTTTATTTTTATTCCTTTTCTCCCCGTTACTTTTAATCGGTAGTTAAGGGATTTATTATAAACCGTACAAATTATTAAGATAAGTGTTAGTTTTTTGAATATTATTTTTCCCATGACAATCCCATTTTATTTATGGCGCTAATTGCACCTGACGTATATAAACGTCTTTTCGAAGTACGATCTTTTCTGTGCAATTTTATCCATAAAATTATTCCAAAAGCTTTGGAATTAAATAAAAGGACCTTGACAGTGTTTGTGTTGAATTTACTCATTTCAGAGGCTCTATTTGTTAACTTTTATTTTTATTCCTTTTCTCCCCGTTACTTTTAATCGGCAGTTAAGGGATTTATTATAAACCGTACAAATTATCAAGATAAGTGTTAGTTTTTGAATATAATTTTATATATGACAATCCCATATTATTTTTCCCATGACAATCCCATTTTATATATGGCGCTAATTGCACCTGACGTATATATACGTCTTTTCGAAGTACGATCTTTTCTGTGCAATTTTATCCATAAAATTATTCCAAAAGCTTTGGAATTAAATAAAAGGACCTTGACAGTGTTTGTGTTGAATTTACTCATTTCAGAGGCTCTATTTGTTAACTTTTATTTTTATTCCTTTTCTCCCCGTTACTTTTAATCGGCAGTTAAGGGATTTATTATAAACCGTACAAATTATCAAGATAAGTGTTAGTTTTTGAATATAATTTTATATATGACAATCCCATATTATTTTTCCCATGACAATCCCATTTTATATATGGCGCTAATTGCACCTGACGTATATATACGTCTTTTCGAAGTACGATCTTTTCTGTGCAATTTTATCCATAAAATTATTCCAAAAGCTTTGGAATTAAATAAAAGGACCTTGACAGTGTTTGTGTTGAATTTACTCATTTCAGAGGCTCTATTTGTTAACTTTTATTTTTATTCCTTTTCTCCCCGTTACTTTTAATCGGCAGTTAAGGGATTTATTATAAACCGTACAAATTATCAAGATAAGTGTTAGTTTTTGAATATAATTTTATATATGACAATCCCATATTATTTTTCCCATGACAATCCCATTTTATATATGGCGCTAATTGCACCTGACGTATATATACGTCTTTTCGAAGTACGATCTTTTCTGTGCAATTTTATCCATTAAATTATTCCGAAAGCTTTGGAATTAAATAAGAGTACCTTGATAGTGTTTGCGTTGAATTTACTCATTTCAGAGTCTGTTTTTGATTGCTTTTATTTTTATTCCTTTTCTCCCCGTTACTTTTAATCGGTAGTTAAGGGATTTATTATAAACCGTACAAATTATTAAGATAAGTGTTAGTTTTTGAATATAATTTTATATATGACAATCCCATATTATTTTTCCCATGACAATCCCATTTTATATATGGCGCTAATTGCACCTGACGTATATAAACGTCTTTTCGAAGTACGATCTTTTCTGTGCAATTTTATTCATAAAATTATTCCGAAAGCTTTGGAATTAAATAAAAAGGACCTTGACAGTGTTTGTGTTGAATTTACTCATTTCAGAGGCTCTATTTGTTAACTTTTATTTTTATTCCTTTTCTCCCCGTTACTTTTAATCGGCAGTTAAGGGATTTATTATAAACCGTACAAATTATCAAGATAAGTGTTAGTTTTTGAATATAATTTTATATATGACAATCCCATATTATTTTTCCCATGACAATCCCATTTTATATATGGCGCTAATTGCACCTGACGTATATAAACGTCTTTTCGAAGTACGATCTTTTCTGTGCAATTTTATCCATAAAATTATTCCAAAAGCTTTGGAATTAAATAAAAGGACCTTGACAGTGTTTGTGTTGAATTTACTCATTTCAGAGGCTCTATTTGTTAACTTTTATTTTTATTCCTTTTCTCCCGTTACTTTTAATCGGCAGTTAAAGGGATTTATTATAAACCGTACAAATTATCAAGATAAGTGTTAGTTTTTGAATATAATTTTATATATGACAATCCCATATTATTTTTCCCATGACAATCCCATTTTATATATGGCGCTAATTGCACCTGACGTATATATACGTCTTTTCGAAGTACGATCTTTTCTGTGCAATTTTATCCATTAAATTATTCCGAAAGCTTTGGAATTAAATAAGAGTACCTTGATAATGTTTGCGTTGAATTTACTCATTTCAGAGTCTCTTTTTGATTGCTTTTATTTTTATTCCTTTTCTCCCCGTTACTTTTAATCGGCAGTTAAGGGATTTATTATAAACCGTACAAATTATCAAGATAAGTGTTAGTTTTTGAATATAATTTTATATATGACAATCCCATATTATTTTTCCCATGACAATCCCATTTTATATATGGCGCTAATTGCACCTGACGTATATATACGTCTTTTCGAAGTACGATCTTTTCTGTGCAATTTTATCCATTAAATTATTCGAAAGCTTTGGAATTAAATAAGAGTACCTTGATAGTGTTTGCGTTGAATTTACTCATTTCAGAGTCTGTTTTTGATTGCTTTTATTTTTATTCCTTTTCTCCCCGTTACTTTTAATCGGTAGTTAAGGGATTTATTATAAACCGTACAAATTATTAAGATAAGTGTTAGTTTTTGAATATAATTTTATATATGACAATCCCATATTATTTTTCCCATGACAATCCCATTTTATATATGGCGCTAATTGCACCTGACGTATATAAACGTCTTTTCGAAGTACGATCTTTTCTGTGCAATTTTATTCATAAAATTATTCCGAAAGCTTTGGAATTAAATAAAAGGACCTTGACAGTGTTTGTGTTGAATTTACTCATTTCAGAGGCTCTATTTGTTAACTTTTATTTTTATTCCTTTTCTCCCGTTACTTTTAATCGGCAGTTAAGGGATTTATTATAAACCGTACAAATTATCAAGATAAGTGTTAGTTTTTGAATATAATTTTATATATGACAATCCCATATTATTTTTCCCATGACAATCCCATTTTATATATGGCGCTAATTGCACCTGACGTATATAAACGTCTTTTCGAAGTACGATCTTTTCTGTGCAATTTTATTCATAAAAATTATTCCGAAAGCTTTGGAATTAAATAAAAAGGACCTTGACAGTGTTTGTGTTGAATTTACTCATTTCAGAGGCTCTATTTGTTAACTTTTATTTTTATTCCTTTTCTCCCCGTTACTTTTAATCGGCAGTTAAGGGATTTATTATAAACCGTACAAATTATCAAGATAAGTGTTAGTTTTTGAATATAATTTTATATATGACAATCCCATATTATTTTTCCCATGACAATCCCATTTTATATATGGCGCTAATTGCACCTGACGTATATATACGTCTTTTCGAAGTACGATCTTTTCTGTGCAATTTTATCCATTAAATTATTCCGAAAGCTTTGGAATTAAATAAGAGTACCTTGATAGTGTTTGCGTTGAATTTACTCATTTCAGAGTCTGTTTTTGATTGCTTTTATTTTTATTCCTTTTCTCCCCGTTACTTTTAATCGGTAGTTAAGGGATTTATTATAAACCGTACAAATTATTAAGATAAGTGTTAGTTTTTTGAATATAATTTTATATATGACAATCCCATATTATTTTTCCCATGACAATCCCATTTTATATATGGCGCTAATTGCACCTGACGTATATAAACGTCTTTTCGAAGTACGATCTTTTCTGTGCAATTTTATCCATAAAATTATTCCAAAAGCTTTGGAATTAAATAAAAGGACCTTGACAGTGTTTGTGTTGAATTTACTCATTTCAGAGGCTCTATTTGTTAACTTTTATTTTTATTCCTTTTCTCCCCGTTACTTTTAATCGGCAGTTAAGGGATTTATTATAAACCGTACAAATTATCAAGATAAGTGTTAGTTTTTGAATATAATTTTATATATGACAATCCCATATTATTTTTCCCATGACAATCCCATTTTATATATGGCGCTAATTGCACCTGACGTATATATACGTCTTTTCGAAGTACGATCTTTTCTGTGCAATTTTATCCATTAAATTATTCCGAAAGCTTTGGAATTAAATAAGAGTACCTTGATAGTGTTTGCGTTGAATTTACTCATTTCAGAGTCTGTTTTTGATTGCTTTTATTTTTATTCCTTTTCTCCCCGTTACTTTTAATCGGTAGTTAAGGGATTTATTATAAACCGTACAAATTATTAAGATAAGTGTTAGTTTTTGAATATAATTTTATATATGACAATCCCATATTATTTTTCCCATGACAATCCCATTTTATATATGGCGCTAATTGCACCTGACGTATATAAACGTCTTTTCGAAGTACGATCTTTTTCTGTGCAATTTTATTCATAAAATTATTCCAAAAGCTTTGGAATTAAATAAAAGGACCTTGACAGTGTTTGTGTTGAATTTACTCATTTCAGAGGCTCTATTTGTTAACTTTTATTTTTATTCCTTTTCTCCCCGTTACTTTTAATCGGCAGTTAAGGGATTTATTATAAACCGTACAAATTATCAAGATAAGTGTTAGTTTTTGAATATAATTTTATGTATGACAATCCCATATTATTTTTCCCATGACAATCCCATTTTATATATGGCGCTAATTGCACCTGACGTATATAAACGTCTTTTCGAAGTACGATCTTTTTCTGTGCAATTTTATTCATAAAATTATTCCGAAAGCTTTGGAATTAAATAAAAGGACCTTGACAGTGTTTGTGTTGAATTTACTCATTTCAGAGGCTCTAGTTGTTAACTTTTATTTTTATTCCTTTTCTCCCCGTTACTTTTAATCGGCAGTTAAGGGATTTATTATAAACCGTACAAATTATCAAGATAAGCGTTAGTTTTTGAATATAATTTTATGTATGACAATCCCACAGGTCACTGGTAATTATTAAACTTATTCTTAATTTAGTATTGGTAAATTAATTATAAAATACAGCACTGATATATTTATAAGTGCAATACTCAGGGTGAATGTGTATTTTATTTTTTATGTCAGAATGTATTTTGTTTGTTTACTTTTAGTAAACTAATAATTTTTTTTAAATAATCTTTTGTTTTTGACTTTTTAATAAGCTCGCGCCCTTGATTTTTTTTTTTACCAGTTTTTGTCAATTGAGTTCTCTAAAAGTTAATGAAGTTGGTGGCAAGTTTACTTACAACGTCCTTAAAAAAGGTTAAGAAATTACAAAAACTTTTACATATATGTGACATATATTAAATATAAACAAATATTATAAATATTTCAAAAAACTGGAGCTCAAAGTAAATTATATTTTTACTGTAAAATAAATTCCTTAGCAAGATATAAAATTAAACTTTTCTTCTTTTTTTTAAAATTAAAAAGTCTCATGTGAACTAGGCATGTAAATACCAGATATCTATTTATCTTTTTTCTTTTGGCTTATATCTCAAAAACATACAAATTATTTCACAATACACAAACCCCTTTTGTTTCATGCTTGACAACGAGAAAATAAACTCGTATCTGTTCCCAAACGATATTTCTACTTCAAAAAATATCAGCACTAATTCATACTACCTCCTACAGACACAGTCTCCATCCGAAAGTACCTCTTCCCCCTTTACTTTTACTCCACCCTTCTATCTTCTTTTCCTTACTATTTTTTATTACTATTTTCCTTCTTCCACCCACCCCCCTTTTTTATTATTATTATTTCATTCCTTAGCTAGGATTGAAAAAGAAGAATTCGATCTGAGAGAACCTTTTGTAGCGAATGCCTGGGGCAATGCTTCGTCGGAGGCTTGTGTGAAAGCGTGGGGGAAGGGGTGATCGAAGGGGGCGGTGGAACGAAACGTACCAAAAGATGCCAGATTCGGAAAGCCTGGTAATTAACGGAGATCCATCTCTCCCGCCTGATTGGCTGGAAGGGAAGTGCTTGTCAAATATGTCGGTATGAAAGTTCGCAATGTTTGCTATAGCAAACGATATTTTTTTCTTCCGTTCAGTGCAGTTCCTTTTAAAATGCTATCGTTCAAGCTTTGGCTTAAACAATTTTACTCAGTTTCCTCACTGTGTGCATTCAAGCTGGTAATTTTGACAAAACTCCTTTGCTTTGCTTCTCATTCATAAATAATTTATAACCTGACGTCTACAAGGTGTTGTATCTTTGAATGTATACACGGAGGCCAAGCTACTTGACTTTTTAAAAGTTGGGTAAAATAGCCCCTGGCGGTGGGCAACAGTAAACAGATCCTTTTTGTTTGGGGGTAGAAAACTTTACCAAACATAAAAATATACACCCGAGTTTGGAGAAACTTAATTTAGATAAAATGCCCCCTCCTACAGAGCGGTAAATGATTAAAAACGAATTGGCTTCAGGTGATTCTGGAGTTAGAGATAGATGTATAAAAATTTCAGATTTTGGAATTTCTAATTTTCTGGTTAATATATGTAGGAGGTTTTCCTCTCTTCACTTTATTTACTTCTGTTTTTCTCTCTTGTTGATTAGTGGCACAACTTTTTAGAACTTAATGATATAGACTTAACATTCTTTCGAGCTCTGCCTCATAAAAATTTTAAAATAGGATACTATCATGTATGTATATATAATTGTTTAACACAAACTGAATGTTCTGCTTGCATATTTAAATATTTTATGCTGCAAATAAAGGAAATACGTATATTAAAGATCCTTAAAAATATATAATTCGATTATTTCTGTATTTGCTACATTAAATATATGTATTACTTTTTTGAACCTATTGAAAACATTTTTGTGTGCAAAAGACAAACATCATATATTTTATCTTAAAGATCGAATCATTAGAAATTTTACGTACTATTAGTTGTATTATTGGACTATTAATTTCTGTACAGTTAAAATGTATTTTAGTTAATTTTATATTAATAATTTTGCTAATGGGTATGGCAGCATCGTATATTTATTTATCATTTAGTCTACAGAGTTGAGTTGTTTGTCGAATATTTCAATACATTAACGCAATGATTTAAACAAAATCGCTTTTTAGTATCACGTTTTTTTCTCTTAACATAAAACAAAATAGATAAGAAGTCTCAGAGGTGTTAACTTTCTCTAAAGAGCTGAAAATATAAACAAAATTTAAATATATATAACCCTTCGAAATATTAAAATTAAATAGTTCTAATCTTTTACACATTACTTATAAAGGAAAGGGGCTTAAGAAAAGTTTAAAATGTTTGAAATATAATCATAATTTTAAGAAAATTATAAGCATATGAAAATAAGAAACATTTATTTAAGAAATATTAATTAAGTTTTACGTTGCACATGCTCTTTTCTAAAATAGTAAATTTGATTACTAGTAATAAGTTAATTTATAAAATTAAATGCATCCTTATTACACTGTAGTATTTTTATATAAATATTTAGAACAATAAATTATATTTTTTTAAAAGTATAAAAATTGCATTTTCAAATTTTTTAAAAAACTTTCTATATTTTTCAAAGATTTTGAAATACAAAAAATATATTATTCTTAAATTAAATAAGATGTAAACAGTAGGATACATTTTATAATTTTATAAAGTTTTATATATCAAATGCTACTATTTTAGAAAATAGCATGAGCAACGCAAAAATTACTTAATATTTATTACAAAATTATTTCTTATTTTCATATGCTTATAATTTTTAAAAGTATGATTAGTTTTCAAACATTTTGTGTTCTTTTGAAACCCTAATCATTTGTAAATAATGTGTATAAGATTTTTGAATGATTTAATTTAAATTTAAAAGAATTATACCTGTTTCAAAATTGTTTATATTTTCTCCCCTCGAGACAAAATTAACCCCCCTGAGACCCCTTACAAGGAAAGATTTCCCTTCTGAGAATGAACAAAATGCGGAAAACATCAGCCGTGTAGGGGGGAATTAAGAGGGTGTGAAATGAAAGAGAGGTGGTTTCACATATTTCGTAGAAAGGAGACTAACTTGTCTTTGAAATACCCTCGGAATATAGCTTGTGACATTAGCCAATTTTATTTATCAAGCTACTTTCACCCTCCCCGTTACAAACGTCACACAAAAAACTTCTCATCTCTCATCAGTTGGTTTTGGAATTAGGAGGCGAGTACATCGCAATGTGAATAAAAATTGGTAAGTTTGGTTCTCTCTCTATCTCCCTTTTTTACTACTATTTTAAAAGTATGTTTTGCGGACACAATGGCAAGAAGATCAGGGAGAAAGTGAACTGCTATTTCGCTTAAAATGAGGATGGAACTTCTTAAGGCTGTTGATCAAAAACAGAAGATGGAAATCTGTAAAGAGATTTCTCTCGGTATTGCTAAATTTTATATTAATTATTTTTCTAGTGAATGCTTTTGTTTCATTGATTTTTATTAAAGGCATGCATATATACATATCTACGCAAATAAAATGTACTCTAATAAACTTTATTTTGCAGAATACATGGTACTTTTTTCCAGTATACTTTAACAGGAAACTGAGATTCTTTTAACACGAAAAAGTATTCCAGTCCCCCTCAGTTTCGTGTTAAGCGATTTTCACTGCATGTTTAATTTCATACGATAAGCTTCAGTACGGAGTATAAAGACACAGATATCAATCAAAATTAAAACAATTTATTCCATTAGTTTACCTATACGACCTAAAAATCACTGAATTCTAACAAAAAAGTCGTTCTAGCCAAATATGAAGCATTTATCTTCATGTGACTATCGTGTGCAAACGATTACACAAATTTGTTAAGTGATTAAGCCTACACGAAAAGTTATGGTCTTACCAGCCGAGCCAACTGACGCATCTATCCACAGCCAGCTTTGCGTATTATATCATCGGCCACTTACTATGAAATCTCTGCAACTTTTGCAAGATACTTGTTCGAAAAGAGTCTTCTCTCAGAGGTATGTCATCATACCCTACATAGACATTGACATAAAATTGCCGATTAATCAGTGAGATTTGTCCAACAGTTTACATAAGTTTAAAATATCCTTATAATGAATAAATCAATCTTACCACCTTTACAATTTTTACAGATTGTAAATAAGTCTTTTCTTCAAAAAGATTGCCTTACTCACACATGTCATATCTTATTAATACCTCAAGCACTTTAAAACTTATTACATTTGAAATAAGGGATAGGTCAAGGAGATCTATATAGTGTAGTTATAGAAACTAATATATTCTTTCTATATTTTAAAAAAGTTTTTCAAGATGCTGTTGTTAATTTATTTTTACATAAGGTATAGTTAGTAAAAATGGGTCGTAAAAAAAGTTGAATTTAACTGAAGAGGAACGCCAAGAACGAAGTTTGATAAAATATTCAATATATTGAAAATATATTTGACGATATATTGAAAAAAATAGAGAGAGAACTACATAGTATATACATATAAATTAAATTTTACAATCTGAGAAATGAGAATGAATAGTTGTATAATGTGTACAATGGTGGTTAGCCCGCCATTAGGCATGCAGTACTCCCCCCTCCCAGTCTAATTGATAAAAAGCTTCAGAAATTATAAGGTTGTTATAAGGGAATAAAATATTATGTCGAAATGTACTGAATAAGAAAGTATATGCGTTCACAATTAAATAAGGTATTCTAATTCCATAAATTATTGAAAGAACACAACTACATTTTAATACACCACACACTCATTTCTTTCAGAATCAACCTATATGAATACAGTTGCCTAGTGACTACGGACGAGAAAGAGTAGCCATAGATGTTTTTGTCAAATCAATCTTTCGTGTCACTAAAGACCCACCTTGCAGAGGAATTGTTAAACGTTGAAACTGTTAAGGCTGAAAGTCCTCGCGTTGTGGTGGGGAAATAGGGAGAGGTGGCTTGATCAAGATTTAAAACTTCTAGGTCGGTGAGCTATAACACTTGTTAATTTTTATTTAAGTATTAAAACAAGTAACATAAAAAAAATTAAGTCAATTCCTACTTAGGTGAACAAAGAAAATTTTTATTTTAGTTGCTTTTTGTTAAATAGTTACAATTCATATAAATATGTATATGCGTATGACAGAATCCCAATATTAGATCACAAAATAGAAAGCGATTTGCCTTGTAATTTTCCATTTTCCTTCCTATATATACTGTTGGATTATTAATTTTGTGTGTTTGTTACTATTTGTTCATTTTTTTAATTTAATTAATGAATTAGTATTTGCAAAAACTGTATTAACATCAAGTACCATTCATTACAAGTTTTAAGAAAAATGTATTTGAACTTGAATGGATGAATAAAAAATATTTTAATAATGACTGAAAATTTGAACAAGATATATATATATATATATATATATATATATATATATATATATATATATATATATATATATATATATATATATATATGTGTGTTAAGTATTGGCCGAGTGGTAGTTTTTTGACGAGTGATTGCAGGTTTTCATCAAAAACACATCTTCAGTGAACAGATATCTTCTTTATTGTGGCGCACACATCGAAGCTTAGGACAAAATTATAATACACTTTCACAACGATGAGACAAACAAATTCATGATGATATTAAAGCACAGTGAACAAGAGACAAGCAGAAGTGACATCTTGACGGACACAACACAAAAACACGGAGAAACAGCTATATATGCTGTTACATTATGACGGCAAAAAAGGAAGAGCAACGAACGCCATTACACAAGTTGTTTTTATTCTTTACCAACAGTGCAAGTGTGTGATTACGCAATCATAGCTCTGATTGGATAGAATGTGCGGGTCAGGAATTTCTGATGTAATAATATTCATCGATTGCGATTAAAATCAGAGTGTTAGTTTTGAACCAAATAATCAAAAGATTATTTCAATATTGTAAAAAAGTTAAAGAGAATGCTAAAGAAATACATATATATATATATATATAGGGAATTATTATATATATATATATATATATATATATATATATATATATATATATATATATATATATATATATATATTAAACCCTATTATAATTTTAATTTCTCATATACCCTTCAATGTCTGGTTTTCTTACAATCTCAATTTTTTTCGGTTTTGCTTCATGAATGTTCATCTCCCATTTGTAGAGATTTTAGACTATGGAGAGAGAGAGGAAGAGAATGAACTAATAGTAGTAATTGAATAAAAATGTGCATATTTATTCAATGTTTCTAAATTTTAAGTATGCAGCATACTAATCGAATATATTTGTTAATTCGTACAAAATTAAATAAATATTCTATATTTTTCTGCCTCAAAAATCTCTCTGAATTCTACTCCTTCGCATTACATAACATAAGTAATTAGATTCAGCATTGTTTCTTAACAAAAAAAAAATCTGTGCAAATTATAACTATTTGTTAAAGGGTTTTTTTCCAGACGTAATGTCGACTTGTTGTCTCTCGGTCAATAAATACGAATTTCTCATGGCCGACAGTTCTCCTCATTGACCTTTCGACTTCTGAGTGTGTTTCCAAGTTTCCTCTCATTCATTATAACTCCTGTCTCTTTCTATTGCGTCACGAATTGATAGGTGGGAAAAGCGCTGTTTGTTATAATGGAATTCCTTTTCTCTTCCACACGCAACCAAAATGTTTTTTACGAACAAAGGAAGAACTATTGTAAAACCATTATTAGAATTTTCGAGCTCAAGGCTAAAAATAAATTTAAAGGATTACATATATTTCACATTTTTTTATGATTATACATATGTTAAACATCACTGGGTGCTAATTTTTCCCAGATTTAATTATCCTTATAATGTAGAGGTCTTCAAACTGTGTTCCACGGAAACATGGGGTTCCACAAGGCCCACCCAAGGGCTCCGTGAGTCATTATAAAAAGTCGAAAATAAAATTATAAGTGTGTATGCAAAATGGATTCCTGTTCTCCATATAGTTTGTTTAACCACAAGTGTTTAAAGCTCATCCCATTAATTAAAAAATTAAATCTTATTTACTTATAACAAGTTTGTAATACTTTTTAAACTTTTATATTGTATCATAATAAAAGAATATTAAAACATTTTCTTTATATGTACTACCTACTTGGTTGTGAATATTCTGTTTACTATCACGGGTTCCACGAAATAACTTTATACTCGTTAGTACAATGTTTTTCACAACTAAATAGTCTTCTAATGGAAACTGCACCTTTTTTTTCATTTGTGGGGTAAAAAAACACCTACACCTGTAAGGTGTTAGCCCGTGGGTGATACCCTACTTCTAAGTTATCTTCGTGATCTAGAGATGTGGGAGTGAATGAAGAACTAGTTGTTGTCATGATCTTAAAATATCTTTATTAAGATCTTAACTTAAACACTAACAATGATAATATTTATATTATAACGTAGCGGTGAGCTTAACTCTGAGGTAAGAAAACACACAATCCGTATTACCAAATAAGTGCGACTTTAATCACTATATTCCCACCTATTCCTAATCTCAACTTATACACAGTCCTAATAGGTAACAGAATTATCCTACCTTAATCTCTTGTTTAACCACAATCTTCTCTGATCCTAAATATATTTTCTTGATCTCGCGTGGAATAGTATCCACCTTGACTTGATCGTTCTGTCACGGATAGCTTCACACTAGAATAACGGCTGACTTTTCTTACTTCCCTTTACGTGCTTTAAACTCAAACTAGCATAATCACTTCCCAATAGGGATCCTTCGCTTACGTTAAATTTCTGCTATTTAAAAGGTTTCTAATTTGCATATTCACGCTTCGCTTCTTGATTTGGTTGGAAAGAATTTGCCTTTTTTGGCCCCAAAGAACCCAAGAGGAGTTTTTAGTATGAAAACGCGATGAGACCGTCACACACCTATAATGAATAATTTATAACATATCAACAGATTCGAAGTTAAAATCTAAGTTTAAGCTTCTACATTTTAGGTTATAAAATAAGCAGGATTTCTCACATATAAACATTCTAATGCCTTTCATAACAATGCATTTTAGTGAAAAATATCTTCATGTAAGTGGCTACAAATCAAAATATAGAAGCAAATTAAACGTGGAATATGAAATACAACTGCAAATAATTCTGATTGACCAAGACTTAGAGAGTTGATGAAAAAAAGCAATATATTTCAGTTACTAAATATAAAATGAATGAATAGGTGACACTTGGATTACAAGTTGGAATTGTTAACGGGTTAATTATATTTCGTTCACGCATATGGGAATTTAGCCTCCAGTTTTATGAATATCGCATTAAAACAAACAAGTTAGTCTGTTGGGAGAGAAAATGACTTCTCACATAATCGTTTAGATGATTCTTTGAGATGGAGAGCCGTTGGCAGACTTGAAGCTGGTCGGTCTCGAGTGAAGGTGGATCAATGGTTACAAGTGGCCTTAAATTGGCCTCCCGGTTACAGAATCAACTCCAAGCAAGTGGTACAGTCACCAGGAAGGCACAGAGCGTGGACTTCTGCACAGGATCGCTACTTAGCATTAGGCGCACATTGCTCGTCACCTTGCTGCTGTGTCTAGAAGAAGAATTCAGGCTAACAGTCTACAGCCGTCTTACAGAGACTGACCTTTACGCCCGGCGTCCACTCTGGTGCGCTCCTTTGACGGTATCCGGGAGGAAAGACCGGATATTGTGGAGCTGAAAACATCAGACACAGACACCACAAGAAGGTTGAGAGTTATTTTCAGTGATGAGTCGAAATGTACCAGACAAAATGATTCTCCTCGAATCTTCACCTGGAAAGAAAATCTAGCTAGAGCTTTCATCGTAACAGGAATCGACAGAATTCGTGGGAAAAGAAATCTTTGCTTGGAGGGACAGAGCGTCCGGCTGTCGTACACAATTGCATGTCTTCGATGCGGGTACTGTCAGCTCATAGCGCTATAGGGATGAGATCCTGGAAGCCTGTGTGAAGTTTTTCTGGGTGCTATGGGGCCGGACTGCATTTTTATGGACAATAATGCATGGCGACTCAAAACTCACAGTGTCAATACATTTCATGAAGGAGCGTATATTCGACGTATAGATTAACCCTCGAGATCTCAAAATCACAGTTCTATTGAACATGTTTGGGATGGTCTAGGACAGGGGGGTGGCGAACCTTTATGAATCAATGAGCCATTTTTTCTAACGAAGTGTTTAATGAGATATAGACGTGCCGTCAAATAATTTTGACTTGTGGCTATTGGGAAAATAATAAAAAATACTAACTCAAAACTCTATAAACGAAACGAAAAACACCTTTTTTACTGTATATTTGTAAATGCTTTGGTTATACATGTAACTCAAATTAAAGTAACATTAGTGTGACTTCTGTTGCTGCAGATTGAGTGTGGATGACAAATAACTTGTATTAGGATTGTAAGACCATACTTTTTGTAGAATGCATTCTGAATTGGAGGCATCTGCCAAACGGTTTCTAAGCAATTGATTATTTTTTGCTGTGGTTCACTTTTTTGACGAGAAGATTTGTGATTTGTCACAAAATGCCGTTTTACAGTCGATGTTCTGCATACCTCTGTTTCAGAAGATAAAACACACACCGCTTTGTCGCCTTTACTAATCATGCCATATTTCTAGATTCACCGTTTGAAATTTTCTGTTAAACTTACTATCTCGCACTTTTTTTTTTCATTTGCTGAACTAGCCATGTTAAATAACAGTTAAAAATCGTAAATATAACACACATAAATTTTAAAATACAGTTGCGTCGATGAAATTAATTATGCTATGCGTAGATAAATTTTGCATCATATGTAACTGTAATGCAAGACGTAACTAAGGCAATAACTAAGAAACAATAACAAACGAATGTGCTCCCCGCTGCTCCGCGACCGATCGCTCGCATTTGTTCATAATAATTCATAGTGAATTTTGTTATTTTGAAATAAAATGCAAACCATTTTGATCACTGGCGTGCCCGAAATAGTGTATCGCGTGCCATTGATGGCACGCGTGCCACTGGTTCACCATCCCTGGTCTGGGAAAAATTATTTTTCAGCGTAGCTGCCCTCCTTGGACATCCCTCCTCCCTGAAATTAAAAGTTCCGCTTTGGGAAAAATGGGCTTTGTTGCCACAAATACTTATCGACACCCTCGTAAACAGTATGGCAGCTAGTTGTGAGGCTTATATGGCAGTTTGTATAGCCACAGAATTTACCCGAGGTTTATCTCTAATTCATGATTTCCCACTATTTGATATGAATCGTATCTTGATTCACAATTAAAATCTTTTTCATATTACTTTGTTGCTATATTCTTTCTAACATTGTAAGATATCGATCTGAGTGTACTAAAATGGCTATTCACAAATTTACGGTACGCAATACAAAACCATGATTATTTTTAGAAAATATAACGAAAGAGGTAGTTTCACAAAGAAATGACAAAATTTTAAATAATTTAAAGAAGTATAAATTAAAAGAATCAATTCACATACGTAAAAAAAAATTTTTAATTAGTTTCTAATCCTTTTCGAGTTTGGATGGTAACATCAAAGCTTTTAGCATTCGGAATTCAATTGTATCGAAACTCAAATACTATCCTTTTTTTGTGGTATATTAAGAATTTCGAAATCTGTGATACATTGTATCTCAAAGTTTTCTCACCTTATAGTGAAAAAAATCATCGCTTTTATAGCTATTTGACTATATGTAGAAATTGTATTTTAGTGTATGATCCATACTGATTAAAAATATTTAAAAAAAAATTTCAAATTAATAGTTTTAAAATAAATGCACCTATATTCCGTTTTTACGCGATAAACTCGTTCTTCGAAAAAAATCATGTTTAATGCGAAAAAAAAATATTTGACTGCATAGTACAAAACAATTTGCACATTCCAAGT
Source organism: Trichonephila clavipes (assembly GCA_019973935.1). Classification (NCBI taxonomy): domain Eukaryota; kingdom Metazoa; phylum Arthropoda; class Arachnida; order Araneae; family Nephilidae; genus Trichonephila; species Trichonephila clavipes. The sequence goes on from BMAU01001320.1 coordinate 486,358, forward strand.
AATTCAAATGACGTGAAAAAGGAAATCAAGAACATTAAGTATGCTTTTGAAATTCAAAAATATTTTCACTTCGTAACGGGGGCTCGCGTCTGTGGGTGTGAGTGCTTTGCGTGTTTAAATGTTTCAATATCAGAGTTATTTATGTATAACATCCTTTCAAATTAAAATTTTATTTTCAACTAATAATCATTTGCTCTGAAAAGAAATAAATATCTCGTATACCAAAATAAAGGAAGATTTCCAAGCATCGTTGTCAAACGTAGTTGACTTCGAGGCTTTGAAGGTATTTCTATGAAGTTTTATTCCAGTCCCTCGGACGCTCTAATTAAGGTCGCTTGGTCATTAGAACAAAATGATACTGGTCATTAAACTGACCAGTATCATGATACTGGTCTGGCCTTTGAAGTAACTCTAATACCAATAGGAATTTAGGAAACTTGAATCTTAGTTACTCCTGCATCCTTTGTTAAAAGAATTTTTTTCTCTCTTTTTAGTCTTTTAGGATACTCGTTCGGATAGATATTTTCTTCACAAATGACAGACAATATCTTGTATAGAAGTACTTCTTCAAGAAAGGAGAAAAATGTCTCAGAGTATATTAAAAGCTTTTTAACATCAATTTAATTATATCCGTCATAGAATATTTTAAATAACTCTATTTCTCTTGTTTTATTTGTTTTTCTGTTAATTTGATTCATAGATTTTATTTCATTTCTAATGGGCTACGGATTGTGTTTCCCCATTGCAGACCTAATACATTCCCCCGAAGCTGGTATATCTTTTAGTGTGACACCATACAGGCGGATACCAATCGCCGCAGGTAATTGTGCTCCTAGTCTAGTCCTCCTGTGCTCCTGTCAAGTCCTAGTATAGTGAACCTATACTAGGATTTAATTTTGAAGAGAGCACCAAAACCAAAGTGACACTCTAGGGTTCGTTTACATGCCATATAATCATACGCCATGGCCGCTGTCGATTTTCTGCATCATGAAAATCCACCGGCTTGAGCCGGAGTCAAACCCACAACCTTGTGGATATTAGACCAGCAATAAACCTACCAATAGGAATTGCAAAAAGTCGTGTGATTTGGATTGTTAAATTTTGTATTAATTTATATTAACTTATTAAATTTCTGTTAGGTAATGTATTATTTTTAAGAACACAGATTGTAAATTTCTCTGAGCCAACAATGTTTCAGTTCAACTATAATTCTAAATTGAATTTTTATGTTAAGCAAAAATATAATGAATCAATTGAACCATCGTATCTTCTTGCCCGTCTTTCAACTAACAATTCCGTGATACCCTTAACCTTCTCTTTTCCTTCTTTATTCCCTTCCCCAGCTTAATTCTATTTGCAATTATCGAAAAAAAATATTCTTTTCGATTTCTTATATGTATAGCGGCCCGAAGGACGTGGGTGTAAGAGAGTTCACAAAAAAAGGAGACATTATCTTAAAAATAGTTACTTTTATTCTATGTCTTTAACACTTCATGAAAATATACAACTTTATAGCTTAACTCTGGGAGCAGTCTGAAATCCTAACGCTTCAACTAATGTAAAAAATTACTGAAAATCATTTAGCTCCTTCTGTCTATCCTTCTCGATCCCTGATAGCTCGGTCAGCTCCAATGATATTTACTTCCACAAATCCTAGTGGATTCTACGACGAATATTCATTTCAGTGACCTCTCAGTCGCAATTCACCTTTTCTTATTCTTAGATTCCACGTTTAACTATCAATGATTAACCATTAACCTCACATATCCAACGTCAGAGTTGAAATAGTAGTTGCATAAAATCACGTCATCTCTACTAAAGGCGGTTTTTAAACTTAAATTATAGTTAAAAAGAATAGTTCCCCCAAGAAGATTAGTAGAAGAACTCGAATAGTACTCACAGTGGCGTAATGAAGAACATTTGGGTCCCCCTGCAAAGTCAGGTTTTGGGCCCCCAAGTTGGATTTGGCAAATAGTTGGCGCTTGGTGGCAGTCATGCTTTAGGCTCTCTAGAACCCTGCCCCCCCCCCACCGCGATGGGATGTTGCGGGGTACGTTACGCCACTTTACATATACTCTATTAGAAGATTCTGTCAATGAATGAAAGGGAAAAAAAATAGCTTTTCTCTCTCTCTGAACCATGATAGATGTGAAAAAACGAGGAGGAAGAGAAAAAGAAGTCAAATATCTCTTGAAAGTTGAATTCAAAAATTATAATATTAAAAATACGTAGAAGTTTTGTAATCTCGTCATTTTGCCAACCTAAATTCTTTTTTTTTAATTAAGTCCCAGGAGATCATGGAAGCTATGAGGGCATCCACAAAGAAAAATTGTATTTCAGAGGTCCGTAATACAAACCAAGAGGTACATTTCAAAATTTTACTTATAAAAAAAGTTTTAATATTAATTGAATAAACTTATATCAAAAATTCTAACATTTTTAAACCTTGTATTTCACCTTTTTGATATTATATTGGAATTGATTAATTATTATCTTTTAACTAAACTCAGTGGTGCAACAGCCCATGTGGGCCAAGGCCAACTGTGCTCATCTTAATATACGGGATTATTGGATGCTGAGGTGTATGAGTAGATGTCTCGATCAGGTGGTCAGTCTAAAACGAAACCCCCAGTGTTTAATACCCAAGCAAGCTTGGTACTCATTTATCGAATCTCTGAAGGGATGAAAGGCTGAGTCAACCTTTATCTTTTAACAACTTACACGTATATTTTTATCAAGAAAGTTTTTAAGAGGTCAAGAGTTGTCAAGAACTGTTGAATTGTTAGTTTTTAGTATCCCACAACTAAATATTTTATTTAGGGATATTACATGCTCATATACGGAGTCAAAATATATAAAGATAGGATTCATGTATCCACAAATAGAGAAATCTTAGGAAACCTTAGTCTAGTTCAGTAGTATACATTTTTATTTTTTCCGCGATATTTTCATCTTTTTCTTTACCAAACTAAAAAATTCAACCATCTAATACTTAAAATTGTCCAGTCCATACGTAGTTTCTTTTTTTTTATTATTAATATGTATTTTTCTAGCTATAATAAATAATATATATTTACTGAAGAATTTAAAGGGTAATTAAACCACCACGTAGACCCCAAATTAAAATGCCACATTTTTCTTCCAGTGCTCATCCTATTTTTTCGCTTCTGCCATATCTTCAGTGGTTAATCGGTCCATAATAGTTGTCCTATATACTGCCGAAACGATAAATAATATTCCCGTAATCCTGGAATGTCTTTTTTCTCCTTGAGATATTAAATCTAAGAACCTCCTTCTATTCTTTCGCTCTGTAATTGCGAGGCCTGTCGAAAATGTCCTTCCTTCAGGGACTCGATGGCTGGAACCCTAGGATTTCTAGTTGACTTCCTCAGTAAAAGCTATTATTTTCAACACTTCTGGACTGTCATTCATCATTTTGCCAACCTAGAGTTACACGAGCTCCACTTCGCAGATTGAAGGGTTACTGGCGCCATCTATTGCTTTGCGGGGATACTATTGCATATCATTATTTAAAACTAGATCAGTGACACTTAACCTTTGTTGTTGTTGTTGCGGTACACTTTTCTCAATTTTAAAATTTAGCAGCCCACTAACAATAAAATAAAAGTAAAAGAGTTTTACATTTCTGTAATGCACTCTTTCCCGATAGAATGAGTTAAATATGCCTCTTAGTTGATTTCTATAAAACGGCCAGATGATTCGGTTTCGGATTTTATTTATTTTTCTCAGAGTATAACTAACAAATTTTAAAAATTTTGCAGGCACACTTCAAGAATTTGGCGCCACACAAAAGTGAATCGGCACAGTTGTTAAAAATCACTCAACTAGGGGGGATGGTACTTACGTAAAATGAAAAAAAAAAATATTAATGGGAATAAATCTATGGGAAAAAGAAGTTCTATGGTATGGAAATTAGGAGAAAAATAATTTTAAAATTTAATACGGTCAAACCTCTGTATAACGAACCTCTATACTGCGAATTTTTCTATATAGCTTACTTTTTCCTGGAACCTTGAACATTTCACGATTTTCTTCGTAAAATAACCTCCCAATAGCGAAGTGCATTTTCTATATAACGAACTTTTTCTTTTGTGATTCAGTTTTTGTTTTCCCTATTTAAAAGTATTCCTGAAAAAATTTCAAGTTGTTCTCACTTTAACACATTTTATGGGGGTCATAAATCATGAACTGGTTTTATTAGATCCAAACTCGCCTAGAGCAATAGAGTTTTGGACTTTCATCCAACAAGTGCAACCTTTAACCCCCATTGCCCAGTTCACTAGAAACATCTTCGATATCCTCTTTCACACTCAGTGGAGTTGTTCTGTGTCCCAATTATAAAATAATATATGTTTAATATTACTTGTATGCCTTAAATAATAAAATGCCCCTAAAAATTCATTAGTTTTAGTATAAAATTATTTTCTTAATATTGAAAATACCGTGAATTCTTCGATATTCTTTTTTCTTGTTTTCCTTTCAGTTTATCTTTTTTGATGGGTAAGATATCTTTGATAAACATATATTAATTTTTAAAAAGCTCTGAATTATTACTTTTTTTAATATATAGTGTTTAGGAATTTAAAATTTGTTTTATGTGGTTTATAAAGCATATTAAGAAATCAACCTTTATGGAATGAATTTTCCATATAACGAACTTTTTTCCGGGATTTAGCGACTTCGTTTTATAGAGGTCCGACTGTAATACGAAAAAGGGGGCTAAATTTTCAAAAAAATGGGAAATGACTTATTTTTGGTTACATGATTTTATACTCAAAATAAAATTATTTTACTACAATAAAAATAACCAAAAAGTGATAACTACTAAAAATTGAGTAGTGCAATGTGTAACATTTCACAACCCCAGATCTCTCTCCACGCACGATCCTAGCTTTTTTTCTGTTTTCCGTTTTATCGTGCACTGTCATTTCGACAGTAGTTTTTTTGTTTTAATTTAATACAAAAGGAACTGTTAAATGTTTAAATGTACCTGGTGTTTTTTCTGGAAACTATTTAGCAGGTGTTTTCTCATCGCAATAGATGTTGAATGTACTATAATGCTTGATTTTCTTTAATAAAAATTAATTTGTCTTTATACCGTAAAATTCTCAAGTAACTAAACTTTAGTACCGTTGTGGCAATACTTTACATAAATTTAACTTTTTATTTTCTCGTCCACTTCATCAATATGCCAGAGATCATCTTTTACGCATTCGTAGATTTTGCAATTATGAAAGAGAACTTTTCTTCTACTTTGATGTTTATGAGATTTTCAACTAAAATAGTCTGTTAAGAAAAATATCACTAATGTATTCAAGTCATTGGAATCAATGTTAATTCTACATTCTTTAAAGGTAAAAAAATATTAGCCTGTATCGAATATCATAGGTCATTATTTGTGTATTACTTTTAAAACTATTCTAAGAAAATTCAATGGTTCCATATTAAGTATATCCCTTTACTCTCATACAATACCATTAGATTTCTTTTCATAGATTACATATATTGAAGAAGTATTTCAGGTAAAAACACTTGATTCAATTAAATACATATGAAATGAAAAAATAATAGCATTCATAGCAACCTATTTCTCACACTAAAAATAAAAAGTTTGTCGATTTTAAAATTCCAGATACATTTATAATTTCCTTGGTCAAAAATAACATTATTAACACCTTTTATACAATTTGGTAGCATATTCATCATTTTCTAAACTGTAAAAATAGGTAATAACACATAAGTAACCTAGAGACTATTCAGTTAGTCTATAAAAAAAGGGAAAAATTTATTTGTAATTATGATACAAATGTAGGCATTTAAATGTAAAAAACAGAGCTGTACACTTCTTTGCACATAATTTAATCAATAAAAAAGTACCGTAAAATCCGGCGTATAATACGCACATTTAACACAAAAAATAAGGTTGAAATTAAGGGAAATGACATACCTAATGAACTTTAAGAGGGTGTGTATTGTATGGCGAATGTACTTAAAAAATGAAAAATGCAGCTTGAAATTATAGGTGCTCGTTATATACGCCGGATTTTACGATCATTAAATGCAGAAACAACTGATCAAAAGTATTCTAAAATGTTACAAGATCTAACTTTAAAATATAATTGATAAAATATGTGTTTTACACGTATTTATTGAACGCTTAAGTTTTCAACGAATATTTGACAATAAATCATCGGTGTGGTATGGAAGTTTAGTGAGAGGAGGAGTCCTCATCAGTTAAACATGGCTCAAAATTACGATGTTCGCTAAAAATAATCCTCTTCTTCCAAGGATGACATAATAAACAATCAGCTTACGATAATTTTTAGCACATTTTTCATATAAATGTGCTTTTTTAACTAAATACGATGGAAATTATACCCTAAATTATTTACGCAAATCAAATTTATTAATAATTTAAGGTGTTCATCATTATTATTACTATATCAGCATAGGTAACTAGCCCTTGGGGTTTTTTTCATTCTTATTATAAAATCCGAACCAGAAAAAGAATAATCTGAATTGTCTATTTTAAAAATTTCATTCGAATCTAACGATTGGTTCCAGTAATATTCGAACGAAAACTATACTTCAAGAACAGTATTCGTAATATTTTCCCCGTTATTAACACCTCATGATACGTGAATCTACAATTAACACTTTTAAACTAGCATACTGTCCCTTAACGAAAAAAAAAAAGAGTCGCTATTTAACTAAAAAGATCGAGGATAAGCTTTTTTTTTTTTCGAATATATTTCCTAAACTACTTGAAAGAAACGGTTACAATTTTGAATTTAAATTTTCTGTGAAATGGTGAATCTAAACATCAAAATTTGTTGGTAAGTTACGATTTACCTTTTCTCTGGCTGTTCTTAATAGTTTACATTTATAGTAAAGGTAATATATATTTAGAATTGTAAAATGACTATCAATCGTGTGTTTGGCGTAAAAGATTTTGAACAGTTTTGAGAATTAAAAATTTCATCATCAAATATCTGAGACATCTATCTAACATAACAGGAACCGTTATTTAAACTTTCATAACTTTGAAAGTTGTGAACAGAATCTCACAAAATTTGAATTAAATTGAAGGCAAGAAATCACAATTTCATGAAAAAACAGATTTCTTAAATAAAAACTTTTTTAAAAATTAATCAATTCCTTTTTAATATCATATAGTTTAGCTCTTCTTTGATTCGTTCAAAATTATACCGATCCAGGCTACAATAAGAACTCTAAAAATTATAAAGAATATCCTCCCCCCCCCCTTTCTTTGACCGCTGTTACTAGGAAAACTAACTGACCCGCTCCTTAGCTCCTGGTAACAGAGCCATGTATGATTCTCACAGAACTCAAATAAAATAATAAAGATTTTTTCCTTTCAATAACAACGCAATCAACTTAACGGATCCAGCAAATTAAATTATTATTTCATAATGTGTGTGTAATTGTTCATTCCATAAATTAAACTTTTAATTTTTAATGCTTACCGTAAAATCCATGTATAATGCTGATCTATACTTTCAAGTTGCGATTTTTAATTTTGAGATATATTTGCCGTATAACGCACCCCCCCCTTTCTTCTTTTTTCCCCCTTTTTTTCAAGGAGCCTGAAATGTGCATGTGCTCTAAAAATATGAAGTCATTTATCCCAAGCTATTGAAAAAATGGTATATTTCTAAACCTACAACCCTTTAAAATCATCATTCCTGCTATTGCATTTAAATAAACAATATTCCCATCTATGTAGAAGCATTTTTTTATGTTCATCTCTTTTTTTTATATATATGTGAAGCTCTCATTTTTATACCCGGCGTATAGCGCGCACCCGTAAATGTCGATCTTATTTTATGTGTTGAAAGTGTGCGATATACGCCCGATTTTAAGCTAGTCTTTAATTTGTTAAAAGAATAACATACTAATGCCAAGCTCTAGTATAGGGGTGGCCAACCAGTGGTGCGTAAAGACTTAAGGTATCCGACTACGTTCGGAACCATGATTTTAAAAAGGACATAAAGGGATAATTTTCATGATATTTAATGTCACTCAGATTAAAATACATGTATAAAATTGTTTTAAGGACATTTTGACAAAAAAAAGTTATTTAAATACAATATTTCGGCAAAAAATTAACTCAGAAAAACCTTTTTTCAAAATGCTCTCCTTTTGTCAAAAATACTTCTTCTATAATAATATTTTGCCTGTATATAACTCAGACCTCTGTACAAGGGCTCAACTATAATTTTCGAAACATTCACATTATTTTCAGAGTTACCACTAACTGAAATAATTATTGGCGTTTTTCCTTAAAATTGCTCCCCTCTGTTGTCGTGAAACATGGATAAGCCCACTTCTAAGTTATATATTTCAAAAATTCTAGTTGAGCCTCTGTACAGAGGTCTGAGCTATATACAGGCAAAATGTTATTATAATAGAAGCATTTTTCACAAAAGGAGAATATTTTGAAAATGGGTCATTCTATGATCATTTTTGTCAAAATATTGTACTTAAATAATTTTTTATTGTAATACTATTCTTAAAGCAATTTTATATATGTTTTCTAATCTAAGTGACACGAAATATCATAAATATTATCCATTTATACGCTTTTGCAAAATCACGGTGCCGAACGTAGTCGGATATCACATTAAAGAAAATTAAAATTTTGAAAAGATAATAATAAATCCCAAATTTTTACAGTTTTATTGAAATGCAGCTGTCTTGGACAAAATAAAAACAAAATTTATTTTAAACATACTTAATTAAATTGCAATGGAAAATTATCATGTATAAAATATTCCTTCATTGCTGTGTGTGCTAGCTTTTCTAAGGAAGTGCACTCATGAGATTTTGGAATCTGCGGAAGCGTGTTTTAAAATAAAGGGTGTTTTTTTAGAGGTATAGAACTTTAAATTGCAATAAAACAACGATGTATTATTCGATTGACATGAATTTTTTTATTCGAAAGATAATCTTGTGGCATTACATTTTAAATATGATTTCTGGCATAGGACTGCCACGGCTGGCTCGGATGTAGTCCAATCTGGACGTCCAATTTTCGATGACTTTTTCCAACATTTGTGGCCGTATATCGGCAATAACACGGTGAATGTTGTCTTCCAAATGGTCCAGCGTTTGTGGCTTATCCGCATAGACCAATGACTTTACATAGCCCCACAGAAAATAGTCTAGCGATGTTAAATCACAAGATCTTGCAGGCCAATTCACAGGTCCAAAACGTGAAATTAGGCGGTCACCAAACATGTCTTTCAATAAATCGATTGTGGCACGAGCTGTGTGTCATGTTGCGCCGTCTTGTTGGAACCACAGCTCCTGGACATCATGATTGTTCAATTGAGGAATGAAAAAGATAGTAATCATGGCTCTATACAGATCACCATTGACTGTAACGTTGTGGCCTTCATCGTTTTTGAAGAAGTACGGATCAATGATTCTACCAGCCCATAAAGCGCACCAAACAGTCAGTTGTTCTGGATGTAACGGTGTTTCGACATACACTTGTGGATTAGCTTCACTCCAAATGCGGCAGTTTTGTTTGTTGACGTAGCCATTCAACCAGAAGTGTGCTTCATCGCTAAACAAAATTCGCTTTTGAAAATCGGGAACAACGGCAATCTCGTTTTGGGCCCATTTGACGAATCTACGCTTTGCTTGATCATATTTAAAATGTAATGCCACGAGATTATCTTTCGAATAAAAAAAATTCATGTCAATCGAATAATACATCGTTGTTTTATTGCAATTTAAAGTTCTATACCTCTAAAAAAACACCCTTTATATGAAAGAAAAAAATTAACTACCCAGTGAATGTTTGCTACTCAAGAATGAAGTTAGCTTTGGGATTTAGTTTTACTTTTTGATACTATGTATATATATGAGACATTTAAATAATTTAAATTTAATATTACAAGGAAAATACATTTTTCCGACTCTCTCATTTCTTGTATGAACAATATGAGAGCTTTTCTTGTCTCGATTATGGATAAAAGAAGATTAATACATTTCACATTAATGTAGGAACTATCTACCAAAGTTAATAATGCTCTGACCTATGTGAAAGATTTAAAAATTTAATATCTGTTTTGAAGGATTCATTTAGTGCTAGGTTTGATGGTAAATTGCTACCCACCCGTTTAATAATTATTTAGAATTAAATATTTCAAGTTATTTATTTTTATTTTATTAAGTTAGATTATTTCTAACCTAACTTATTGGATCTGTAAAAAAATTATTAACAATAAAATGCAAGTTTGTGTATTTTTGTTTTAATTTTTTATGTTATTTTTAAATTACCACCATTTGTATGTGTGTGAATTAAAAATTTGATATTTGTCAAAAAATTCCATAATAAGCATATAAGTCGTAAACTTGGAAATGGTGCGCATAATTCTTTTTTATCAGATAGGGACATTTTTCCCCAAAAGGTTGGTCACCCCTGCCCTATTATATTCATGCTCAACCACCAACTCGTTTAACAGGTAATGAAGACTTCTATAAGAGATCATGTGTTCCTATTAAGTTCACAACTACCTTTTTCCTACCTACTTACATGGAATACAGACAGGAAGAGGGTTAATCCAATGAGTAAGCTGCATCAATTCTCCAAAATTTGACCCCGTAAGTTTACTTCTGCAAAAACACGTAATTCTACTCTTTACTAAAAGCAAAAAAGTTCTTTCACTTATCCCGCTTGTGTGCTGAGGATTTCTATCATCAAGATAATATGCAGCATATGCTAGAAAAGGTTTTATAAATATGTAAATGTAACCAAATTAAAAAGCTTCGATTCAACATATGCCATCATCCTTCTCTTACAAGAACCAGGTTCCGTTAATTTCGTTCGATAATTTGATGTGCTGCTAATTTTTAGTGATGTTAGTAATCTAAATTAAGAGTTGCTCCCCCACAATATTCATATATACTTCCAAATAATAATTAAGTTTTATTTTCCAGAAACAAATTGATTTTGCCTGAGAAAGCTCTTTTACTAATTACGTAATACAATTTATTTGTTTTGTGCATGAATTTTCTCCATTATATTACATGAAATAAATTAATGTGCTATATTAGGGATTCTTAATTTTTCTTTCAATATATCTCTTGATTACATGATAAAAATTCAATAATACGCAACGATTGATTGATTTTTTTTTACTACTCTAGTATTCCGAAACAATACAAGGGCTATTGTTGCCATGATCAAGCGAGGAAACTTCGGCGACAAGCTGTTGGTGACGGAGTGGAAAAAGACCCATGGTACCTTGAGTACTGCTTGGGTGCAGTATATTTGAACTGAACACTATCAGGTCCGAAATGCACGCCGTACATACCCTAGACGACTCACACGAAAGGAATCTCTATTTAGACCAGTTGTTAAGGGCTTTTATTTCAGTCACTTTGTTGTTTGCGACTTGCAGAAGGAGGCATCGCTGCATACCCCCTTCCTAAAGAAGAAAGCTGTTTTCCTGTTTGACTTTCTGAACGATACTGAGAGAATTGCACTCCACTCTCCAGATTTCTATACCATTCCAACGTGATAACTTTGAGACACACGGCAGATTTAATTTACAGTAGCCCCTCTACATGGTGGGCTTTAAGTTGCATCGAGACTCGAACAGGCGATTTTACACAAACATTGGTCGAGATGGCACGATCGTCACAACTCGGCTACCACAGCAATTAAATAAAACATAATTCAACAAAAAGTAAGTATGTATGAATTAAAATTTATATACGTTTTTCACTACTTTCACTTTACCAAATGTTTTTAACCGCGGTAACCTAGTGTTTAAGTCGTGAACTCGTGGTGGACATCGTTTCTGTGGAGTTATGTGTTCGAGTCCTGACACCACTGAAGACCTGCTGTGTAGAGCGGCTGACCACTTGACCATGGTTCATCGCCAATACTTCTCGGGTATCTTCAAAGAGAATAGAATGTTAATAAATAATCAATTAACTACCATATGTGTCCGTGTGTTTTTTTTAAAGAAGTTGTATAATAAAGTACATATTGATCACGAGCTGTATGCTTGATATTTTTGCTTGTATAATTACAAATTCTGATTTGATCAACATGATTGAATAAAAAAGTACTAATTTCCAGAACGCATAATTGCTGAAGAATAGTAATAGAACATTTCTAATTAGTTAAAAGGATACAACACAATCATAATTTTTTTTCTTTATTTACTAAAAAATGAAATAATTGATTAGAGGCATTGTTCATTGTTTTTTTTTTTTCCTTCACAAATTTCATCACACGCAGTGTTTTAGTGTAAATTTTGAAATATAAACAAAAAAAAATTTCCCATATAAAAAGTTTAATTTCAAAAAAAAATTTCCGAGATTTTTTTTTTTTTTTAGTATTTGATTTGTTTGAGCAAAATAAGTTGTTAACCTATTTATTCACAAACACCAAAATAATAATAATAATAATAAAATACATGAAGTTCTGCACAAGGAGATAATAATTAATACTTGCATTCATATTATCAATCTCGAAAATATTTTCAATCATTATTAAATTAAAATCACAAAAATCAATAAAATATGATCAATAATTCATACAATATCCTATGATATTGCTCTTCCAATCCATACTTTTGTCCTCAAAATTCATTACATCAATTTTAAAATATTTTATTTAAAATTTGTATATTATTCTAATTTCTATATTAAATTAATCAAAAAATTTCAGTAGTATTAGCCTAATTATGTCTTAAAATAATTATAAAACTGTAGAACACACACAACTTTCATGCATGCAATTCGTTATTTCATACATGTCTCGTATTGCATTTAAAAGTTAGCTTCCTCAGACAATTGCGGAAGCGCATTGTTGAGACAGACAATCAAGAATATAAAAGACACCTTCATACATCTTGAGATGTTTTTGTGAGTATGAACATTATGAACGAACGTGATCTCAATGAAGAGTGTATATTTTTTTTAGGATGGACAAAAGAAGGTGAAACGATTACAGATCTCTTGATCAGAAAACAAAGAGTGTAATGCAATCATAGTTAGAAAATCTGCTAAAATGCTAATTAATAAAGTTTTATTGATTTATATATTTATATAATTCTTTAAAAATAACCCTTTAAAAACAGTTTTTGATTATTTTTTAATATATTGCTCCATGTAATATTTAAACTTTTAATCAAAGTCTAGGAAACATCTAGGTACACAACTCAAGTACTCCTTAAATAGTCATTTCTACTAAACATTAAGACAGAAAACATCATCTGAATAACATTTCTGAAATACTAAATTTATTGCTACCGTAACAGGAAAATGAATGATTGTTTTATCAACGTCACCCAATGAAGTAATAGGAATAATGGTGATATTGCTATGAATTTTCTGTAATGAATGCTTAAGAGAGAGTAAATGATTTATATCTGTATACGTAGTACGTTAATATATTATGTTCTATTGTATTTATTTTGCGCTAAAATTGTAATATTCACAAGCAATTCCATTCCTTAGATTATAATAGCGATTCAATGGAAACTTGGGAAATGTTGGCGATAGAGCCAAGTTGGCATCATTTTTGGCAACATGATAACCATTTTGGTGACTTGGCAACCATAGGGATGCTTCTGGAAATGACAAGAGAAATATAATAATATCACGGTTTATGACGTAAGAGGATCTTTCGAGAAAGATCCGTGTTGACTTTAAGTTGGAGCTTCTCACTGAGTACTGTTTTCACCGTTGAAGAGTCAACTAGCGATTAGTTGCTATGTTTGAACGAGCGAGAACTTGCGAATAAGCTTAATCATTACATATTAGTATTTTTAGACACTGATGGCTGTGTCTGAGCGTTGTAGAAAATGTGAAGTCCTTCTGGTATTTATTTTGCGAATTTTGCGGCTGTATCCTGTATTTTAAGGATTGTTCTTCTACAACAAATTTTCATCACTTCTGAAGAATTGTTTTGCTTTTTGAGACTTAAAATATAAAATCCTCGAGCTCTGATCTACTTAAGAGTATGATCATTGAAAGAATACTCTGATATCAGATTTCAATTGGATGCCATCATAAAAGTCAAGATTAGTTTTATATATATAAATGTGTGCTCAAATAAATGCAGTGGATAAGTGAGCCTATAATCCAACTGGTAAGTGCGTACTGCTTGTATATAATGTATTTAGTAAAGCGACATTAACCAAGACTAATTGGGACTGGTATAAAGTACATTATTGTGTTCCTAAGAAAATAAACTTGAACCAAAAAAGTTACCTTAGGTCACTTTCACAAGTTGCTCGTAAAATAAGCTTAGGACAAAAATAAGCCCTGCTAAAGTCAGGATCGCAAAAGATGCATTTTTTTTAATCAATCCGTCAAATATATTTGAAAAAATGTCCAAATAGGTGTATAACTAAATGTGTGTGTGTGTGTGCGTGCGCGTGTGTGTGTGTGTGTGACTTTTCCTGGAAGAAAAGAAAAGTAAATTATTACGAATGAGATTGAAATACAAATTAAAGCATTATCACTATTTAAACACTCAGTTAGAAGAGAAATACTCTCGCATCATAAGTTTCTTAAATAATTCTCATTCCAGTCTCATAGATTTTGTGAATATTTTACTTTATTTATAATTTTTTAATGTAATTATTTGAGTAGTAATAATAGTTTAATGTAATTATTCAATGTAGTTTTTATTTGACGTTAATTAATAACTTAGTTTCATCTACCTTTGTTAACCTTCGATGATAAAAGGGAATTTATTACGATCTTCCTGTCCTTAATCAGATACATACGGTTTCAATTTCATAAAATACACTTCGTAAACGATTTCTAATTCTCATCCATAAGTAAATTACTTTATCCAGTAGCGCACATAGGAATTTTTCAAGGGAGGGGGTCCGGGGTCAAAAGTTCAACAGTCTTGTATCACGCTCTTTTTGATTTTGTCGATTTTCGGGGGGAGGGGGATTAAAAAAACTAATTATTGAATGAATAATTAGCATTAATTAATAAAATTAATCATTATTAACAAATACTTAATTAAATTCTACGTACTATGTACTTAGAATTATAAACAATCGGGAAAAAATCAAGGGCTTTGGGGGTCTGGACCCCCAGGACCCCCTTGTGTGCGCCACTGATTTTATCTATTCTCATTTTTTACTTATCAAAATTCCAAATTAAATCTATTCCAAACAGAGGCTATTAGTTAAAGATTGATTGTAAGACAAGTGCATGTTATGAACCCAATTTTCCGAGCATACCTTTTTTGATTCATTAATGTTCTTAAAACGTGTTAAAATGGTATCTCCAAAATAATGTGAAAAAAATAAATATTTATGAACACATATCCTTTTAGAAATAACTGATATTCTACGTGCTGCCATCTAGTGATCTTGTAGCGAAAAAGCAATCGAATAAAGATTATTTAATTTTTAAAATTACTAGTTCTGTTTTTCCCTGCTTTCCACAATTAATAAAATACAAATGTTTAAACTTTTTAAAATGAATCATTTTAACAGACAATATTTTCAAGATTTCATAAATATTACCTTTCATTGCGAAAAGTTTTTTTTTTTTTTTTTTTTTTTTTTTTTTTTTTTTTGCAAATGATCATGAGGATACTTGTTTCATGTTACGCTACAGCTTGCGAAAATTTCTAAACTATGTAAAAGAATCATGAAAACGAAACGAAACTATCAGGAAATAATAGAACAGGTTAGAATACGTATGCGATTAAAATTGCAGAGATTATGCATATGTGGGCCCATAAACATTCTCTAAAATCCTCAGAGCAATAAAAATGTATTGATAAGTGTTTATTATTGTTTGACTGCTGTAGCCGATTTATTAGAGGTCAATAAAAGATCCTCCGTGAGTGGCGATTTCTCGTTACGAAAGTCTGTAGCGGCGCCTCCTTCTGCAAGTCGCAAAACAACAAAGGACAGGAATAAAAGCCTTTAACGACTGGCCCGTATAGGGATTCCTAACGTCCTAGTCATCTAAGGCATGGACGGCGTAGCTACGGATGGGTAGGTCGGTGGTTCACATAAACACCCCCTGTCAAGGTCAATAGTTTGTCCCCGAAAGTCCATTCTCACAGAGGGGGATCATGCGGCTCGTTCAAACTTGGTTAGTTGCTCGTAATGCACTATACGTGTTTGACGAGACATATCGACTTCTAACTAATCATTTACAGCAATCAACCAACTATAGATTTCAATGCACTTTTTCAGATATTTTTATACATAATTCACTTTTATTCGTAATTCATTCTTTAGAGGGTGTATCTCGGTTCGCATTGCATTATCTCTTTATAATTGTAATCCTTTTTATGTCCTTAATTGTTTTGTGAGTTTCCTGTAAGTTTCTTTTCATTCGCATAATTCCTTCATTGTGCCCGTAAATTTTAAAAACGCTACACTTCCAAAACTGGAATATAGATGCCACCACGTTATGGACAAATTTGTAACAGTAGCATGAGCTTGCAACACACTGCTTTTACCCCCAGAGAAGGCTTCGATTCCAATAAGTGAAATCTCCCACCTCGTGGTCCAATCCTGGATTATATTTAAGATAATTTGCTTTAATTTTTGTTCCTCTAAATGTTTACCTTTATTTGTCTTGTAACTTTTAAGTATCCATTCTTTGTAACAGTGGTATTTTTATGTTGTTAAATATATTATTTTGCCTCGAGATTTTGTTCATTACTTTTAGTCTTAACATAAAGGACCTAGTAATACAGTGCTTCTCAAACTTTCAATACTTGCGACCCAATATTCTGTCATAATTTTCTTCGCGCCCCCCTCCCACTTCCAAACAATAACAATATATCGAATTCAGTAATAATGTACTTTGATGTAAATCTACATTATGAATTTAATTACAAAACGAACAAATTATCAAGATAAGTGTTAAATCTAATATATAATTTTACATATGACAAGCCCACTGGGTCAATGGTAATTATTAAACTTGTACTTAACTAAATATTGTTAAAGTAATTTTCAAATTCAGTGTGCAGTACCGATACATTTATATGTGTATTATATATGTGTAAATGCGTATTTTATTATTTATTATGTCAGAACGTATTTTGTTTTGCTTCTTTTAAGCAAATTATTATTTTTAAATAAAGTTTTATTTGCGACTTTTTGATAGGATTGTTGGGTTATCACGCCCATAGGGGCGCTCCCAATTTGGAAAACGCTGCAGTAATAACATAAAGATCGGTTACAGAAATGTAAATATTTTCAGAATATTCAATCTAAAGGGGAAAGTTCTAAGTTTTTGAGTAATTAAAATAATTTTTATACTGTACCTTAATTGATATCACATAAATTTCTAAACCAATCATAATTTGACGTTTACAGGTCTCTCGAAACAGACGAAGACACTAAAAATTCTGGAAACTTCACAGACTTATTTAAATTGATATCTAAATATGATCCTATGTTACGAGAACACATTAATCGCATTGATAATAAACAACTCACACGATATTCAAAATGAATTGATCACAATCTTGTCAAACACAGTTACCAGTGAATTGATTGGTAGGATAAAAGATACAAAATATTATTCTTTTTTACCCGACTGCACTACAGACTGTAACAAAATTTAACAAATGTCGTTCATCTTAAGATATTGTAGTACATCAACTGGAAGTATAGAAGAAAACTTGATCGGATTTCTTGCTATTACTGAAACGGCTGGTGAATATTTGACCAATGCAATACTGGGAGAGCTAGAAAAAAATGGCTTAGATATTCAGAACTGTCGTGGACAAGGATGCAAATATGGTAGGCATAAAGAGTGGAGTTAAAACTCGAATATTAACTGTAAATCCCAGGACATTTTCCACACCTTGCGGTTGTCATAGCGGGAGTCTGTTTTTGGTATTTCGTCAGTCGCAACAAACATATTTTTGGTTTCATTCAAAGATTTTTTTTTTGCTATTTTCAAGTTCCAGCAAACGCTGGAAAATTATCAAAGCTAAATTAAAGCTTAATTGTTAAGCCTTTTTCAGACACAAGGTTGGAAAACAGAATCGAGGCGGTGAAGGCCGCCTTATTACAATTTGATGATGTTGTTGAATGCATAGAAAATTTAAAAAACCAAACGGAACAATCCGACTCACTCAATGACTACGATTCTGTTTTAAATTAAATGTTCAGTTTGAAATTGATCGTATCATTACATGAATGGTATGCGTTATTAACACGTGTCAATACCATAAGCAAATTATGGCAATCTGTACAAGCTCATTTAGGCATTACTCCTGAACATTTGCGTACATTTTGTAGTTGGATCAAAGAGTGTCGACAAACTGGATTCAGGAAATGCTTGTAAGTCAAGCGGTTAGGATTTTCCAAAAGATTTTTAAAATAAAAGGGTAGCCAAAGAGAAAAGAATGTTTGATCATGAGAGTGGCGATCCTCCCATAGCTGGTATGAAACAGACTTTTTTAATACCATAAGTGGTTCTGTGATAAGCAACATGGACTCAAGATTTATGTGTTTGTATCAACATTTTGAAAATTTTGGTTTTTCCTTGACTTAAATAAGTTGAAAAATATTCCAAAAGAGCAAATACTGAAAAACTGTCAAGAGTTACACATAGTCTTGCAAGTAGGTGAGAGCAGAGACTTCTAACCTTACGAATTATATAAAGAAATACAAAAATATGATCCCAAATTTACCCAACATCATTACCGACGGGAAATATCTGCTCCAAAATGTCACAGAGAACGATTTGAAAGAATTTTTCCCAAATATTTATTTACAATGTCTTTCGAATTTTGTTAATAATACCTGTAAATACCGCTTCTGCTCAGAAGAGCTTTTCAAAATCAAAGCTGATAAAAAATTATGTAAGAAATACAATAAGTCAGGAGAGACTTTCAGCTTTGGGAGTTTTATTTATTGAAGCAGATATAGCGTCCAAGACAGTGGTTCTCAAACTTTCAACACTTGCGACCCAATATTCAATCATTATTTTCATCGCGCCCCCCCATACAAAAATAATGTATTGAATTCGATAATACGATACTTTGACGCTAAATCTACTGTACAACTTTAACATATTAAGTGCTTCCGGTGTATATAAACGTCTCACTCAGTCAATGTGAAATTTCCTCGGACGTATATATACGTCTTTCCGAAAAACGATCTTTTCTGTTCACTGCTATCTATAAAATTATTCCGAAGGCTTTGGAACGCAGTAAAATGAACTTGACAGGGTTTGCGAAGGATTTACTCATTTCAGAGGATTTTCTTATTTATTCCCTGTCTTCTCCTCCCCCCGCCCAATAACCCGCATACGTTTGTATAAGTGCAAAACCGTGACATTCGGGAGCGAATCGTGAAACTTTTAATCGGCAGTTTCGGGATTAATTAGAAACCGTACAAATTATCAAGATAAGCGTTAATGTTCGCATATAATTTTATATATGAAAAGCCTGTGGGGGATCACTGGTAATTATTAAACTTATTCATAACTTAGTATTGTTTAATTAACTATAAAATGCATTGTGCATTACTTATACATTTATAAGTGTATTACATCAGTGCAAATGTTGTTCAGTTATTTTTTATTACGTCAGAATGTATTTTGATTATTTTCAATAAATTAATAATTTTTATAAATAATCTTTTGTTTTTTCGATTTTTCAATATGCTTGCGCCCCCCCTCCTCCTAGGGTTATCACGCTCCTCTAGGGGAGCGCCCCACAGTTTGAGAAGCACTGATCTAAAATAAATTGCGAACCAATCATTAAGGATTTCAGCAAAACTAAAAGTAGAACATTTCTGTTTCTTTACTTTTTTCTTTTTCGCAATTTTTTAATGTGCCAAAGAAATACGAGTAAAAAGTTCGTTTTTTTTTTCCTTTATGAATAAAAGTTGTTGTTTTTTTATTTTATAAACCTTCTTACGCCACGAGAGGGCCTCGCGAAATGCATCCTGTCCACATGAAGTTCAAGTCTCGAGCCGCCATAACGTCTTGAATTTCTTTCTTAATGTTATTATTCATATCAGATTTTATGTATCTTCCCTCCTCTTCCTATCCTTTTACAAGTCTAGACTATCGTATTTGTTGTATTGCAACAAAAATGCTAGAAAATGCTTTAAAAATAGAATACATTAATCTATTTTGGCTGTTGAAAATATTTATGCCCATTATATTTTAACTTAAACGTACTTCACAGTTGCTTTTTTCCCCTAATTTAAATATATTTAAAGTAAATTTTCAATGTGGAAAGAAAAAATGTCTTTCCATTAAATTACAGTTCTTTCTGTGCATTACATTTTCAGCGAATATATTCTTTTAGTTTTGGCGTGTATAAAAAAAATAAAAAATTAATAAGTATACAACATTTTCAAAAATTTAACGCGATGGATTTAAAAGTACTTTAATGCACTTCGTAATGATTATTATGACACCATATCGTCAGCTAGTAGTGAAATCGCTTAAAAATTTAATTTAAGAAGAATCTACTTTATCAAATTTCGAAAAAAATCTCTTCGAGGTGCAAACTATTATGACCTATAGTTTCAGCTCCAAGCTTCCGACTTCTAGGCTGTTTAGTTTTTGTCGCAGAGCCAAAACACATACGCTCTTTCTTTTATTGGTATAGATGACTAGATTACATCGTTTTTACTTTTTACAATATATTATTAGATTAATATTTTGAGTAGTACGGAATTTGTTACGAGCATTTTATTGAAATCTTAAAAAAATTCTCTGCTTCAATATTTAACATGAGAGTAAATCTGATATTAAAATAAACATCAAATAATTAATTGAAGTATATTGTGAAGTTTACTCACCACACAGAGCTGAAATTCGGCTTATTTTTTGTGGATAGAATGACCGCGTCTATGAACACGTACACACTTAATACATTGAGAGGTATTGTCTTTGGTCATCACTAGGCAACCTTTGACACCGTGAGGAACCCCTTCCCCCACGAACCGGATGATACTCGAGGATAAAGAGGCCGACCGCTACCATCCTGAGACCCTAGAAAGGGCACAGAGAGAAAACGGTTTGAAAACTTCGCATAGAATGGATGTGACCTCCCCCCTAACCAACATCAATTCGGGACTCTAATGAGCTAAACAATATTTTTAATTACTTCAATGTACATCATACTGTGTAATTAATAGCTGTGACGTAAATAAACCAAATATCTATATTAATAAATATCCCATTACCATTACTTTTCTCAAATGTCCCAATATGAAATAAAAATTCTTAATGAAAAATTACATTTAAATTTATATCGAATATCAGAATAAATTTTATACAGAATATTAGTTTAACGTTGTACATTTTTGTATGAGGCATAATTTCATTTCAAATTAAGAACAGGAAAATCGCAATTAAATTCTCATAGCCAATCAAATAAAACTGATGCATAAGTAATTATAATAAATAGCTATTTATATTGCATAAGTTATACAACATATCATTTCGATTTTTTTAACTGGATACGCAGCCTATAAATGGTGATCTATATTCATTTTAATTAATAAACATTTTATTTACTCCACTAAAAGTCCGGTTTCATCAAAATTAGTTAGATTTAATCAAAATTAATAATGCTTCATTTGGGAACCTGTTGTATAATATGATTTAGTTTTTAATTTTCATTAATAAAGTTAATACAGTTTGATTTAAGTTTAATAATGCAATTCATAACATGGATCAGAGATCCATCTACAATGGGTTCCTTCGCACGTTAACATCGCGGGCAATGAGATTGCTGATGCCCTAGCAAAAGATGGCGCAGCTCAACCCTCTATGAACTCGACCCCTCCCACCTATTCAGAACTGCACTCCCCCTACATCAACAACAAGCGAGCAATTGTTCATTCCTGTTCATCACTGGTATGAGGCTAAACGCCGTGGTGGTTCTCTTTCCCTTCAATGCAGCTGCCAGGAACAAACTATTCTAACTCGTTCCAGAGTGACCACCTCCGAACTTTGACTTTAAAGGATGGAAACAAGGTTTTTCCGATTTGTGTTAGGTGTTCTGCCTGCCAGGCATCTCCAGCACACATTCTTTACTGTCTGGAGCTTTCAAAACAAGATTTTTAAGAAGACCCTCTAATGGTGCTGAACTTTTTGAGAGAGAATGAGGTCATGGACTTAGTCTAGCTTGGCTAGACATGGAGCTGAGCAACATAAACAACAACAAAATAACATGGATCAATGAACAAAACTCATGCTTCATTAGTTAACAATAATAGAATTTTGATACTAACTTGTACGAACCACGTATTCGTAGTAAACTCCTGCACATCGCTATTGATCTTGCCCCGTGATTTAATTTTTTTTTTAAATTTATTGTATGGTCATGTTTGCTCGTGAAGTAATTCAATATCCAATTCGTTTTGAAATCTATTGTTTGATTCAGTGCCGATTTAAGCTCATTTCGGGCCCTGGCCGTAGAAGATCTACGGACCCCATCGCTCTGGCGGATCAAAATTTATTACCAGAAAACCTGGTTAAATCCAGCTTATCCGGGCCCTTTCACGCCCTTCTGGATCCCGGGCCCCTGTGCGCCCTCCCCAAGCCCGCAATGGATAAACTAGCACTGGTTTGGTTCATATAAACACTAGGCCACAAAAGTGTTCGTACACTTGCAATATCCTATAAAATTTAATGTTTTCGACTAATAAAAATTAATACACAAGAATTGTAATTTTTTATGATACCTGCAACTTGTTCTTAATAGAATAACATAATCAATTTTTGAAATATAGTATAACTATTATTTTGAAAAATTAAAAAAAATACTTTTAAAAACTGAAGCCGATTTACACTTCCACACAAGAACACCTCCACCTCCATGCTTCAGCATGGAGGTGGAGATGTTCTTGTTGCTCATTAATTCATTGGACTACGTCTTCATGTTTTCATTTACAAACTATTATACGCCCACGGAACCAAAAATGTTGAATTTTCTATCATCCCAACCACTTTTCTATCAATGTGTTCAATTTTTTGAAACTTAATTCCAAGAATCTAGTTGGAACAGAGAAACATGAAGGTGATGGTGTTTTTTCGCGTAGGTGTAAATCGACTTCAGAATTGAGTAATTTCGTATTTTTTTTATGATATTGTGAATCATGAGCTCTATTTAAATATTTTAAAGAGAAATTTTAAATTATTCGCTCAAAATTTGGATATTGGAGACGACTTCATTTTTTAACAAGATAATGACTTCAAGCACACTGCTCTCAATGTACACAGCTGGCGTCTGTAACTATTCCCAAATTCTGAAAACACCATCTAAATCACCTGATCTAAGCTTAATAAAACAAATTTGGGGAAAATCTTATTTTTTAAAAAAAGAAAACATGATATATAAAAACAAAATTTGAAGTAAAAACTATTATCACAGAAGAAAGAAGAAACACATCGATGCAGAAATTAAAAACGAAGAAAAAAACTGATGAAACCTGTATACCAAGATGCTTAAAAATTGTTGTGGACGCTAAAAGATACCTTACTATGTAAAAAATTAAGAAACAAATACAATATTTAAATCTATTTTGCGATTTTTTTTAAAGTGTATGAAAACTTTTGCCCCGTAATTTTTAGCAGTCTTTTTTATTTTTAATTTTTCAAAATAATATTTATTCTGTGTTTTAAAAATTGATTACGTTATTCCATCAAGGACAAATTGAAGGTATCATAAGAAAAATTACAAATCCAATATATTAATTTTTATTAGTCGAAAACGTTCAATTGTACAGGAAATTGCAAGTGTGCGAACATTTGTGGTCCACTGTAACATACTTCGCCAGTGAAGTAAAAGAATTATAGATTTCGTTCGGATTCCATTGGTATTCTAATTTTTTTTTATTCCCTATTTATTTAATAAAAAATAGCAGTAATAATTACAGGTAAAATTCAAAGGAATACTATCAAATCACGTTCGCAGGTCACAATGTTTAGATTATTCTGTGGAAGATGTTAGGTACAAATTGTAGAAAAAACGATAAAACATAGAACACAAATTTTATTAAATCCAAAAAGAATCTTTTCAGTTCTGTTTAGGTTTACACAGGTTCAGTTATATATAAACCGAAGAATATAGTTCAAAACAAAAATCGAACATTGAATTACTTCACGAACCAACACGAGAGCAGACAATAAATAAAAAATTAAGTCACGGGGTTTGATTTATCATGCTGTATGTCATTCACCAAATTTTAATGAATATGTACAAAAATAAGGGGGACCTCATTAGAAAACAAAAATATTAATAAAAAAATCAAACCGCCATAAAAGAATACCCCACAATACCTTAATTGTGGTTATTATTATTCATAAAATAAAATAATAAATTTAAAAGAATTTATGTTCTAACTTTTTTCTGTTCCTTCACATCTATTACTCAGAAGAAGCTGTTGTGTTACTTTTCATTCTTGCATTGAAAACATTTTTAATGGGCACCGAGTCGCATTTTATGTATGCCATCTGCTATCAGTTAGTCAAAAAAATAAATGGATTCGTGTTGATGTAATATATATATGTATATATATATATATAGTAAGACCCCGCTTAACGCAGGGTATACATTCCATCAAAGTAGAGCATAGTATGAATCAGCATTAAACGATGTATCTCTTCATGTAAATAATGGGGTTAGGGAAAGATGGGTAGAAAATTGGTCAGGTATTTTACCATTAAATTTATTAATTATGTTTTTTATAACAGTAAAACAAAAATTTAGTTCTTACAAACATAGAAACATAATAAACGAACATACATATAAAAATAAATAAAATTCTAAGTCTTGGTTTAAGAAGAGTTGGAAACCTCTGTTTCTCTATACTGACAATGTTAAATCGGCTGTTTTCGACGTACCTTTTCTCAAAATCTGTTTTATGTCCATGCTTGAAATTTTTCATACTATTAAAGTACACCTCTCTCATTATACTAAAATGAGCTTTTAGCTAATTTTGAATTTTTTAATAAATTATGAAATATTTTATCAAACATTGCGAAATTTGACCCATTTTTTACTTAAAAAATTTGTAAAAATTAAATGTTTGAGTTTTTTACAAAAAGCTCATTTTAGTATATATTAGACATCATTATAAATAATTCATAAAAAATTTACATACCTGTGAACAGTAGTTTCTCAGAAAAGGTACATCGCACTTTAAAATTTACATTTTGAGATAAATTGATTTTAATGTTTACAGTGAGAGACTTCTAATCGACTAGGAAATAAAAAAATAAAAGGCTCAATTTAAAATAAAAGATACATGTTTTGGTTTATATCAGTCGTTACACTTTTAAGCAAAAACAAAGTAATTTGTTTACAATTTTCGCCATTAAAATGGGCGTGGACCAAATTCAATGATTATTTAAAAATACATTTTAAGGGCTTCTAAATACCCTAGAGGTTAAAGTAAGGTGTTTTTAGAAAGGTTAAAATCTGTACAATTTGAAAATGTAAAAATCTCAAATTGTCAAAAAAATAAGATTTTAGCTTTCCAACACCCCTTAATGGCAGATAGCGTTCAATTTCGCCGTCAGTCCATGTAGAGAGAGAAAGTCTTTTTTTTTTTTCATTTCCTCTATTTTATTATTTCTAGAACGGGTAATTCTAGTTGCAGAGCTCGTCGTAGTTGCAGTTGCCAATGACAATATTTTTCTTTGTTCTTAAGAATGGTCCTTATTGTTGAAGTTGCCAAATTCAATACAGCACCCATTTGAGATTGGCGCTCACCAGTTATCTAATCTTCTAATCACTTGCATTTTAGTTTCAAGTGAAAATGCTTTTTCTTGTTGCTCCATTTTCGTGTTTTTTATTATCACCCATGATAAAAACTAAAAATAATAATATTTGTCACTATTGATTGATTGAATATTAACGTCGCACTGTTCAGCTACACGAGGGCTTTTGGCGACGAACCAC
Organism: Trichonephila clavipes; assembly: GCA_019973935.1. NCBI lineage: Eukaryota > Metazoa > Arthropoda > Arachnida > Araneae > Nephilidae > Trichonephila > Trichonephila clavipes. The sequence goes on from BMAU01001320.1 coordinate 512,312, forward strand.
GTAATTTTGAACCATGGTCAAGTGACGTGGACGACACCTGAGCTGGCACCCCCTCTCCTAACTACCACACCAACGGGAGGACGTTCAGCTCTCGACAGATTTAACGTGCATCGCTGCCCTACATGGCGGGTCTTTAGTGGTACTGGGCTCGAAGTCATGACATGCCTGCCATGATCTGATACCTTGACCACTGGGCTTGACCAATATTTGACCAAATACTTGACCAATATTTGTCACTATAGCAATAGATATATTACATAAGTTTATACTTACAATAATGTCAACAAATGTTTGAAACGATAAAAATACGTTCGTATAACACCACAGGAAAGAAGAAACACAGATAAACTAATTCGGATATCGGGAAGCCTAATGCTGCGTGTAATTTCGAAGAATCCGACAATTAAAATAAAAGAGCGATAAATCGAAACAACGCTAAGCGAAACAGCGTTGATCGGGGTCTCACTGTATATATAAATTAAAAGAAAAATTTTTTGAATTCGGAAAGATCACAAATAGAAATTTTCGTTTATTTTCAAAAATTATGACTATCAAAAAGTATTTAAAAGTTAAGTTAACTGTGTGCCATAAAAATATCTCGTGCAATTTTCAGTCATTATAATAAAATAATTTTATATATGAATGCAGTGAAATACGTTTAACGCGAAAACACTTAAGGTATCCGACTACGTTCGGAACGGTGATTTTGCAAAAGCGCATAAATGGATAATCTTCATGATATTTAGTGTCCCTTGGATTAGAATACGTGTATACAATTGTTTTAAGGGCATTTGGACAAAAGCAATTATTTAAATACAATATTTTGGCAAAAAATTAACTTAGAATAATTTTTTTTCAACATGGTCTCCTTTTGTGAAAAATGCTTCTATTATAATAATATTTTGCCTGTGTATATAGCTCATACCTCTCTACAGAGGCTCAACTAGAAATTTTGAAATATATAATTTAGAAGTGGGTTTATCCATATTTTACGACAACAGAGGGGAGCAATTTTAAGTAAAAAACGCCAATAATTATTTCAATGAGTTGTAACTCTGAAAATAATGTGAATTTTTCAAAACTCATAGTTGAAGATCTGTTCAGAGATCTGAGCTATATACAGGCAAAATATTATTATAATAGAAGCATTTTTAACAAAAGGAGAAAATTTTGTAAAAAGATTATTCTAAGTTAATTTTTTGCCAAAATATTGTATTTAAATAAAAAAAAATTGTCAAAATGTCCGTAAAACAATTGCATACATGTAGTCTAATCTAAATGACACTAACTATCATGAAAATTATCCATTTATGCATTTTTTTTAAAATCACGGTTCCGAACGTAGTCGGATACCTTAACACGGCTACCATGAAATAATGCAACGGTCCCGAAATACTACTAAATATTTACATTCAACTTTTCTCTCTTAACTCGAAACGAAAATCGCTTAACACGAAAAAATTTTCCTTTTGAGAATGAACAAAAATATCAGCTGGATTGGCCTGTTCTATTGTATCATCGGAGAAATTCGTTGCAGAAGAAAATGGTAATGTGCATATAGAAGTAATGAAGGCAAAGACATTTTAGAGTTTGTTCAAAGCTGAAAAAATATCTTTGTTACAGATTCAGAAGACGAAAATGAGATAAATAATACAACTCCTGTTCCCATGTCATCCGAAATTACGACCATCATGAAAGAAAGCGCAGTTATTTGGATGCACATTCTAATGGTGAAATGAATAACAAAATGGACGATAACAAACGATTTTTGATGTTAAAAAAACAGTGCAAAGAAAAAAATATCGTATTATTTTTTAAAAACTCAATAAATGTTCTGTTTTTCTCAAAAAACTTGAAAAAATTGTGTACTAAATTTCTTTTAAGTTCTTGTGTGGTTAGTTTTGTTTAATTGATTTTTATTTAATACATACATATAAATATTTCTATGTAAACAAATTAATAAACTTAATTTTGTTGATCTAAAAAGTAATTATTCCCACCTTTTTTTAAAATTAATATATGTTTATTTTATATATCTTACCCATCAAAAAAGAAAGAAAAATTGCGAGGAAAACAAGAAAAAAGAATGCTGAAGAATTCACTGTATTTTCAATATTAAAAAAAAAATTATATTAAAGTTAATGAATCTCAAGGACATTTTATAATTTAAAGCATACAAGCAAAAAACATACATTAATTTATGATTGGAACACGGGGACACGAAACAGCTCCACTGAGGGTGAAAGAAGATATCTAAGATGTTTCTAGTGAACTGGGCAATAGGGGGCTAAGGAATGCACTTCTTGGATGAAACGTTCAGAACTCTATTGCTCTCGGCGAGTTAGGATATAATAAAACCAGTTCAAGATTTATGACCATCATAAAATGTGTTAAAGAGAGAATAACTTGAAATTTTTTCAGGAATACTTTTAAAAAAGGGAAAACAAAAACTGAATCACAAAAGAAAAAGTTCGTTATATAGAAAATGCACTTCGCTATAGAGAGGTTATTTTTCGAAGAAAACCGTGAAATGTTTAAGGTTCCAGGACAAAGTTCGTCATATAGAAATATTCGCAATATAGAGGTTCGTTATAAAGAGGTTCAACTGTACATATATATATTTGGCAATATCCTTTAACACGAAATTCTATGAACACGAAAAAATATTTCAGTCCCCCTCAATTTCGTGTTAAGCGATTTTCACTGTATTTTTTATCTTAGTCATTTTTTGGTAGCTTTACTGATATTTCATGGCTGACTGTTAAATGTATCTTTTCCCTAAATTTGTGAGATTTATAAATTCAAATTTTATGAATTGATTAGAGTTTATAATCCACACAAACTGAATTCATTGCTTGTTATGAAGATACTTTACATAGTTGCGGTAGCCAAATGGTTATGGTCACGAACTTATAAAATTTTCGTAAGTACACTTATCTCTTGATCCGCTTGTCGATCACTTGTCTGCTCTTTCCTAAACTGCTACAGAGAGAGAGAGAGAGAGAGAGAGAGAACTCTTCAAATCAGTTTCTCTATTATTTCAACTGCTCCAAAAGACAGTTCTAGCTCGAATGATAATTTCGAGACGAATGACTAACAACTAACGATTAACGACTAGTAACAATTAACGATCACGATTAACTTTAACACATTCCTTGCCAGAGTTTAAATATCACTTACATTTGCCCAAAATTAAGTCATCTCTACGGAAGGTGATTTTAAACTCAAACCAGAGTTAAAGAATAATTTCCCCAAGAGGATTAGTTGAAGGACTGCGGATAAAACGTTTCACAATGTATTCGAGTCCTGGTGGCACTGAAGACCCCTCCCTCTCCTGTAGTGTAACTAATGTAAACTAAATGCGAAGTGTGCTCCGAAAGTTAGAGGACAAGGTTTAGAAAACCATACCCTGAATAGTTCATAGCACCGAAGCACATGCACCTTCAAAGTAGTCCCCTTGGGCGACGATACACTTCTGCAAGCGTTCGTATAACTTCTGGAAGCCCTTTTTCCCAACCTCCCTTAAGGCCTGCGATGCTGCGTTCACTTCGTCTAATGACGCAAAATAGCGTCCCTGTAAAAGTTTTTTCTTTGATGGGTGCACTGGTAAAAGTCACACGGAGCTACGTTTAATAAATAGGGGGATGTGGAAGTACGTTTTGGTGATGAATTCTTTTACCAAATGGGATCGATGTGCTAGTGTGTTGTCATTCAGAAGATACCAGTCGTCACTCGCCGGAACTGAGGCCGTTTACGACGAATGGATTCCCTCAAACGGCGTCTTCGAGAAGTGTGTAGCCTCGGCGATTTGTTCAAGTGTTTGGCGAAGATCTTTTCGAACACATCCAGACACCAACCCAACATTTTACGCGTCCCACGAAGTCGAAGGTCTTCAAACGCGTTCATTGTATTCAATAGATTCTCGGCCCTCTTTAAAAGAAGATACCATTCATGAACCTTGGATGTCGCCATGGTAGATTCACCATACACCTTAGTTCAAAAAAGACATTTTTCTTAGATTGCGAAACAAAGCTACCTAGCTTCGGAAGATAAAAGCTGTGCGTGCGATTCGTTTACATAACATAGATTGAACCAACCTACCCAGGTTGGGAAGGACTAGTAGAATCCATTTCAAGTAGTTTAACATTAGGTACTTGCTTTCATTATCAGTAATGTCCGCAGTCCCCGAACTTTTGGATCGTACTACGTAGATCGAAGCTCACGTTGGCGTGATAAGGTAATTTGGAGAATGAAGTACCAGTTCGGGTGTCTGAACTAGACAAAAATTCTTAATTACAGGTCCGTTATCAAGAACTTTCATATTACTTCCGAGTGCGATGTGTAGTGGTCAAGGTAACGGCCTCTTGGCGGCGTTTGATGAAATCAAGCCTAGTACCCCTGAAAATCTGCCGTGTAGGAGGGCGATCCACGTTAAATCTATCGAGAGCTCAAACGTCCTCCCGTTGGTGTGGTGTGGAAGTTAGGAGAGGGGGTTTAAACTCAATTGTCGTCCTCGTCACTTGACTATGGCTCAAAATGACGAGGTCCGTCGCCAAAAGCCCTCGAGTAGCTAAATAGAGCGACGTTCGTATTCACTCACCCGAGTGCGATGCAATAAACAATCAATCGAAACACGTTACTGGTTACATGAAGACGCTACGTTCCTCACACTGAGACATGCAATACATTGTTCGACCAACCTGTTCATTAATTCGTGAAAGAAATCATTACTGTTAACAAATTTAAAAGTTAATGTAAATTACTGATATAATCATATACAGATGAATGTAACGGCGTGGCACATAGTACACTAGGAGGCTTGACACATAGCACACGATAGACTAGAAAGAGGGCGCTGCTCTGAACTGTTTTGGCTTTTGAGCGGGAAGGAGAGAAGAAGAAGAGTTTCGAACGTAAAATGAACGAAGCTGCTTGTAGTTTCCATTGTGACTTTTAATTGTAAATGAAATTATTAATATAGTGATGTGTTTTGAAAGAAATAATAAAAACGGTAAATCCGGTTAATTAGAGCTGATTAATTCAACTACAAGACGATCTTACAGACTGGTGGAAGCGATGGCACGATGAAACTAAAAACAGTGTCTTTAACAACAAAAGAAATAGTTGGGGTAAGTACTTTTTCTATCTGAAAGTACCTTCGGGCGTATTTTAAACTTGATCTCAATTTTTGTATTAAAATATGGGTACAAATTAAATACAGAAATCATTCTTAATTCACTCTTTGTACTAAATGCTGGATTTTGATTATTTTAAAGCCTTTTACTTATCCCTGTTATTCTCGTTAATTTATGATTGGTTTTTAAATAAAAACAAAAATTTATCCTATAAAAAGGAAGAAAATGGATTTTGTCTGTGGTTGAATTGAGTATATAAAATTGCTCTTTTTTATTAGTTTTAGTTAGTGTATTCTGATCTATGTGTGAGATATAAATTAAAAGATTCTCTCAACGGTGTTTTAAAAAAAATCTGTATTGTAAACACAATATTAAGAATTTGTGAAGAGTGAATGAAAAATAACTTATGAAAATTGTTATTATAGCACGATTTGAAGGTGCAGTGAAAAAAATATATGCATAAAGTGTATATTTAAGTAGAAATATTTTTGATTTTGCTGAGTCAACGAAATATTTATGATTCTTCTCTTTTACTGAGAGAAGAAAAAAGCTGACTCATTACGTTTCAGAAGTTCTCAAGGTTAAATGCATAAATTATGTAGCTATTCCAATCATATAAGAATTTGTTTTTTTATAAGTTGTTCAGTAAAATTTTTGTTTCTGTGGATTCAGAATACCAGCGGAATTATTTTACTCTCATTATTGTGTTAGATTTTTTTTTGTTGTTGCGAATAGAAGTGTTTGGTTTTTCTGAAGAAAAAAAGTAAATCTGTAGATTTTATTTGAATGGTGTTCTTTGATTTAAAAGTGGTCATTACATTGAAACATTTTTAATAAAAAATGTTTTTGTTTTTACAAATATAAACATCTATTATTATTTTCGAGTTAAGGGTGAAGTTGTAGAATTTCTATAGATAGAATTTTTTTTAACATATTTGCTCGCATTTGTTTGTTTTAAATTGAAAATAAACGACAAGTAATGAGTGACAAATTAAATTTTGAAGAGACTTTATGAAGAGATAATTTGGACTTAAGGTGTATGTTATTGTTTTACATTGAAATGTTTATTTTTTATTTTTGTGTGCTTGTTTGATTATTCTGGTATTGTAGTTACGTAAATATTTTGATCACATGAAACTTTTGAAAAATAGAATTCGAAAGTGCTGAATATGTATGTATTCGTTATAATTTAAGTGTATATTTGTGCATATTTTGGTACAGTGCAAAATCGATAACTACTTTAGGTAAATAATATATCGAAAAATAAGTTTCTTACTCGTCTTATTTTAATTTTCTTTTTGGAAAGCATTCTGATCTTGTTAGTCCCTAAATCATGGCATATTTAGCTAAAGGTAATAAACCTGATTTTTTGTCAGTATGTGAGGAAATGGGGGTTGAAGTAGATCAGTCCAGCAAGGTGGTAGATATAAAAAAATTGATTCTAAATAGCGAATCTTATGTTGAAGAGGAAGTGAAGATAATTCTCGACAGAGTCATTAGTGATAGGAAAGAACAAAAAAGAAGTAAACAAGAAGAAAGATAAGAGCGAATGGCTCGAGAGGCCAGACAACACGAATTAGAATTGAGAAAATTAGAATTATCGCAGCAGAATCAACCATTAAATGATGAATCTGGAAGAAGAGTTGAAATTTGACCTAAGATTCAATTGACACAAATCACAACTAAATTTGATGAAAAACATGATGAGATTAGTTTACATTTGATTAATTTTGAAAGGAAGGCAGAATTAGCTCAAGTACCAAAGAAGGATTGGGTGGTCTACTTGTTGGCGGTTTTACCAGCAGAACTCTCTAATATGCTAGCTAGAGAACCTACCGAAAGGGCAAATAATTATGATTTTGTAAAAGATCTTATATTGAAGAGGTACAGGTTGAGAGAGAACAGCGAAAAGTTGAAGCAATGTTTTTACAGACATCAAAAATCAGCAGAGAAGTCTTGGAGGAATTATGCTCATGAGCTGAATAGTTATTTTACAGAATGGATAGCTGAATTGCAGGTTAAAACTTTTGAGCAACTGAAAGATCTATTAATAACTGAACAATTGAAGTACCGTGTTCCAGCTGAAGTAAGAGAGCATTTTCTTGATGACTGGATTAAGTTAAAAACTCCCTATGAACTTGCAGAGAAATTAGACGAATATGAAAGCATCAAACAGAGTTTCAGAAGAGAAATCCCTAAGAAAAATAGTTACAAATTCCAAGGTGGTGTAAATTATAGTGGTGCCAGACCCAAGGAAACTCCTAAATATTTCAAGTCAAAATTTCAAATAAAAAAGGAACCTGTCCATGAAAAAATCACGAGAAAGACTTTGAGAAGAGAAGACAGCTTCGATGTTATGTGAATGCGGGTCTTATTCACATCTCAGACCACAATGTGATAAACTAAAGAAGAATTATGAAACAGTCGCGTCTAATGAAACTGTTAGAAATGGTACTGATGTATAAGTTATACAAGTTTAGGAACAGTGAATGGAATTGAAATGCCTATACTACGACATACTGGTGCAACTCTCGATTTAATATGTAAAAAATACGTAAAGCCTTCCATGTTTATAAATGAAACTGTGTGGATTCGAACTCCTCTGGAGGAAACCGCAGTGTGTCGTCCGATGGCTGAAATTGAGTTGGACTGTGTGTTTGGTCATGTGATTACGAAAGCTGCTGTTTTAAGAGATTCATTAGATCAAGGAAAATATCTTTTGGGAAATAAGACTGCTGCATTGTTCGAAGAAGTGAAGAAGAATAAAGAAATACAAGTGTATATGGTGAACGCTGTTGAAACACGTTCGCAGAAGAAATTGACTGAAGAGATTAAACAAGATCTTAACATGTCAGAAGAAACTATTCCTGAAAGTAACGAAAAGAATAAAGAATCTCCGGATGAACTGGATGATATTTTGCCTTTAATTCAACCTGAAATTTCTGAATCAAATCTTATAAAATTATCTCATAAAGATTTTGCAAAGGAACAAATGAACAGTGCTGAATTAAAAACACTGTTTGAAGAAGCTAAAAGCGGGTCTTCAAAGAAAAATCATTATATTGTCGAAAATAACTTACTATTTTTCCAAAAAGAAGATAAGGATGGCACTAAACGTAAATGTTTGGTTGTTCCCGAAAAGTATAGAAAAAATTTGATAACGATTGGTCACGAGGCGGCTGCAGCTCATCTAGGAGTAACTAAAACAAAAGATGCTATATTCAAAACATTTTACTGGCCTAAATGCTTTAGTGATGTTGAGGACTTTGTAAAAACATGCGACAAATGTCAAAGGGTGGGTAAACCGCAAGAGAAAAAGAAGGCCCCACTAAAAATTGTTCTTGTAATAGCTGAAATTTTCACAAAGATTAACATCGATGCAAGTGGACCTTTACCAATGACACCGTCAGGAAATAATTTATATAATTACGGCGTTATGTATGTCATCAAGGTATCCTGATGCCATTCCTGTAGCAAACCTTTGCTCAACAGCTGTTGTAAATGCATTGTTACAGGTTTTCAGCCGAATGGGCTTCCCAAGAGAATTACAGACTGACCAAGGCACGTCATTCATGAGTGCACTAACTACGGAATTTTTAGAAAGATTTGGAGTTAAAGTAGTTATATATAGAAGTTCTGTTTATCATCCACAAAGTAATCCTGTGGAAAGAATGCACAGAACATTGAAGAGGATTCTTCGTGTCCTGTGTCTGGAGGCAATTCCAGATTGGGAGAAAATTCTGCCTCAAGCCCTCTTTGCCCTAAGGACTGTTATACACGATAGTACTGGGTTTTCACCAGCTGAACTAGTTCACGGGAAAAATCTAAGGACTCCTGTGATGTTATGGTACGAGAAACTGACAGAAGAAGAGCATGTAGAAAGCAGTGTTGTGGATTATGTATTTGAACTCATCAATAGAATGAAAAGATGTCAGGAATTGGCAATCCTACACATGGAAGATGCCAAACAAAAACAGAAGTTGTGGTATGATCGCCGGACCGTTAAGCGTCAATTTCAACTGGGTGAACTGGTTTTGGTCATAGCTCCATCCAGGCCTAACAAGTTATCTGTTCAGTGGGTTGGCCCTGGAGAAATAGTGTAACAACTCTCTGAGACAAATTATGTAGTCAAATTCCCAGAGAAGGATAAAACCCACGTTTATCATGTTAATATGTTAAACCTTATCACCAACGAGAGGAAAATATTAACTTATTATGCATTAATCCTTTAAAGCATGACGAAGAAGAAGACATACCTAGTTTGGAACTTGAAAACGACAGGTCGGGATGGTCCAAAATCATCAGCGATGTGCAGTTAAATTCAAAATTATCTCAAATTCAACGAGGACAGCTCAAAGAACTTTTATATGGATATAGTAAACTTTTTTCGAATATTCCTGGATGTACCGATTTAGCTGAACATGATATTGAATTAGAATCTGAACGAGCAATTGTTGCTAAGCCTTATCGTATGTCTCCTCGACAAATTGAAATTCTCAAATCAGAAGTTAATAAAATGTTAGAACTGAAAATAATAGAGCCAGGAGAATCTGATTTTACATCTCCATTAATACTTGTTGAAGCTCAGGGAAAGGAATCAAGGCCCTGTATCGATTATAGAAGGTTGAATAAAGTAACTCGGACACAATTCTTTCCCTTGCCTAATATCGAGGAACTTTTAGAAAAGTAATCGGCAGCTAAATATATCTCTATCTTGGATCTTACTCGAGGGTATTGGCAAATACCCCTGAGTCCCCGAGCGCAAAGGTACGCATCGTTTGTGACAACATTTGGAACTTTTAAACCATTGAGGTTACCTTTCGGTCTGAAAAATGCGCCCTATTACTTATGTCGACTTATGGCTAACTTATTAAGAAATTGTGAAGACTTTGCAGTTCCCTACCTAAATGATATAGCTATATTTTCACTAGCCTGGGATGATCACCTAAAACATCTAAAAGATGTATTTGATCACCTACGCTCCGCTAAATTACATATCAAGCCATCCAAACGTCAATTTGCTCAAGCATACGTTAAATATCTTGGACATTTGGTAGGCCAAGGCTTAAAACTGGAGAATTAAAGGTTCAGGTCATTAAAGATTTCCCAATCCCCACTAACAAGACGCAAGTTAGAGCCTTTTTAGGATTATCTGGCTATTATAGAAGATATATTCCCGAATTTTTTTTTTCAGTAATCGCAGCTCCACTGACAGATTTACTTAAGGGCCGAAATCGAAAATCAACCGTTGACTGGAACAGTTCTTGCCAGAATGCATTCGAGGAGCTCAAGACAAGACTATCTAAAAATCCAGTTTTATACAGCCCTGATTTCACAAAACCCTTCATCATTCAGTGTGATGCATCCAATCTTGGAATAAGCGTTGTGTTGTCGCAAGTATGTGAAACGTTCATGTTCCTAAGCAAAAAGCTGTCACTTGCAGAACAAAAATATAGCATACGGAAAAAGAATAAGCAGCCATTATTTTTGCCGTGCAGAAGTTGAAATGCTATCTTGATGGACACCAAAAATTTGTCATACAAACTGACCATAATCCCTTGGTCTGGTTAGAGAAAAATACTGGGACTAATCCAAGACTCTTAAGGTGGTCCTTAATTTTGCAAGCATTTAATTATGAGATTGCTTATCGGAAGGGAAAACAGAATCAGAATGCTGATAGTTTAAGCCGTATCCCTTAAAACTTGGAAAAAAACACACACTTGTAATGAGAATTGATGGAAAAATAAGAATTTTCTTTGTATTATTATTTTTTTTGTCTAGAAAGATTGGTATTTGTATATTAGTATTATAATATTTGATATTAGTATTTTAATTTCTTTGATATTTTTTATTTGTATTTTAAACTTTGATATTTTGTATTGGTATTTTAAAATTTGATATTTGGTATTAGAGAGTATTTTAAACTTTTGTATTTGTATTTTGATATTTGGAATTTTTTATTTTAAATTTTGGTATTAATATTTAAAAGAAAAAATTTTGATATTTGTATGTTAATTTTTTGATAATTAATATTTGTATTTGTATTTTAAAGTTTGCATTTGGTAGCAGTATTTCACCAAATAATATTTTGTATATGTTAAAGTTCACATAGATTAGTAGGGATAAGTTTAATGCCTTCCTTAAAATAAGGTACTAATTTCGGATAGAACAGGTACTTTCACGTTATTTTTTTAAAAATATTTTTTAGCTCCGTTTAAAAGAAAAGGATTTCAAGAAATAATTCTTAACTCTCTACTGCTGCATAAACTGATCCTATGTCAAGTATTTTTCAGGGGTATCACAGTAAAACTTTCCACTCAACTATCGTGAAAAGTTTTCTCCAGGATGGGAGGAAATAATTAGACTGTAACGGCGTGGCACATAGTACACTAGGAGGCTTGACACATAGCACACGATAGACTAGAAAGAGGGCGCTGCTCTGAACTGTTTTGGCTTTTGAGCGGGAAGGAGAGAAGAAGAAGAGTCTCGAACGTAAAATGGACGAAGCTGCTTGTAGTTTCCGTTGTGACTTTTAATTGTAAATGAAATTATTAATATAGCGATGTGTTTTGAAAGAAATAATAAAAACGGTAAATCCGGTTAATTAGAGCTGATTAATTCAACTACAAGACGATCTTACATGAAGTTAACCTTAAACCTACATTCCATTTTCTGGACATCGTACTCATTTTCTGGGGGCTCCAATATTTCTTTCCTAGAATCCAACATTCTACAAAATTAAATCCAGCCTAATGCCCACTACCATTGAAGCCAGAAGAGTCGAAACTGTGTCTCTTTGACGATTCACTCGTAACGATTAGGTTTAGGAAATGACCCCAGTTCAAACAGCCGGACGATGTTCAATTATTAAGAGGAGATTACCGGATAGTATCTCGTTCCGCATGTAACAGTTCGAATTAAGCCGCGTCCCTCGAAAATTTGAATGCGCGATTTGGTTCAGCAGCATGACCCGGCAACCGCCGATTAGACGAATGCCTCTGTGTAGGTGTGCGTCGGATTTAGTGTTAATCGGTCGTGGCGAAACAGGATTTTGGGCGGAATAACAGGAAATTCAGGAATAGAACTATTGCTGGAGTCCTGAAATAAAGAAATCCCTATTCACAAAAACGGATTTTAATGAATGGTGTTTTTAAAGAAATATTAATAAAAATCATATACAATTATATCAATATTCTTTAATTGATAGAAATATATCAGATTATTATTTATTTAGTAAGTATAATTTCTATTACTCCCATTTATTTCAAATATTAAGTCTTTTTCCTTCTAAGTCGCACAAGATTTTGGATTCCCTATATAACTTTAAACCTTCCTATCTCTCCGTTTGTACTTTAAGTCTCAAAAAATTGCTAAATTAGCAGAAAAATCTGTCAAATTTCCATTTCTAAAATTATAAAAGCTTCGGGTGATTTCCAACCCACAAGGTAACGCTTGTAAATGAACTCGCATAATATCCTCATAATACCCCCCACACACACACACACACTTCACCTCCATTTGAAATTTTAAAATAAATTTCCAAACTATTTTAAGAATTAATAACATGTTGGATTTTCGTCTGACTACAACTTATCGAAATTTAAACTATGCTAATCTCTCTAATGCAAACAGCTGTGTGTGTGTGTGGATAATATAACTTTTTTTAAAAAATTTTGCTTTGAAAGTACAGTTTCTCATATTTGAGAACTAAAACTCATTCCGAAGATTAAATATTTTCTTAAATCTATTGTTTAATACAGTATTTTAATTTATATGTAAACAAGAATTGAAAAGCAAATCGTTGAATATAACAGCAAATTAAATAATTTTAAGTTCAACATTTCTGTATGCGATCCTTATGTTTACTGTATGTGTATTTCTGCCTTTTTCTTGCACAAGAATATATTCCAAATATGTTTGTATCTGTGTATCTTCATACTTTATATGTTTCAGAGAAAAAATATGATGTGATATTGTCAGTCAATAGTGTCTTGAATCAGATTTTGAAAATATTTGCTGATGCCCTCATTGAAACTTGCAAATTGAAATGGAAGAATTTAATTCATTTCTCGTACAATTCATCTGAGCTCAAAAAATAAAAAAAATTACATGATAATATTAGATGAAAGAAACTAGATTACTGAAGAAAATACATCGCTAGAATTTTTCCTCGACGCCTAGTAGAAACGTTATTTTAATGTTCCTATTGATTAGATAATCTAGAATTTTGTATTATATTGAAGGACTGCCTATATAAAACAACCACTCCTGCATTCAATCTTAATTGAACAAAAATCTTTTATTTTATATTTTTGCAGGAGAAATACACAAAGGCAAATCTACTGTTTTAATATAATTATATAAAAATATATTTTCCCAATTTTCTCGCAATAAAGATTTGTTTTTTTTTTTAATTTAGGATATATTAAAACAACCTGCCAACAGGTATAAAATTTTTCGCTTTCTTAAAAAAATGATAACTTTTGTTTCGATACAATGCTTCAAGCATAGTTTTAAAAAATTTCTAAGTCAAGTTTATTAAAATAGCCGACTGGGTGACGTAGTTGGTTTATCGCTGGCCTTGTACGCCTAAGGTTGCAGGTTCAACCCCGGCTCAAGTTGGAAGATTTTCATGAAGCTGAAAATCGACAGCGTCCATGTCGTATGATTATGCAGCATGTAAAGAATCCCTTGAGTGCCTGCTTAGCTTAGGTGCTTTTGGCAAAAAATTAAATTCCAAGAACAAGTTCACATAGTCAGAGCTCAGCTACTCCCTCTGGGAAGGAAACTGGACGCCATTGGTGTCGCGTTCACAATGTGGCACTAAAAAATGATACCAGCTCCTGGGGAATGTACTAGGTCTGTAATGGTAAAAATACCAATACGCGCCCCATTGGAAAAAAAGAAGGAAAAAATGTATTAAAATGTAGTAATATTATTATAATTGTGACTAATTTTTTTTATTATTTTTAGCTGGTCAATTAAGAATTTTCTTATTATTATTTGTTCAAACTCAATTCACAACTCATTTACAAAGCAATAAACTGAGTGCAAAATAAATGATGTGGCGATGAGTGTTTCTCAATTTAAATAAAACATTTATTAACTATTTACATAGATGCATAAAAAGGGTTCAATATTATCGCGCACGCTCATCGCCGTCTGATCCCTCCAAACGCATCTAGAGGAATTCCCCCTTTCCCTTTTCGGAGCGTTTCACCTCGCCCTGTTGCCACAGGCAGGAAGAAAAACCCCAGGCGCTCATCCGTCATCGGGCATGCACTCCTTCGCACACACCCTAGTGCATTCGCAGCATTATTGTTTATAACATTCTTACTCTACACGTTTCATAAAAATCAATGCAATCAAGTGCATTTGTATAAGTCTTCTGAGCCCGTATACAAAAAAAAAAAAAAAAAAATGTATTACTTTAGAGACAAGAAAAGTTTGAATCATAATGGCCAATTAAAATATTCACAAGTCAAGTATTAAAGAAAAATTAACAAAAAAAAAATTTCCTACAATCATGAGGGAAAGAAATAAATTACCAAAAAATTGAGCTTTAATGTAAAAATAAAAACCTTGAAAAAATTCTTTCGATATCCAATTCTGATGTCCCAGATATTCCCGATTACTTTAATCCAAGGTAGGAAAATGGCCTACAGTTGGGTTTGGTGGGTGCTTAGGGGAAATGGCACACTGCACATTTTAAAATGATTGCATTTATTAAATTTGCATTTCAGAAAAGCTGTACATACTAGTACCATATAGAAATCAATTAATGTAATAAAATAAAATATTGGAGATATATTCAATTTGTTTTTGTGCTTACACAGCATATTATCTATATCTGGAAATGTACATAATTCAATTCCCCTCTCTCTATTATTTTAGTTCACACTCTCCCTATATATTTATTTATACGTATATCTGGTTCAAAATTTTAATCGTTAATAAAACACTTTTTATTCATGCACTCAAGTTCCAATGCATTTTTTTTAAACTTGTAGTTGATGATACTTGATATTAATACAGTTTTTTTCAAATATTAATTCATTAATTTAATTAGAAAAATGAATAAATTGTAGCAAAAATAATAGCCCAACAGCATATATAGAAAGAAAAATCGCTCGCTGTATCCCTGTAACGCAATGGATAACGCGTTAGACTTCTAATCCAAAGGTCATAGGTTCGAATCCCACTTGAGATGGCTTAATTTCGGATAATGTGATTTCCTTTTACTATAATATTTAAATGGAATAATTAAATTTAATTAATGAATAAATAGTAACAAACGAATTAATAATCCAACATCCTATATAGAAAGGAATAAATTATAGTTTATAGAAAAACTAAAAACACGCTCTTAAATGGTTAAACGAACTAAAAAGTGAAAATAATTCTTAATATAAGAATAAAATGATTAACGAGAAAATTAATGTCATTGTGGTAAAAGCATGTTTTGTTCTTTACTAATTGTTATAATTTCTTACTAGTTCTATTCGGAAATGAAGAGTTAGTAAAAAAATGTAGTACAAAGCACTCCACACATTTACCTCTATGACATTATATATATGTATATATATATATATATATATATATATATATATATATATATATATATATATATATATATATATATAATTTTCTCATTAATCATTTTATTCTTACATTATGAATTATTTTTACTTTTTAGTTCGTTTAACCATAAAAGCGTGTTTTTTAGTTTTCTAAATTATAATTTATTTATTTATTTATTTTTGCTTTTTAAACTATCATTTATTTATTGATGAATTAATCTTAAATGATTCATTTTTGAGCCTGGAATACGCATTGGCATTATATCAGTGTGTCCATACGACCTGGTTTGCAAATGTGGGATCAGCCAACTGAAGCTTGAATGAGCATTAGACATAAAAGTACAAGTTTTGAATCGAAGATTTTGTGAGAAATTATTTTTAATCCGGGTTGTAATAATCTTTTAGTCGTCAAATCTGGAAATAGTTAATCCTGATGATCCTGATTCAGACAATGAAATAAAATTATTTTAGGATTGCTTGTTGGAATTCTTAAGCCTGCAAGTTAATATTTGTCAAAAAGCATCTGTATTTAATCTTGTTAACCTTCAAGCAAGACAATTGTTGCTAACATTATACGCAATCCCAAATACTGAAAATATTTTCTCAGCAAATTTCTGCATGTATTGAAATTTTTCAGCAGAAAAAGATTTATAAAAGTTTAAAAATGTCACAGGATTAATTATTCATTTCGAAGTAGGATCAGACTCCAAAAATGTACCGTTATAAAAAATAAGAATCATTCACAATCAGCTTTTTGAAAGGTAAAAGCATATACAGTACTAATTTTATTTCGTATTAAGAATCTTAATCAAAGACTACGCATGCTCTTTTCTAAAGAAAAAAAAAAGAGAAAATCCTAGAAAAAAAATATGAGCGAAAGTATTCTTTGAGCCAATACATATGAAATAATTTTCAAAAACTTACATGAAAAATTAAGATTTTATGTTAATGAATTTAAGTATCCACATATTGTTAAGGATACAAATGATAATTTTAATATATACATAAATTTTATAGCACGAAATATGTTAATCTACTTAATGCCTACATTTTCTTTTAAGTATGCAAACCTACTACATTTCAGGTTTCGAAGAGGTGTTGTTCATAAAAATAAGCAGGCGATTTTATATCAAGAATTAAAGAAGAGAAAAATTATTTTTGAGAAACATTTTAAACATTTTGGTGGAAGAAAGACAAAAGCGCAATATTGTGTGCAGAAATTGCTGAAATATTAGAGACGACAATGACACAATGAGCGTTTATTTTATATGACCCAGAATATACATTGCCCTGAATTTCATATGAAAGTTTTAGAATTGGGATAAGTCTTAACCACGCTTATTTATTATTGGTTACTGTAACTCTAATTATAAACTGCTGTTTGTAAAAAATGCACAACTCCATGAAGTAATCATCAGAATTAAATAAAATTTAATGCACAAACGACTTGTATTAGTACAAATAAATGACGAAATTTTGGAAGGAAAAAAATATATTAAGTGCCCGAAATCAGTATCTGGTGTAGCCAACACGGCTGCAATAAGTACTGCTATACGACGTGGCATGGAGTGAAACAGATTTTGAATGCCTGCTTGTGGAAGAGAATTCCACATTGCTTGTATGCACAGCAAAAGTTCGTCTTTTGAAGCTGCAGGACGCAGATCACGAGCGAGACGCCGACCAACCAAATCCCATACGTGCAAAATAGGCGACCTATCCGGCGAATAAGCAGGCCAAGGAAAAGGTTGCATGTGTTGGGCTGAACAGAAATCTCGAACAGTCTTTGCGACATGGGGGCGTGCATTATCTTTCTGAAAGATAGCTCTAGGGATACCTTGAAGGAAGTGAACGACTTCGGGCTGTAGCACTTCACGGACGTACCTGTTCCAATTGAGATTACCCTCAATTCATAGCAAATTGAATCGTCCATGAATGCGAAATCACACCCCAAACCATAACTCCAGATGTTAGGCCACTATGTAGATCAATAACGCACTCTGGAAGGCAGCGTCCACTGGCATAGCGACTAACGCGAATGTGGCCATCATGGTCCCACAAATAGAAGTATGATTCATCTGAAAAGAAAACTTGGAGCCAATCAGCTTGCTAGTTTCTGTGCTCATGAGCCCATTGCAGATGCAGCTGTCGATGGTTTGCCGTGAGGGGGATCCTGTATAAAGACACCCTTGCACACAATCCACGGTGCAGCAGACTTCAATGAATTAACGAAGCCGACATTAATACACCTGTAGCAGTAGACCAACATGCTGCCAACTGCCTGAAGGAAGCTGTACGGTCATTCACCGTCATGCAGAGCAGGTGTCGATCGTCACGTGCTGACATCACCTTCCGTCGTACACTGCCAGTTTTTCGAGTTGTTCGTTGCTCGTCGGTCAACTGCTTCCAAAATCGCATCACTGTGGAACTGTTCCGCTGCACACGAGCTCCTATTGAGAGATAGGAAAATCCTCCTTCTAGAAGGCCGACATTCTTCCCCCGTTCAGACTCCGTAACTTGTTGGATATTCACCTTATTTCGTCGTAGAGACATACTTAGGTCTCACCAAACGTTCGCCACTAACAAATCATCATTAACTATTTTCATTAACTATTTCTAATATCATTAACTATTTCTATTATCATTAACTATTCCCGCAACAGCTCTCTATTTATACGCTTTCAGAATCAGTTCAGAGGGCGCTGAGCACGCCACATATCCCTTTAAGACCCATCAAACACGATCGTGTGGGTTCGATATTTTTATACGTTTTTGCTTCTGGAAAAGTCGTACGTAAGAAAATCACAAATCTAACGATAAAGCCGGTTTGCAGAAAGTGTGAAATGTTACTTTTTGTCTACAAAAGATGGTTGTGGTCCTTGTTTTACTTTCAGTTGGCAAATCCAGCTTTGTTTTCAAATACAAGGAAAACACGTCTTCTTTTTATCTGTCGTAAAAAAGTAATTATCAATATATTTCTAATTGCTTGGATACAAATTTTTGTATTAATGTTTGAATAATTGTAAAATAGATAAAATATTAATTATACTCTATGAATGTGGCTGGTAGGACTCGAGATTTCGTTACCCGCACGATCGTGCGGGTTGGGCCTTACTTGAGTCGCTGCAGCTGTAAAGGTAAATACTTACCAAGTGAATTTTCTTTTCCGTTTCAATAATTTTCATGAAAGCCTACATAAAAATGAAAGATATAGTTATATAATAAATACCAAATTTTCTTGGGGGTCGTAATGGATGAGTCCTTTTATTTCTTTATTTCTCTCGTTTTGCAATTAATTTTCTTTTTCATACATTTGTTGAGGAGTATGACATTTTTATCCTCTCCGCAGATACCTGCATTCATATCTCTCCCCCCACCCCCCAAAAAATCTGGGTTTTCTGGTGGGAGCTAGTATAGTGTGGTTTAGATATATATACTAGAGGGCCCGTCAGACTTTGTCCTGTACACACATCTTAAATTCAAAATAAAAGATGTTTGAATATTCGATACTGCGATCGTAACGCAGACTGCCGGATCCAATGTAAAACATTCCAAGATCAACAATTTATAAATAACAAATTAATTAAATAAACATTTCTAAACCAAATTATAAATCTAAATCATTCTCGAGTCCACTGGAACAGACAAAGACTTTCATCAAAATTGGTCCAGCCGTTTAGGAGGAGTTCAGTTTCATACACACGCACAGAAAAATTACATATAAGAGGATTATTTGAAACAAAATTAATTAAAAACGCTAAAAAGCGTAAATCGTCGGCATTTTCGTAACATTAAAGACTGGGTTTGGTCAGTTTGGCTGAAAATCAATTTTCCACGCCAACTTACGTCTTTTTCAATTCCTACTATTAGCTCATGATCTCTATACATATTTTATTTGTTTGTTTATTTATTTATCTTGGTGGAATTTTCAATCGTTAATAAAATACATTTTAAAGCGCTCAATTGAGCTGAAATGTAATGTACATGATTATTTTGGATGACAATACAATAATTTAATTATAATTAATAAAAATTAATTGATTACAACTAATTATTTTAAAAATTTGAAATACAGCCACGTTGGCGACCCTTTTGGCGACTTATGTCAAAATTTGTAAAGGTTTTTTTCTCACGTGTTAAAGCATTCAGTTGAAAGTAAATTTTATATACACGATTGTTTTGGATGACAACACGATACTTTAATGATAATTAACAAAAATTAATTACCACTTAATGTTGTGATACTGTCATATGTATATACATATTTATATTAATTGCAACTATTTAATAAAAAAGTAGCTAAAATAAATTTTTTCTTGGTTGATCTAAGTAGGAATTGATTTAATTTTTTTTATATTACTTGTTTATAACAATAGCGTTGTTACAACAATGCAGGTGAATGTTGAGTTGTATTTTTTGAAGGTTTTTAATTAATATCTTTTTAACTAATTAAGATATCGGATCGAATTGTGAATCTAAACCATTCTCAAATTTACTTGAACCCACACAACAAATTTCATCGAAATCGGTCCAGCCGTTTAGGAGGAGTTTAGTGACAAACACACGCACAGAAGATTTTTATATATAAAGATATATTTAAATAATAAAACTTTCTGATACATTTTACTATTTTTCATGAAATACTGTGTTGACTTTTAACCAAAAACTTTTTCATGTGTCTAAAAGGAGAAGAATTCTCACAGGAGAAATTTTTTAATGGATGAAAAAATCAGATTGAACTTAAATCAGAACTTAGTGATCTCTCGGGTGATAACAATGCTGCAAACAAAACATATGAATAGAGTATACTGGAAGGAGAATCAAATTCAGATGAGAGCGATGAAAAAGAACATGGGAATATTTGAAATGGAAAGACAATTATGGATCATTCTTTACCATAAAAGTCTCTTGAACACATTCATTCCATTGATTTAGCTGTTGCAAATTCTTGGTTTATGTGCAAACAAGATGCAGTATCAAGTAAAATTCCTCTAAAAATCAAAATGGATCGCTTAAAGTTTAAGTTAAAGGTAGTTGAAGTGTTATCAGCCTCTCCACCTACTAACAAAAGTATTTTAACTGATGATGAAGATAACAATGTTGCAATTCCACTCACAAAAAGATTGAAGCGTTATAATCCACCTGCTATACATGTCGTGGCTTTTATCCAGGCCATTCCAGGATAAAATGCTTGCCATGTATGGCCATTTTTGATGTATTGATAACATTTCAAGGCCTCGCAAGTGCAAGTTTGAAAACTACGAAAGCAGTTCGAAAACGTGTTGTGAAAAATGCAATGGTTATTTATACTTGTCAAAAACAAAACAAAAGATTTTTACAGTAAATAAATAATGAATTTATAAAAGAGTTAATTATACATGAATAATTTCCTTATTTGTAACAATTTTATTTGAACTAAGATTGTTTCTTCTATCAACTTAAAACTAAAAATGTATAACTCGTAAAATTTCATAGGTGACCTGTTTCACAGATAACGCCCAACCCGCATGATCGTGCGGGTACCGTCTACGTTCCAGGAGAAGAGCATGATTTTTTTTAATTATTTTTCCCAATGTCATTGGGGTTCATATAGTATTAATAACCAAAAGAATTTAACATTTGAAGATAAAAATAATTCGGGTCTTAAAGGGGTATGTGAGGGGGCTCTGAACTTTACTATGTTACGTAAAATCCCATAATTGATATTTGCTGCAAAGGTCATTTAATTCTGATGATTCCTTCACGGTGTTGCATTTTTTACAAACAGCAGTGTAAAAAAAACGGGGTTTTTTGTCAACCTTGATGAAGACAAGAAATAAAGAGAAATGCATTTAACGTCATAAGTCATACAAAACAGTTTAAGTTTCAACATAATCTCCAAGAAGAAACATGCACTTATATCATCACTAACGTAGCTTGCTCTGAATGGGCCCCGTATCAAAACTCCTTCGGTGCTCTTTTTTAAGAATAGAAAACTCCGTTAGTGGTACTGTAGTTACACATGTAGGGGCCCCGTATCGGTGATACGGCGGTAGCTATGCCCCTGCTTATCATATCGTTAGATGAGCTTTCTGATACTTTACTCGAAGAATGCTACCGGCATTGGTGTGAGACATATTTGAATGTTGTTTCAAAGCTCCTCTTTGTCGGGATACTTTGCCAGTTTTTAATTTCAGATAAAAGAAGAAAATCCCGAAATCATCAATACTTTGAGTACCGGAAGTTAATCACCGATTACCAAGCACAGGCCAAAAGTTGTGTTGCTTGTTCCGCTTTTGGAGTCAAGGACTACAGTCATTTCAACTGTTCATTGTTAGACATTTCGTCGACTGAAAATACAAAAGAAAAGGAACTGACTGCAAAACAAAAGAAGAGGAATACGAACTTCAGGAATCCTCTTTCATAAGAATGCTCTCCTTCACAGAATTAGTATAATTCGGCTTCTTCTGGAGCAGTTTAAATTGGCAGTGCCAATTTAAGCTCATTTCGGGCCCTGAGCGCAGAAGATCTACCGGCTCCCCTTGCCACTGAAGGATCGAAATTTATAACCAAAAAATCTGGTTAAATCCAGCTTATGCGAGCCCCGATCCCTGGATACCCATCCCAAGCGCGCAATGGATAAACCACACTGTAAATTGGACATGTTTGATCACGCGGTGAACAGATCCGATTTAGCGCAGAGTGTGATTTTCCTCTATTCCTTAAGCTGAAGATATGGAAAGGAGGCCAAAACTTGAAGATTAAGCTTCATAAGAAGTTTCAAAACAACGATCAGGTCAATCTCACATCTCTTCACATTCTTCGAAGAGATAATCTGAAAGCTTTAGAGTGACTATTTAAAAACATAACCAAGTTTGCGCACAGCTGTTGGTAATAAATTCATACTCTTCACATACCTTTTATTTATATAAGTTAGAAAAAAGACTTTCGTATATATTTCATCAACACTAATATTATGGAATATGTCATTTGTTGACACGCACACAACTAAAATTTAGCTCTGTAGAAAAATCGCTTTGTGGTATTTAGTTGTCGAATGTGTTCGGTTTTAGTACTTCAGTTAATAAATTGAAAATTCTTATGTGTAATAAACAATATATATAAATTGTTAACACTATATACTGTTTTTAAAATCATTTGAAATTTATAACGAATGGAATGAGTTTACTTTCTTTTTCTCGTTCTAGATGTTTCTATTTAAAACGAATAGCTGAACAGATCCTTTGATTAAGATCGATTTTGTAGACAACTTTTAATTACTGAGACAAAATCATATCAATTTAATTGAAGTCAATTTAACTTGAAAAAAACATACGCATGCCACAAAAAAAAGAGAGGAGACAATAATCTGAAAGGATTTATACCAGAAATAAGCATTTTTGTTCCTATAAGAAAACAATATAATAATGACAAACCAGTTTTTAGATTTCATCATTTCAGATCTCATTTATTAAAATAAATGAAGAGAGAAATGCAGAATTGAGAATTTAGAATTGTTATTTTAAATGAGATCTAGCTCCAGTTTCATCAACGTTTTAAGTTGTTTGCCCTTTTCCTTGTTATTTGTAAAATCTAATTTTTATTTGTTATTTAAATAATCGGTACGGAAAATATAATAGCTTATTTTTTATTTTATTTTGGAACAAATAAAAGGTAAAAATTTACTTTAGATCACAGGGATTTTCCTTCAACGTTGCCATTAGAACCGTTTCGCTATACTTTTGATTTCCTCTAGAGTTTTGTGGAAAATTCTAGAGCAAACAAAGAGAAAGGAGTGGAGTGTATTAACTGTGAGTTGCGATTTAATTGCTGCTCAGTTATTCCGTGGTATTGTCCGTTTTTTGCGCAAAGAGCATTCAATAACAACGAATTTTTCTTCATATTTTTTTGCTGCTACGTATTTGGTGAATTATTATTGTTAGTATTTGTTTTATATTTCATCAGAAGTACATACATCATCATGTCTGCTAGCAATGTGAGTATTTAAAGATATGAATAATATTTATGACTTTTGTGTTCAAGTCATTTTTATTGTATTCGTAACTATATCTTTTAGAGAAGTAAATAATTATAATGAAATGTGTTTTTTTCTAAAAATATTACAGTTACGAAAAGACGCTGATGAGTTGATTCGATTGGCGATGCTAACTGAAATCGTAAATGTGAAAAGAATTCTCACATCTGAAGCAACAAGATTGGTACAAGCGGCAGAAGCTGAAGAAAAATTAAGTCAGGGTGCTCAGAAAAAAGTTGTACGCCCTGCGTATACAAGTACAAAATTGTACAATTACGGTAAGCTTGAAAATTTCCCAATTGCTAATTATTAAAATTCAGTAAAAATGAATTCACAAATTGCATGTTTTTTGCTTTGCGATAATTGGCCTTGAAATGCTTTTCAATGTAGATAAAATTTTGAAAAATACTTCATTGCAATTTGGTAATATTCTTTAATTTGAGCATTAGTTGGTTTTTACAGTTGATTTTTGAATTATACTAATGTGACCAATTATTTTACAATGAAAAGTTGGAGGAAAAATTTAAGAAAAAATAACCACGTAAATATATGAAACATTTCATTAATTCAAACCAAAATACTTTTGTTGCACTTGCATTCCTTTTAATTTGTTTGCTTAAACGAGTATCTTATCATTGAATGATTTTTTTGTCAATATATTTTCTAATATATCGGAAATTTTGGAACGAGAAATATCCTTCTTATTGACTTTATGTTTAGTGCTTCATCTAAAGTATCAACATTCAGTCTTTATTTCTCACTTGTCCAAAAATCATTACCAATTTACCAATTGATAAACTTACAACTACTGCATCAGACAGCGCAATGTAAATTCAGCATGAATTAATAAATTTTTACATGGAATAGGTTCATTTTTTTAAATGGGTAAATTTTCCAATAATCTTTTATGAATTTCAGCGTGTAGATTTTCCTATTGTTCAAATTTCTCTGAACTTGAATGTACATTCAGTCTTTTAGTTTTTTCAAACAGGCAATTGTCATCCATTTTAATTTCAAACATTTCTTTCAATAAAAACTCAACACAATTTTCTATATCTGCCCAATTTACTTGCGATGAAGCGGAAAAACACCATTGAAAACTGTTATTTCCTGTGATATTTGTTTGATAACAAAATTTGACAATTCTCTTTTTATTATTAAAGGAATAAATTTTTCGTCAAATTGTGATTAATATATAAGGACAAGTGCAAGAGACATGAAGTTTTATGCCTTGACCATGCGTTTCATAATCGCTTCTTTTCAAGCTGCACAGGCACACAACGCATAACAGTTTGTTCTGACATCTCTGAATACAGAGATTAACAGCTTAGTTTCAAATATTGAAAAGGAGGACACCTTATGAGGAAGGACAGAACCTATAAAAGGATTGTCCACCCTAAAGGAGGACGATGGTCACCTTAGTTATATTATCAGACATAATTAATTATATTCAAATACTTTGTGAAACTCTTAGATAGAAAAATTGTAGGTTTAGGCTTATTTGTACATTTCATTATATCATTTGAATGAATTCTTTGTGCTTTATGTAAATAAATCTTTTAATTAGTTAAAAGTATTTTTTTTTAAAAAGAAAAGTAATCTATTTATAAACTTTTATTTAAAGAGTAGTTTTAGTACTGTTATATTATTCTTCAAATTTTATTTTTGGCTTGTTGTTAAACATGGTCTGTAAATTTTCAGTTTAAATTAGTAAAAATAAATTTTAATTTTCTTTTTGGAATGTAGTTATATGGTACTTGTGTATTAAAATCACCGTACCCAAATTTGTATCACACAAATAGTGCCATTTCTTCCCAACACACACAAATTTGACTTTTTTTTTAAAATTTTTCAAATAAAGCACGTAAAAATAATTTTATTGTTTTGATATGACGGAATTCATATGGGGTAAATTTTGCAATGATGACGCTAATGCAAGTACCAATGATATTAATGTTTGAAATATTAAACGTTACTGCTGTAAATTATATCAAAGCAAGGTATTTTTATTTCATACTATCTATCAATTTTACCAAATCAAAAAACATTGTCAAACGCTGTTATTTTATGCATGAACAAAATTGTTTTCACTCATGGATCAGAATGGTTTTCTGCAATTCAATAAATTCCTTTTATACTCTTGCTTTCAAATGATAAAAGGAGAAACCATTAACTCTTGCATTTGATTCATTTTGTTCAACTTTCAAATATTTAGCAGTTATGTGTATGCACAGTAATAACAAAAGTTAAATAGTTGAAGTACTGTTATTGTATAATAAAAATATATATTGAAACTATCAGTCACTAGTTATAAGTTTTATTTTATCACCCAGTTTGGCAACAAAAATAAACTCTTCCCAAGCAATGTACTAAAATGGAATTTAAGCAATATATTTGAGATAAAACTTATTCAGTGGCATAATTTATGAAGTAGTTTGAAAGTGTTGTATATTTACTTATGAGAGCTGTAAAAGTTAAATAATCAAAACATAATATGCTAATAAATATATTTAAATACAAAATGGAACCTTTAATTGTTAACTGATATTTTGTAGATATATTTAAAAATCTGTTTGTATTTTCTCTCTCTTTTCGTTAAATGTTTTAAATTTTTCTCTCCATAGGATGGGATCAGTCGGACAAGTTTCTTAAAATATATCTTACTATGAATGGCATACAAAATTTCCCTGCAGATAGTGTTAATGCAGACTTTCAAGCAAAGTAAGAATTGTTTGTAAATTTTTCAGTTTTGATATATGTTTATAAAACTTTAAAAAAAAAATCTTGGTGTATTGCAGTATTTATAAGTATTAATATAATTTTTAAGGAATATTTTTTATTCTTAAGGTTTATTTCTTCAAATTTTATGTCTTTATAAGTCAACTTATTAATCTACTAGATTAATTCCATGCCATCGGTAACAATTGACAAACTTCAGCATTTTTTTTTGTCAGAAATTTTTCCATAATTTGAAAAACTGTTGATAAGTCATTGGCATAATATGAATATGTTGGTACTGGTTAATCAACCTGAATATCTTGAGTGTAAGGATCCCTTTAAATTGTTTTTGGAGAAATTTTAAGTGGTACTTGGTATGACAAGAAATTTTAGATTTTAACTGAATATTTATATGTGTTATGTTTATTAGAAAATTATATTTTCAATATTCTAAAAATGTAGCATAGCTCTTGAATTAACATATTTGTACATTATAGTCAGAAATTGTGATGCTAGTTTGATATTGGGGGTAATAGAGCCAAGTTGTTGTTTATGTTCGTCAAGATAGGCGATAACATTACAATATGGTTACCTTAATATTTTTATTGTCTGTCAATGTGGTTGCCATGGGGATAATGTATATTAGAAATAACTTTTATTGGTTTTTTCCCGCTGTAACCCTATTAATTTCAGATAAATTTAATGAAAATTTCTAATTTCTGTGTAATTTTTCTATTGTTTGTGTCTTCTGTTTAATTCTGTGCTATTTTCGAATATGGATATTTCTAAATTGAGTGAGTACTAGAATATTTTTTACGTTTAAAAAAAAAAATTACGTTCTTTGTTTGATGAAATTCGTTCAAGGAACTTGCAGTGAAAGTTTCATATTGCAAGCTTTCACTACTTTGTAATTTGAATTCTTAATTAATTTTAACATACATTATGTAATTATTTTATTCATAATGTAATACAAAAATGCAATTCTTACCATGTGTAATAATCATATAATATTTGTTATTTACAATTGTTTCTTTTCTTTTTACATTTATTTATAAATATTACATATTTAGTTATTTATAATTATTATGTTATTTATATTTAATTAAGATAAAATATAATATTAACAGATTATTATATACTGCTTATAGCCGCCATATTGGATTCCATTCCAGCAACAAGAAGTGCTGCTTGGCGCTATTACCCCCGATATCAAACTAGTTCCATTATAATGTTAATCAAATACTTTAATAAGGTCTTATTATCAGAATTTTAAAAAGTTGTTCTCTTAAAATGAGTCTCCATTATAAAATGCAATTGATTTTTTTTTAACTCATTGTAATCAAAAAGGTACTTGAATTTGGTTGAAATCCGCTAGCCTGTTTGTTATGCGAGTCTTTAAAATGAACACTGAAATTTTCCATTACAATGTCCTTCAGATTCAAGTGATTTTAATATATTTGATTTAATTATGTTTTGAATGAATGAATGAATAGTGATTTGTAAACATGAGGATTTTTTTGTTTTATTTCTTTTATAAAATTAAGAATTCCTTTTTGAGATATATCAATTGATTTAATAGATGCTGAAATTTTATTTTCCAGGTCAATTGAAATGCATATACTTGATGAAGGAAAAAAGATTAATTATGTATTGACTGTGCATAATTTATTGCACCCAATCATTCCTGCGGAAAGTTACTTTAAGGTATAAAAGTTCTTTAATTCGTTATTTAAATAAAATTGTTATTGGAACCATTATTTTTGACTCCTTGAAACACACACACTTCAAACTCTGTAATACAAAACTGGTTTATTCTGGAACTAGAAATAACATTTCATTGATGATGGATATATTTAAAATAGAGAAGAATATTAATGTAAGTTAGTTTAGTCTATGGGGTGGGCAATCTTTTTGGGTAAAGTGTCATTATCTGATTTAAAAAAATCATGCTACTTTGAACTTTTCTAGCAAAAATATGAAAAGGTGAAAAAATGCCACTTATTGGCTTATTAAGGAATTTTTATGTAATTAGCATATTTTCTTAGGCAATTCTGAGTAAAGTAAGAAACATAGAATTTTCCCCTGTAATCTTAAAATTAATATTTAAGTGTCTCATAATATCTGTAAGTGAAGTTAAATCCCATAGCCAATCGTGTGTAGCAAGCACTTGCTTGATATTTCATTGTTTTCTTCCAGATATTTTAAAAAACACTCCCTCTAATTCCAAAATATTGCAAGTGCGCTTCCTTTAGAAAGCCAGCCCGTACGACAAAAAGAAATTTCTTGTTTATTATTGTTTCAATAAGTCTCTCATGCCACTGTTGCAGCTCTGCTGTGGCATGCATGCCGCAGGTTGGCTATCCCTGGTTTAGTCAAAATAAATTATTACAAATAGAAGTAAAAACACTTTAGTTTTGAAGAAATGCTTTTTTTAAAGAAGATATCTGGCATCATGATTTTTACATGCTCTTTTATGCCATCACTATTCTATGTCACCAATCTATATTGTAATTCTTCCAAATGCGTATGTTACGTACTTGGATATACGATCAAATCTGTGTTTGAGTATAGTTCAAACATTACATTCTTGGATTTTTCATGTAAAACTAATAAACTACTAGTAGAATCACTCTCTGGGCCATGTTATTAAATCTGTTGTCCAAAAATTAAAGAAAATGAAACTTGACCAGACATAGAATAAACATAGAGAAGGCCGTGAAAAGCTGCATTTTCTTCTTGGGAGGTGAAGTTCTTCTGTTTTGGGTGTGTGTTTATCTTGCCAGATTGGTATAATTTTTTTTTTTTTTTTTTTTTTTTTTTTTGTCACCAATTCATGGTTTCAACTAGATCCAATGTAAAATTGTATACAATTTTCATATAAATGTCTTGTGATATCCATTTGCTGAAAAAAAATTTTTAAAACAAAATGCAATAAGTTTTTTAAGTAAAAGTTATACAAACTGTGTAGTAAATAATAGTTTACATGTTCAATTTAAAACTAATAAAGAATAATGAAAGCTGGGGAGAAGAGGGCATGTTATTTCATGAAAATAAGTGATTTGTTATAAGGGAAAAGAGATACTTTTTAACTTATCAAAGGAATCTGTAGGTTTGAACATTTTGTCAAGAAATAATTAAAATAAACATACAAAGTTGTACTGAGATCTGTTACATTGAAGTACACTCTAAGTAAATTTTCACAAGCTTACATTACAATTCTCTAAAATGATTAGTAGATGTAAATGAATCATTTAGTCCATATCTTAACGGATAGAATAAAAAATGCAGCATCTCAGGATAGAACTTTTAATGTTAATTTATGGTATGTAATGTATAAATTTAAAAAAAATTAAAATATAGCTAATTATGTGAAATGTAGCTTGAATTTTTATAATTCCCTGCCAGTAATAATATAAAAGTATTTATATATTATAACTATGTAATAATTAGTTATTTCTTTGTAGGTCAAGACAGATATGGTTGTAGTATTTTTAAAGAAAACATCTCCTGTGAATTGGCAATGTGTTACCGAAGTTGAAAAGAAATCAAAAGAACCAAAGTAAGTAAATAGTGATGTTTTTACGCAAAGTTGATTTATTCATTTTTAAACTAGAATGTCTACCCTAAAAAAACTTTTTTTGTCTTGTATTTTTCTTATATGATTAAAAATTATGTGTGCTTAACCTTTTTACCTGCCAAGGGAAAGCTACAGGATTCACTCCCCAGTGCCCCTGTTTTTCACACTGTTGCATGTAGTTATGCAGTTTTTAAGGCAGGAACTAAGGCATAAATAGATCCTTCCCTAATTTTGTCAGGATCATTGTATTGCATTCCAGAGCTTTTGGGATAGTTTTACTAAAAGCAGTGCAATGCAAAGATTCATACTTTGGAAAGGAAATGCATACATAAACCAGGGGCAGTAAATGCACCAATTGAGCAAGACATATTTTAATTATCCGAATGTATACTGCACTCTTTTTCCAATGTTATGCTGCTGAAAATTGGCTGCAGCTTAGAATTGAAGGCAGACAAATTCATTGAATGGAGGAAATTCAATAAGATACAATCAATTTCAGAGCAAATAAAGTTCATGGATGTATTTATGTTTTTGATACTGATAAAATAAATTATTCACTTCTTATTAGTTCTCATAATTTTTTTTAATTTTATGCGTATCAAATATTGTTCAACCATTTTATACTCTTTTTCTTTTTTACAAAAACATTGAAAATTTGAGGTGTAACATCGATGTTTGTCTAGATTCAAATTAGTGCAATATGGATGTCAGTGGCAGTTAAGAGGTCCTTACTTAACAGTAATTGTCTCTAGTGGAATAGAAATAAAACTGTTGTATTAGAAATTGTTTATTCAATAGAATTTTGCGTTTCATAATTGTTTTTAAAAACTTTATTTCTAATTGTATTATATTTAGAGTTAATTTTTATTATAATTCTAATTATAAACTGTAAAACTCTATTCTACAAAAGAGAGGAAAACATTCCCTGGTGTTGTTTTAACACTAGAAAGATATAAAATCTGATGTAGAGTTTCTTTACACTATAGTGGCCACACCTAGTGGTTAGGATCACTAACTCATGGCCAGCATGTGGTGTGTCAAGTCCTCATGTCACTGAAGACCTGCTGTTTATAGGAGTAATGCACATTAAATCTGTCGAGATACAAAGCTAGTGTGATGCAATAGCTTGGGGAGGGGATACCTGCTTAAGCATTGTCCTCGGCACTTGACCATGGGTCATAATTATGAGGTCTGCCCCAATAGCTCATACGTTATTTGATAGTGCAGTGTTGTAGCATTCACTTTTCATGTGAACAATTTTCAGTCTTAACATTTGTACAGATTTATAAGAATTTACATTATTGTTATTTTTGCATTTACATTTACTCAAAATGTTCGAATGATTAGGAAATGAAACCTCTATTAAGTCCTTAAGAATTGAGATTTCTTATTTGGGTTTTTCGACCTTGCAGCTCATGGTATGAGGACAAAAGTTTCCGAGTGACAACGAAATTCTATTTAATGAAAAATTTCTCTATGAAGACAGATTTAAATGATTAGTTTATTCTGAATTATCAGTGTAGTTCATTAATTGTGACCAGTAATACATATGAAGCATAAGTTCCTAATTGTGGTGTTACCTCCCCCTCTTCCAAGGGGCCACTAGCACTTTTCAGAGAAATGAGACAGTAATGTGTCTACAGGCAAATAGGGAGGGGGCATAAAGATGGTCAAAGAGTGGCACTCATGATTTGCCTACCTGTTAAGGAAATGTTATAAATACTTCGAAAATGTCTATTGTTTTCATGAATAAACATCTTATGCAGTTATTTTAATTTTAACTTATTTTATATACATCTGTGTATAAAATTTTAGTTAACAATATAGTAATGTAGGAAGAAATTGTTAGTACAATGTGTTGAGTATTTGAAGCAGATTTACTCACTTTCCTACAAGTAATCATTATCTAACAACCAATTATTCATTTGCCAAAGTTTTCAAGTGAAGCCTTACAGGCTGCAAAAGTATTATAATAATTTGCATGCTAATAATAAGAATGAAGATGTATCCTATATTCAAGGACTGAAAAGAAAATATTTTAAACAGCCAAGTAAATCAAACCTTTTTGCATCATTTTATAATTGAAAAGAGGATAGACTATGGACTTCAATATTGTAATATTTCATTGTTAATTGCTAAGGGGAACACGACACAATTTTGACAAAGAATTAATCTTGCATGTAGTCAAAGATGTTACAAGCACTGCTGTATAGTATGACATCATATAAAAAATGTCTCTAAATAATTTAAAGCAATGACGAACAAATGAAATAACTTTGAAACTTTCTTGTGATTCATTTTATTTATAAATAAGAAAAATGTCCAATAGTTATTATTTGCTAAATATTTGGAAATTAGTACTATGAGATAATCGATATTTAATACCATGAACTGGTTTTTTCAAGAGAGAAAAAATTCCTATTCGTAGTATTTTGTCAGCTGTTACAGATGATACAAGAAGTCACAAAGGTTTTAAAAGCATGTTTGAAACATGCAGTATCAAATATACCCATTGTTATTTATTGTCATCATTTGGTTAGAAAAAAATTTGAATGAACACCTGTATACATTGTTCCAATTTGTCAATAAAATTAGAAGCAGTTACATCATTAACTTTGCTGAGAAAATGTGAGGAGGAAACATTGCTTTCTGCTGCACATAAATGCTCTCAAATGTTATTTGTCTCGATCATTTGCTCTATTTGACTCAAAACTGGATTTCCTTGAACACACTGAAGAAACTGCATAAACAGATTACTCAAAAAATATTGCTTATTTGACACATGTATTTAAATTATGAAATAAATTTTCAATGCTATGTGATGAATTTGATTTAAGCAAAAACATCATAGTTTTTGTAGGAAAACCATTCAAACTGAATTTAGGTAGAAGTTAATGTAGCCTATTTCCCATATGATCAGTTTTTCCAAAACAGAAAGATTTACTTATTTACTACCAACATCGTGATAATTTTATGAAGCAATTCCTAGATATTTTAAGCAGGAATATATGTACTGTGTGAGATTTGATGTACTTTTGCAAATGTGAAACATGAGAACCATCAAATTTAGAAGAGCACCTGTAAAAATCTCAATGAATAGAAAAAACTAACATTAAAATTCAGAAATGGGTACAAAGTTCTTGCTTTAAAAATCAATACCATGAATTTTGGACAAGAGAAAAAAAAATTAGTTGCATTTCCTTCACTGTATTTACTTGAATAAGAGTTCAATGCAATAATTAATTTACTAACTCAAAGGATACAAATTGCACATTAAGGAAAGTGCAACATTAATGAATTTTTAAATACCACCAGCTTGAGACATCATTTATATATATATTTATTTAATACGTAATTCTTCACCACACTTGATGGTTATTTTAATAAAATTCTTCTTTACACAGATAAAATGGATACAGGTAAAAAGAAACATTTTATAATTTTTGATACAGTTACCTATCATCAAAGGAAAAGATTGAGATTTTGCTTGGTTAGGAAGGTTAAGGTAAAAGGTTAGGAATCTTTCATGTCGAGGTACATTTAGTGAGATACTAGTTCAAGAATAACAATTATTGGAGTAATAATTGTTAAGAAAAATTTACAGATTTGTAAATTGGAAAAATTCAATTTAAAGTATCTCCAAAGGTCAGGGTGAGAAAACTGACTCTTTAAGAGTATTTGTTTTGTAGTAATTTGTATTTGATTATCATTATTTAGCAATATATCTGAAATGTATATATTGTTGTTGTTGTTTCTTATCACACTATCTCCATAAAACCGAAAATCTCCAAGAAATCCAGAAATAAAATTGGATTTCTTAAAACCTCGTCAAAAGTAAAACTCAAACAATTAAGAATATTTGTAAAATTTATTATAAAATGTATTTATTTATGTATTTATTATTTTTAAAAATTTTTGACAAATTTCAAATTTCTTTCTTAGGACTCCAAAATTTGATAAAGAGGAAGATCCAGGTGCAAGTCTCATGACTTTAATGAAACAAATGTACGAAGATGGAGATGACGACATGAAACGTACCATAGCTAAAGCTTGGACAGAAGCAAGAGATAAAAAATCACCTGAAGAACTCATGTAATTTTGTTTATGATATATAAACTAGTGAGATATTTCATATGATTATCATCATATAATTTGTTAATTGTGTCAAATGTCAAGTAAAACTAAGTTTGTTAATTTTTCATTGGTTTTTCATTTTGGTTAAATAAAAAATGTTAAACAGATATTCAGTTTTATTTTTGATTTGTGACACTTAACAAAATTTGATTAGATTTTTGTGAATAAATAGTATCACTTTATTTTAATTTAATATATTTATATTCATTATAGAAGTTTTTAGCATACAGATGTACGTACAATTAATATTATCTTTTAGAATGTCTGTTGGAATTGTTTATTTCAGAATAATGTAATCCAGCTATGCATCTTTTGTACTAATTTACTAACTTGCAAAATCAAAGAAAATATTTTTTTATTGTGTATTCTGCCAAATCATTGAAGTACTTAAATATATGAAAAGTATTGCAAGTTCTGATCATTTCCTTTTAAAATAGTTTATAATAATTTAAATTAACATATGCTCCCCAATCTTGTGTTAGATTTCAAAAGTGCAATTAAATTTAAAAATTCTTGTTCATGCTGATAAATCAGACTTCATTATATCTGTGGTGAGAGAAGGCATAGCATGGGCTTTCATTGTGCCTGGGGCCGACTGGAAATCTCTCTATTTTAATTATTAGTCAAGAAAATTAGTAAAAGTTAAAAAAAAAAGCAATTATATATTTTTTATTTTAAAAACGCACATGTGTTTTTTTTATAGCAAAATCTTTTATACAATTGTTAATATCAATATGTATGTCATGTTCAACTGCCAGAATAGCTAAATTTGTTA
Organism: Trichonephila clavipes; assembly: GCA_019973935.1. NCBI lineage: Eukaryota > Metazoa > Arthropoda > Arachnida > Araneae > Nephilidae > Trichonephila > Trichonephila clavipes. The sequence continues at coordinate 547,242 of BMAU01001320.1, forward strand.
GCCTTAATGTGGACATTGTCCATCTCGGATAGTTTTTTATATATTTTAGCTAAGAGAAGTTTCTGTCTCAACTGGCATTACTGATAGAAGATGTTAAAAAAAAATTTCAACAAGTTTGGTAATCCATCTTCAAGTTTGGACTCAATAATATATATATTTCAATAAACCCAGAGAGCCGGACTTAACGAGTTCTTGGTGCTAGTTTGATATTGGGGGTAAAAGCGCCAAGTTGTTGTTTATGTTCAATAAGATGGGCGATAACATTACAATATGGTTACCTTAATATTTTTATCGTCTGTCAATGTGGTTGCCATGGGGATAACGTATATTAGAAATAACTTTTATTGGTTTTTCTAGCTGTAACCCATTTAATATCAGACGATTTTAATAAAAAAATCTTAATTTCTGTAAAAATTTAACCATTTTCAGTGTAATTTTCCTAGTGTTTGTGTCTTCTGTTTTAATTCTGTGCTATTTTCGAATATGGATATTTCTAAAATGAGTGAGTACTAGAATATTTTTTTCTTAAAGGAATAAGTGTTGTGCTTTTGATTATCGCTATAAATCGTTTATTTTCGTTTTAAAAATGTTTTTTTTTACATTCCTTGTTCGGTGAAATTCGTTGAAGCAACTTGCAGTGCAAGTTTCATATTGCAAGCTTTCACTACTTTGTGATTGCTATTCTTAGTTAATTTTAACATCATTATGTAATTATTTTATTCATAACGAAAAAAATGTAATTATTACTATGTGTAATAATCATTTAATATTCGTTATTCATAATTGTTTCTTTTAGCATTTATTTATAAACATTATTACATACTTTATTATTTATAATTAACTTATTTTTTTATAATTATCTTATTTATTTATATAATTAACTTATTTCTTTATAATTAACTTATTTTTTATAATTATCTTATTTATTTATAATTATCTTATTTATTTATAACTATTTCTGTTTATAGCTATTCTTGTTACTTATAATTATGTAATACGAGTTCTCTTATGCATTACTTTTTATTTTTTTACAATTCGACGATTATTCTTTTTTATAATTATTTAATTACATCATGATTTTTATTTCTAATAACTGTCATAAAATTGTATTATATGAATGTAATATATAATTACGATAAATTAATATAAGATTATTATATGCTGCTCATAACACTATTATTAGTACATGTTACTTTTTATTGCATAATATTGTTATTCATTATTTATTGATTGATCTAGGTTATTCTCAATCTCTTCCTATATCCTTTATTTGAAATACATTTCAATGTATTTCAAAATAATTCTTTAAAATTATTGTGTTTCATTGAATTACCGTTAGGCCCGCCATATTGGATTTCTTTCCAGCTACAGCAAACGCTGCTAGGCGCTATCTTATCGCACCAAGCAGCGCTTGGTGCAATTACCCCCGATATCAAATTAGTTCAGAGTTCTTTTTTACAGCCTGGGTCTGTTGTGGCCTTGAAAGCTTGTAGATCTATGTGAAGTTGGAATTCTTCTTTATTAATGTCTTGAGGAGTAGGTATGGCGATCTGAAATCGATTTCTCAAGCAAAAAATGGATTTTTTAAATCAATATGTAGCACTGAATCGATATTTCATCCTGAAGAATCTACATTCAATTTTTTTCCTTTTTGGTAAAAACCATAAAAAACAAAGAATTTAAATACTATTTATCGCAGGCAGTTGTGAACCTGAAGTATGATCCTATACTTTACTGGTAAGAACAAAAAAACTCTATTTATCATCACGTTCACTCAATAGCCATAATATATTTGAGTATCGTGGGATCATCTGTTCCTTGTGAGTGCCTTTTTTTTTTATTGCTGGCAACATTGATAGAGTTTAGCGGAACCACATGGATCCCAGAAGACTTGAGAGACTGTTGTTTTTAAAAAGTTTAGATATTAAGCTTTGGGGGAACTATAAGCTACATAATCTATTTTCTAAACTTTTTAATGGCACAAATACATTTTAATGACACAAATACATAAATACACAAATGAAATCGATCTTTTAAACCTCGATTTTTGTTTTTGTGAATCCATTCATCCGGTTGCAATTCGAATCGAGAATCGCCATCCTTATTGAGGAGCTTGTTCTAAATTAAGTTCATCTATGATCAATATCACTTCAGGTCTTAAAAAGGCATATTTATGTGCTAGATTCGGCAACTGTTGGAATCATTCTCGAATTTCAGCAGTTACTCTTGTCTTACGAAGAAAACATCGTTCGCCTCAAATCATCTTTGTACCATAACTGAACATCTTTACTTTTGTCGCCAAATATATGCTTCTTCCCGATTCGTCTTGGGGGTTTTAAAAGAAATTTCAAGCTCTTCATATAAACTTTAAGCATACATTAAAGCATCATCCATGAATTCCTCTTGTTCTACTTCTAACTCGGTCTGTAAAGCATGTATTTTTCTTAGCACATTGATGAATATTTGGTCCTTCTGTTTGCAAATAATTTTGAACATCATTGACTTCAAACAGTACCGGTTGCCAGAAGCCTAAGTAACATAAAAACAAATGCAATCGCCACAGCACGACTAATAAACATTCTGCATCTGTGCGTGAATAAAAGCTTTCACTCATTTCTGTTGGTTTCGTGACACTGGCGCAATTTGGAGTTTGAAATATTTTCTGAATTTAAATATTGTTGTGCTTGCCGTTGCCCAGGGCCCCCTCTGCACCCCCTACGCTACACCACTGGGAGAAGGGAATGTATTGAATATGATTGTATCACAAGAACGTATATGTTTTGTAAACATTTTATTTATTCCTAATACTTCAGTTGGTGCAGAAGAATTTTTAAGGTTAAGATATGTAAACTGAATTAATGGGGGTAAGAAACTATTGGTTTCTTATCAGTTATATAAGGACCATGAAGAGATAACTGGTAACACACATAACCAAATTCTGGCTTATTTTAGTTGCTAATATTATAAGTAGGTAGTTCATCATTAATTCTAGTGACATTTACTTTGTTACACTGCTGCTAGATTTATTTTGTATATAAAAATCTGGAAATTGTTAAATAAACGAAGTTGCAAAAAAAAAAAAAAATTACCCCAAAGTAAGGAATTTTACCACGTCAGCTTTTTTAACCAAATGGTTGCATAATGTTGGTTAACAGCATATTTTATCTTTGCTTATGTGATGAATTGGTTCTCAGAACCTAGGATTATATTTACAGAGACCTTATGGTTGTTTTCTGCTCTGCAGTTTGTTGTAGTGTTAATGTCAGATGGACTTTAAACGTGAAACGCAACTGTAAATTAAATATTGCCAATGCTTGTCTTGATGATTATAATCCACATATTACGTGATATTAGCAAATATTTTAAAGTAATGGAAACACACACACACACTAATTTACATAAAGCTTTGATAAGCAAGTCATCTTTGTGTGTAAAATCAGTAATATCTCTCAGAATGGTATTGTACAAAATCTAGCATGATTTTTAACAGTATTAAATCATTCCTTATAGATATTTGTGAAAAGTCTGGTAGAGAAGCTGAGTGGCAGGTATCAGATGCAAGATGATGCCAATGGAGTTTTGCTATTTCCTCTGCATGTTTTCAAACTGTTTGAGAAGGTAGCAGTAGTGTAGTGGTCGGTCCCAAGTTTGTAGCTGGCATGTCACGAGCCTTCGTGTCACTGAAGACCTGCTGTGTTAAAGGGGCTGATGCACATTACATCCATTGTGTCTCGAAAGTCCTTATGTGGGAATGGGATAGTAGTTAGGAGAGGAGAGTGCCATCACAGGTTTTGCCCTCAGCACTTGAACCATGGTTCAAAATTACAAGATCCATCATTAATAGCCTCCATGTTTTTTTAGTTACGATATTAATAAAACTCATTTAAATTGAACAAATTTAATTGTATAAAGTGAAAAGCATTATTAATCTAAAAATATCTCGTGAGAGAAACCTTTTTAATAAAGGATGTACGTAGTTGGAATAATTTAATAATCTGTTAAAAATAATGTAAGATCTGTAAAATTCCATTCCTAGATATATTCAGTGATTTTATGTGTTAGAAGTAACGCATATATATTATCAATTAAGCTTTATATATGTCCACTTAGCCCATCTAAATTATTTGGACTTCTAGGGTGATAACATGGCTTGCAAAAAATAATAATCCACAATATCTCAGTTCACAGTTGAAAGAAAACATCTTTCGAAAGTATATGTATTCATCCCGCATGGAGAAGAATGTGAGTGATTTGTTAGGTTGTATCACTTTCTTCCATTTGTTGTTCAATATGTTCATGATACCATTTAAGATGACAAAAATTATTAGAATTGCTACTTGGGTTTTTTATATTTTTATGTGTCTTACAGTTATCATTGAGGCTAGTTGAATCTGCTGTAATCGTATTTTTTTGTCTGAAAATTATCAATATTCATTCTTATTTGTAATTATTCATTACATTACTGTAAATGAAAACATTGTGTTTACTGTGAGACTTTTATATTTGCTTGTTGAAGATGTTATTAAAAAGTAAATTAAATGCGCCTGCATTTTAACAAGCTTTTTATTACATCAAAAGCATACTTTTGATTTTGAAAGTAATGTGAATCACAATGAACTAGTGAAAGTAACTTATAATCTAAATTAATAAAATGAACTTGCATTTTAAATTTTTTTATTAATTATCCTTTTTTTAGTTCAAACCTTAACTAAAATATCAAAAAACAGGTGAAAGTGAGGATTGAATATTGTAAATATTTGAGAACATTAAATTTTCTTTTCACCTATGCATATTAGAAAATATTCACTTTTGCAACAAACATGAATATAGATGGGTATTTTGTTATCAAGTTTACACAAACATGCATGCACACAAAAACTAAGAAAACATGTTTCACTTGAAGAAATATACTGAAAAAATTGGTGTCAAAAGTGTTGCTTTAAAATTTAATGAAATTTCAAAAATAAGATTTCCAAACTCTAGATTTTTTTCCTAATTACATATCAATTCTCAAATGTATACTTTTAAAATACATAAAAGTTTTCCAAGTTTTTTTTAAGACATTGATTGGATTCAAGAATTGATTACTCTTCACTGACAGATAGCCACAGCTTAAGATCTAATATTATTTTAGGAAAATTTGTTGCTCATTCTATTTTCATACTTCAGGGTAAATATTTATGAGGGAAAAAAATTTGTTTACAAAACATGTTTAAATAGTTTAATTTCCTGGACATTTGAATTTCAACCAATTTGTAAATTTCTAATAACTTTTTTTTTAAAAAAAAAGTTAAATCCAGTTTTATTTTAAATTTAAGAAAATGTGAAAAGAGGTTAATATTCATTCTTTCTTTCTTTTAGAATTCATATAAAGTTGCTCTCATGAAATATTATAAAATAAAGTTTGGATCACACACACATTTTTACATGCAAGAACATTTTTAATTTTAAAGCAAAATGTACTTTGCAATGATGTAAACCAGGAATGGCCAACCTTTTTGGGGCAGAGTTTGTCTAATTCAACCATATTTCAATAAAATTATTTAAAAATCTAATTTTTCAGAAAGTCTATGCCTGCCACTGTTGCAACTCCACTGTGGCACGCATGCCACCCTTGATGTAAAGTCTTTTAAATCATGGGTGTCAAAACTCAAATGCTAACTCGGGCCAAGGTGGGCTGCAAAAAAATCAATATTCATGTGTGGAAACATAAATTTATTTCAAATAATACATTATAATAAAAATAAATAAAACAACACAAATTTAATGTGTTTATGTCCTGACACTTGACATCTCTCTCTTCTCTGCTTTTACCTTTCCGATTTCCGGAGAAATTTTGATATTTTACAATATATTATTGCTTGCTGATATACCGACCAGACTGCAAAAATCTTCCTTGTAGGCCATAAGCTTGGCACCCCTGTATTGACTGATACAGCTGTGTCTGAGACATTGTTATATCAGCAACAGTAAAAATGCTTGACAGTAAATAAAACTTCGAATTGTTATTTAATATTAATGCATTCATTTTTTTTTTATAAAACAAACTTTTTCCAAGTAGAATTTAATAACCATGAATTAAAACATTGCTGCACAACAAGAACACTTTTAATTTATAGTAAAAAACATTTATTGCATTTTTTTTATATGAAACATCTATTAAAAATCACCAGGCAAAGTTTAAATTTCAACATAATGTAAAAGAAATTTGAAAATAACATCTTTGTTAACACATGAGGTAGTTTGCCACAAATACTGAGTGCACATGCAGCAAAGAGAATTAGCTAGTATATTTTAAGATGAATACAAACATTAAAAAAATACATGTTCAATCAGCCAGATACACATTTTTAATATAAATAAAGTGATTACTCTTAATATTAAATGCCCTTGTATATTTAACAGTGAAGATATTGTATAATTAATTCTATAAAATAGACATATACATAAGTTTTAATAAAGGGAAATTACACATATCCAATGTATAAAGAAAGGAAATTAAACACATGGCAGTAAATGTTTTAATCACAGTCTTAATTTATCAAATTAGTTATAGCTTCTATAAATCTCTTGTAATTGTATCACAGTTTTTGAAAATCAAACAATTTTACCATCTATATGCAATGGCATAACTGCAGTTCTGAACTGTAACTCATAGGAAACAGTTACACTTGAAAAACATTAAAAGAGTATAACTTTTCTAAAAAGTGATACATTAATAGGTGTTAATGTAAGAATTTCACTGTACAAAAATTTGTTCCCCTTCTTGAATCCTCAAAATTTAAAACTAATTGTATACAATTTTAAAATATTTTATAAATAAATGTAAAAAAAATTATAAACTTCAAAAATTTAACAAACAATTTTTCATCAATATTTTTTTCTCCAACATTATATAAAATTTAAATAGATTATTCACATAAACTTAATGTTTATTCCATAAAAAATACAGTAAAGAAGTTCATTTCTTAGAGATTTATCAGCAATCTGAACATTAGAAAGAACTAAATTTCAAACATTCTAAGTTTTAATGTATTTCTTTAAAAAATCTCGAGAAAATATGTAAAATTTTTATTTTAACAACATTTCATATCAATTTTCATTTTCAATCTCTAAATATATTTAAATTTTAATAAATGTAAACATATAAATTGTTTGTCAAATATACAATCACAGAGAAATTTGTACTGCATAAAATATATATATAATATACATTATATATGTACACACATATAACAATGACTGAAGCACACACAATGACTTATTAATACATAGAAAGCACCATTATATAAAATTTTCCAAACAAAACAAAAGTATTTTGCATGATTATTATGCATTTCTTAATGATATCTACTTTTCAAATACTGATTAATTGTAGTTAAACTATACTAAAATGACTTAGTTGCAAAAGCAAATACTTAGAGAATACATCTATTATATTTTATTTTAACATTAAGAATATATATAATTTCATACGTAAAATACCATCTGAGCATTTACATAAAATAAGTTAATATTGTAAGAATATATTCAAGAGTTGAAAAACGAACTTTTAGCTGCATTAAAACTAGAAAAAGAAATTAAAATTGACATGTTTAAAAGTCCATTCAATTAATGAGTAAGAATAATATATAAAAGGGCCATTTCATGAAATGCAAGATATACCATAAGTAACATTCTAAAAAGTTCAATAGATCTCAATACGAATTTTATAGTCAAAAGTTAAAAATTTTTGACTGGTACAGAAATTGGTATCAGTTTTACAAATTACTAATCTAAAAGATGCTTGATATTTATTAACTTACCTTAATTTTGAGTTGAAAATATGAGTGTATAAAGAATTTCCTTTTGTGATAAAACTAATATTCAATAAAAAGCACCATAAAATTGTTAATTTGTATTTCTGACATTTTTTTTATCAAACATGAGATGCAGAAATCAAACTATTGTGCTATTTTATGAATAACAAAATATGCGATTAACATCATTATTCAAAATAAACTTTTAACAAATATATAGTAAAAACAGCAACAACAATAAAAAACATGTTATAGAAGTTCAATTTAAAAAAGAATTTCAACAAATTTCTTTACACTGCAAGCAATGTATTTTACTCTAAATGATTTATGACTATGTACACAATCACAATGAGTGATACAAACAATAAAACAGTGATAACACATTTAAATATCTCATTTCTGCCTTTTTTCCATTCGATTCTTTTCGTAATGTCTTGCCCAAAGTATGAAAATACAAATAGCAGCACTAATGCTAAACAGTACTAAGGAAAATACTTGAACTGACCAATATTCTGCCAGAGGATAGTATTCTTCCAGCTTTCCACGTCTATCCTTCATGTCAACAATAACTGCACTCATTTGATGGTGAGTAGCCATAATTCCTGAAATGTGAAGCAGTTGGTGACTGTTCCCAAAAAAGTCAAATTTACCTGGAGCAAGTCTTTCAGGTAAATGGGAAGCATAAAAAAAGAATATACAGAAAGAGAAAAAAAATTGCAGAATATAATGTTCAGCAACTGCTGGATCCACATCCACGCTGAAGGTCACTCTGTAAAGAACTGGAATGCTATCCCATATCCAAGGCAAAGCAAATGCCCCTAGTCGGAAAACTTTTATCCAAAATAAATTCTCAATGAAACGGGAGTAACATGCTGATATAGAACATGTAATTGATAGAAAAACTAAGATTTCCAAAAAATATTCACCCATAATAGTATGGGCTAGTTCTTCAGGAAATGAATAAGCTTTTATCAGTAAACCAGCTCCATACGCATACAAACTGAGTCCGCCGTAGTCCAAGAAGAACCAAACATGGCGAGCCATATCAGATGTACTGCAGAATGTATGTGCCAAGGCACTGATAAGAGGATAAATACATATTGTAATCATATATACAATAAATGGCCAATAGTAAGAATCATTGTACGCCCTTAAAACATCCCAAAAGAATACTAATTGGTACACAAAGTAAAAAGTAGGAATAAAATGTGTCCAAAAATTCAGTGTTTCATTTGTGGCAAAGAATACACTTAGAGCACATTCTTTCACAGAACTTGATGGAGAACGATAACCTGTTAAAATAGCAACTTCTCGTAGGTGAGGTGGAATTTCTTCATCTTTATACAGGGGAATATCTGGAGCTGAATTCAATACTTGACTCATCTTCGTTTTATAAGCATTAAAGAAGAAAAAGCTGCAAAAGAAATTGAATTTAATCCTGATTATTGTAGAAATAAGCGTAATAAATACTACTGATGTTATTATTCTAGAAATAAATATTTACAACATATAACATAAACGTTTCTAGAAAATAAATTTTACATGAAAGGAATCCAAACGAACAACAGCTCTTTTCCCCAAAGATTTTGGGAATTAAAGGAAAAAAATATTCATCCATCTAGAATAAATTCCAGCACACACATTTGAAACTTAAAATGTGAATAATTTTTATGGGTGTTACAATATGTAAATAATAATAATAATAATAGCAGCTTTGATTGATTTGAATATATTTAGCGCAGAAAATCTTAAACAAATCAACAACCAGTATTTAGTCACTAAATATTCATTATATAGCATAGTTTTTAATCAAGGTTCTCATTCAATGGACATCAAAGGGCAAATTCAATACACTTAAGCAAAGCTTATACACAACCTCAGCATAAACAATTGAATATGTTTTTCTATAATGCTCTTTAATAATACGAAAAAATATAGTTAAATACAGTGTAAAATTTGTAATTCACATGTGTTCTAAAAAAAGTATAACAATTAATCCAGAAAGAAATATTTCCACTTTTAAAAAGTATCAAAAAGAGAAAGGGAGATACCAATTTTAAATTATATATTTTTTATTATTTTTTTCCCCACATATAAACTATTTTTTGAAAAATCAAGATAACTTTTTTTTTATTTTGATGCAAAAAATCACAAATTTACTATTTCAAAAAGAATTAATACAGAATAATAAAAGAAATCTTTGAAAAAATCATCAAAGATGTAATATGCATGCATGCATTTTGAAGTTAAGGTTTATAAACAGAATTTTTTCCTATTAATAAAATTCCTAGTTATGAAAATATAACAAATCAATTACTTCTATTAGAAATGTATTGCATTATATATATATATATAGAGAGAGAGAGAGAGAGAGAGATAAATATTAAAATTTTGATAATTTTATCATTGAAATTACCTTATTCTTCACAAAAATGGCACCATAATTTATGCATTCCCACAGATATATATTTGATATCTTACGCCAAAGCAATGTGAGAGTTATCAATGACGAACAATGTGAATTCTGAACTTTGGACAAGTGATGAAGACACCCCACTCTCTAAATTTCCACATCACACCATGAGAACTTTAAACTTCAATATTCCTAATTTTCATCAGCCACTATACAAGGCTGGTCTTCAGTGGCATATATATATAGCTCTTGTGCAACAAACTATTTTGTTAGAAATTAATTTGTGAACATTCATATATAATAAACCAGGCTTATCTTTTTTTTTTAATGGAGAGAATGCACATGTATGAATCCATGAACAACTGCAATTATGTCAGTAGTTTTCATTAATGTGTTAAGGAAACATAACAAATTTTCTCTCAAAGTTTCCTCTTTCCTCATCATGATTACTCATAATAATTTAGTTTGTGAGCTATTAATTTTGAAACAATTATCAACAGCTTAGTCAATAACAATTCATTTTTATAGTAAGGTTATTAATTTTAAGAGAAGAAAATATTACAAGAGTACTAATTGAAAGTAACTTTTTCCCATCATTACTTTTTCATATCTCCTTTCAAAACTTTACTATGTACAGTGGGCCACAAAAGTGTTCGTACACTTGCAATTTCTTATAAAATTTAATGTTTTCGACTAATAAAAATTAATATATTGTAATTTTGTATGATATCTGCAACTTGCTCTTAGTAGAATAACATAATTAATTTTTTAAAAATAGTATAACTATTTTTTAAAAAAATTAATCAAAAAGCTACTAAAAAATTTTGCAACAAAAGTCTTCATGCACTTTACAAAAATTTCAACTTAGCTTTAAATATTCTATTTCTTTCTTGATTTAGTACTTAGTAGGATATCTTTTAGTGTCCACAACAACTTTTAAGCGTCTTGGTATTAATTTAATCAGTTTTTTTTTGTAATTTCTGCATCGACTTTTCACCATTCTTCTGTGATTATTGTTTTTACTTCCCATTATGCGTTTATATATGTCGTATTTTCTTTTTTTTAAAATCAGAATCTCACCAAATATGTTCTACTGGGGGGGGAGGTAAAGGGATTGAGGAGGTGTTTTCATAATTTCGGGACAGTTATAGAGACACTAGTGGCAGACATTGAGAGCACATTTCTCTGCCTAAGGAAATTATGACATTTTTGCAATTTTTATTTTTTATTGAAATTTAATTTGTAGGGAATTTTAATTTAACATTTTCTATAAATTGTCTACCTCAATTATGATGAGATAGTAAAGTATTATTTATACTTGGAACTTCATAATATAACTTAGTGATTTCCAGAGTTTCTAAAAAAAATTTTTTTTAAGGATTCTTTTTTTAAAAGCAATTTTGATGCTTACTGCTTTGGCTTTAAAGAAACATTTTAGATTTTCTCACACTTTGATACCAACTGTCTTTCTAAAAAATACATTAGACTGTTTGTAAGATTATCTTTAACAAAAATGACTAATTTATTAACAAAAGCAATTTATGTTATTTTCTTTACTTTACTAACTACTTTTTTTTTTTTGGGGGTACTTGAATTTCTACTATTTTTTTGTACTTTACTTATATACATGTACTTTACTTACAAGAAAAAGAAAAATATTCTTATTTGTTTCATGAGTGATAGATTAATCTGAAACAAATATGATTTCTTTTAAGCATCTAAATGTTTATTTTATTAATCTCATTAGAAAGAAGATATTCTTTACTTTTCTTTTTCTTTCTTTTTGACCACTTGAAAAATTATTGAACTGATAACGTACATCATGATTCATATTTAGAAATATATCTGATATCCAATTTGATAAGACAAGAATGGAATGTGTTGACTGATGAATGGTTCCTAAAATAAATTTTGATTTTTGAACAGATGATGGTTTTCATATGATACTATGACAGAATCTAGGTACTACAGACATCATTCTAAGGTATATTCAGTGACTTCTGAATCTTATTCCAAAGCAGTAGGTTTAATACTTTTAAAATTTATATTGTAAAGACATTATAAAATTAACAAAAGATAGCATTTTTTTTTACTTGCGTACTTTTCCGTTTTGGCGGCCGGTTTTTGGCAACGATTTTTTTTTTTTTTTTTTGCCAAATTAAACACCAAACACACACAAAATAAGGTAATAATTTCAATTCCAGATTCAATTCTTAAATTATTATTTTACAGAAGATGTATCAAATTTTTAATTGCTTTCAACAATGAAGAAAAAAGGGTTAGTTTTTTATATGCAAGCGATTTTTTTTTTGTTGCACTTTTACTGCCCCTCCCCCACCGAAACCGAAAAGTACCAAAGTGCATACAGTGCAATATACAATATGTCACTATATTTCTCTAAAACAAATTCAAATTTTGTATTGCACAGAACAAACAGAAAACTACTAAAAAAGATGAACAATTTAAATTCCTAGGAATAAAACGCAAATTTTTGCTTTAATTAAAAATATTCAAATAAACAAAACTATGACTAACTTTTTTGTTTCTTCACTCAGACATAACTTGGACATAAATAAATTAAACTTCGTCTGGACATCTAAAAGAAATTTAAGAAAATTACAGAAGACTAGAAAAATCATTTTCTAAAGAAAACTGATACTGATTTACACAAAAATACGCTACATAAATAATTTTTATCAAAACAAACACCAGAAACGCTCACAAAATTTTCCCAGAACACAAGCACATTGCACAAAACCAATCAACTTAAACTATATTTATAACTTACTTCATTTTCTTAAGCATTATTCATCTAAAACCGATCCCACCGAGGCGCGTTTAAAAAATATGAACCGTTCTAATTATAGGATATGACACAATACAATTGAATATACAGGATGCAACACTAGACCAGACGAGCTTCATTCGAAACAACTAGTCTTAAATGCTATATCCTGCATAATCAAACAAAAATTATTATGATGGTTAAAATGGTAAAAGTAAAAAAAAAGGAATTTTCAACATACATCAGAATTAAGCAGAACAGGTCCTCCATAGCAACTAAGCATTCACACACAAGTCACGAACACATGGGGAAACAATTAACATTTTCTAATGTAGTTGTATTAACACTTACAAATCCAAGTCCGGAAGAAAACTGGAAAAAGTCTGTTCACTTTTTTAAAGTGATTTCCGAAAACCGTATCATATACTTTAGAAGCCATAGCATTCCAGTGGTAGCAGTCCGTGTTTCAGCGTGTGATCCCGTCCCTACAACACTCTACCTCAGGTTTTCTTTTTCTGTGGATTCCGATTACATCAGCGCAACACAGCGCAGAGTGGGAAGCAACGGTGAAGGGGAAGCAGGGATGAACGGAACGGAAACCCGACCTTGATAGCGCCATCTTTTTTTTCTTCCCATCCAGGTTTTGTATTTGTTGTTTATGGTCACGTGCACGCTGATCACGCCTGGGTAGAGTGTCGCAAAATGGGATTTTGAGTTCGAAACGAAGAGCAACAGCATATGTATATTTTAGGGGGTGAAGGATTGGGACTATGATTGCAAAGAGAATGGAGTATTTTGAAGGTGAGCGCGCTGAGTGTCAAGAAATTTAGGGTACACATTGCATAGAAAACTGTCGAAAACTCCTGCAGTTTGTATTTACATATATTGAATACATATATTACATATATTGAATATATATATTACATATATTACATATTTTGAAATTTACATATATATTTTGCCTTTCAAAAATTAAATACCGATTTAATGTTATAGTACAGAAGACGATATAGAGAATACATTTTGTTTGGAAAAATTGACTAATTCAAACTACGCTGTGGGTTAAAGGAGTTAAAATATATGTTATTAATCTCAGCTTTTTGTAGACTGAAAAGATATGCAAAGTTTACATCATATTCTCTAAAATTAATAGAAGATAACATTTAACAACTGATAACATTCATAAAATTTTAGCAACACGACTAAGAGTTTCTAAATTTTTATACTAAGTATATTTTGTTTTGAATTGACTCAGTGGCGCACACAGGGGGGGGCTAGGGGTCCGGACCCCCCAAAGCTCTTGATTTTTTTCCGATTGATTATAATTCTAAGTATATAGTACGGAAAATTTAATTTAGTTTTTGTCATTAATATTTTTTATTGGTTTTTTACTGTGTTTTGTTCCCGAAAATCGACAAAATCAAAAGCAGCATGATACAAGAATGATGAACTTTCGACCCCGGAACCCCCTTTGAAAAATTCCTGTGTGCGCTACTGAATTGACTAATATTTTATTGAAACAGTGACAAAATGTACAGTACAGTCCCGATAATCCGAACAATATCGGACCGACCCCTGTTCGGATTACGTGATTGTTCGGATTAGCCGGAGTAACAGCGAAATCACTATTTGAACTGGGAGTACGGGTTATGTTGTACAATTTTTCACACTAAACATTAGTGGTTCTGTTCTGTAGTTTATTCCATTTTAAAATTTGTACCATAACTTGATGTACAGTGCGTGAATATTAAATAAAGAACTGTTTTGAATTAAGGTTTATACTGTTTTATATTGAAATATTCACCGATTTTTTTTTTCGTCCTTAAAATTATAAAAAATTTTCCGCGGAGCCGTTCGGATTAACCGGATGTTCGGATTAGCCGTGTTCGGATTAGCGGGACTGTACTGTATTACATTTATCAATTTTGAATAACGTGTCTTCATTGGATCTGTAATTTACAAGAAAGAAGTAAACAGTAATTACTCAATTATCGATTGCTCGAAAATTGTATACATTCGTCAAATTTATATTTATTGGTTTTTCAAAGTATGAGTCTTCACAGAATTTAGCAAATTACTAGAAAACATTTTGCTCAAATTAACTATCGTGCAAAATAATAAAAATTCAGTTAAATATGTTAATGGCTTTGAATAAGAATTACACACGGAATTTCGCAATTTACAAAAAGAGTTTTATTCAAATAATAATTGAATCAGTAATAATAATTAATTAGTCCTAACCCATGAATACGCCACGGGTTTATCGTAAGTTTACTGTGATGTATATTGAATTAAATTTCTTTCAAAAAGGGGGGGGGGAATTAAAGGGAAACAAAAATAAATATAAGTATGAAAATTAAGTTCTATTTAATTGACTATACAAATAGTTCAGTGTTATAATACGAACAAATGCTTACATATAATGAGATAAAAATATACAGGTATAAAAAACCAGTTTTATTCTTTTGATTTTTTTTTATTTTAATTATTACTTAAAGTAACATATTTAATTTTAACAATCACAAATTAATAATCTTTACATAAATTAAAGAATCATATAAAACATAAAATTTTTACTCTTTATTTATCAATAAAATTTTAGAGTATACCGTGAAAGTTTAATTATAACAAAGAATACATGTATAGAGATAGTAACCATTTTCATTACTTTAAGTATCACTTAAGCACCTGTTATAAAATTGTAAACAATTTTTTTATAATTGTTCTACAAAAAAAATCAGTTTTTTGTGTTATGTGAATCGCTTTTTTTTTATTTCTCCTGCGCAATATGATAACGAGAACGAAAACAAAAACTTTGTAATTTAGCAAGAATCGCGGAAATCGATATCATTCTTCGTAAGTAAATAATTAATTATTTAAAAAAAAAGAAATTGTATTCACAAAAAAATGTTTTCCTATAGATAATTTTCAACTTAATTTATTAGGCTCATTGTTTCTCAAATTAAAAGAATTATAATAACAATTCTTCAACATGGCAGAAGCTGACTCCTGTAACGCTCCCAATTGTTCTAAAGACGTCAAGCGAATCTTGTCAAGCGTTACACTATTTTAAGGCGTCTAAAAATTGTCGTCCTCTCGTCTAGACTTTTTTGCACAATACATGTAGAGAAAAATATTGAATCAAAGTCGCGCGACACTCATAAACAATCTTATGTCGATATGCTATAAACATTGTTTACAGAGACAGTTGTTATTACATCACAAAATTATGAATCTGCAGACGAAAAATTTCAAGCGACCTTGATACAATATTTGGTTTTAAGAATTCATTTACTTTCGACATAAATGGATTCTAGAGGAAATATCGTAATTGATATAATCCTGTAATGATAAAATAATAGCAATGCATGTCCTTAATGGAAATAACGAATGACATAAAATTTGCTGCGATGTAGGAGAAAATTGTAGAAGGATAAGTTCATTGACTTCCACTGAATTCATCGTAACGTTTTTTTAAAATACTCAAGCCTCGAAGAAGCTTTTTAAGATAGATGACGTTGAGGCTTCTTAATCTGCTGCTTCGTTATAACTTCACTAAGTAATGCTTGAAATGTGATACACAAATTCTTTTTACAGCTGGAGCTTAACGTGTTTTTTTTTCTCCTTCGGTAGCTCAAATTTAAACGAACGCTAGCCCCATTTCATTGAATTTTCGTATTTTCTCTCTTTCATGCACTTTTTTTCTTCTTCCATATTCTCTTTAGATGAATTTTTTTTAAAAAAAATCACTCAAATCGTGAAAAATATACATGTTGAAATTAATCAGTTTTTTATAGCTCTGAAGAAAAATGAAACAAATCTAAGAGCACTGTGACTTATTCACACTACACAGCTGAAAAATCGGCCTTTTTTTGTGGATAGCATAACACCGTTCCTGGGGTCTTTTCATCTGACATAGCCCCGGCAACCGATGACCGTGAAAAAACCCAATGGCTGGTCCCCTGCTAGCCGGAAAATACAAATGCAATTCAAGATGTCAGAAAGAAATCACCCCCCGTCCCAAGACCATGGAATGGAAAGGGAATTCCATTGAAAACACCGAATAAAACGGTTGTGTTGTCTCCTCCCTCACAAATAACGTATTCTGAACTATAATGAAATAAGCAATATTATGGATACCTTCAATGTAAATATTGAAATAAAAGCTGTGACGTAAGTAAACCAATTATTTAATTTCCAAACTCACGCTACCATTAATTTTATCAAACATCACACCACTTTCAAAATGGCTAACTTCAAAAGTGCTTTACAATAAAATGAAAATAGAAATATTCTTTTATGTTGAATTAGTAGTAGTGTTAACAGCTCAAAAAATAATTTTATTTGAACTGCAAAATCTCGATAATATAAAAACATAATTGTTGGAAATGTATTATTATTTGTATTTATTTTTTTCTTCGGGTGGCAACATTAGTAATAAAACTGTATGTTTTCTTTTTTCTGTGAGAAGCAACATTGAATATTACTATGCCATTGTTTGTGAATGGCAAGACTCTGTTGTCTCGAAGTTTGTTCGATTGTTATGAAAAACAGATGATTGAACAAAGCTTTGGTGTTCTTGAAAAGATTATTTGTGTTTCTTTAATTGAAATAACTAGCCACCGTAGTTAGTACCAGTTTTAATTAAAACTACTTCTCTACTCTTAGAAGTGGAAAAACTAAAAAAATTAGTTTAGATTTTCTTTTGGAAGTTTTAAGAATAATTGTTATTTTATTATTAAGGACACTGAAACAAGCCACTTTTCCACCGTAAAGAGAGTAACTCAGAATAATTATCATCTGTATGTCACTTATATATATACTGTCTCAAAAACACATTTTAATGTCAATCTAGTGGTAGTGAGATAGGCTAAAAACTAATTTTACTTAAACCATGAAATCTCGAAGATGCAAAAACATAATTGTTATTTATACTTATTAATGTTATTTCAAGGATTAAAAACTAACTAAGCTACTTTTCAACAGTAAAGTTAAGGGTTTTTCGGAATAAGTATCTTACATGTGTATCAAATGTATTTTTTTCCTGCTAAATTAGATGGTAAGCAGTAAAGTATATTTTACAGGGACAAGCTCATCCCTGTAAAATATTTTTACTACTTAGCATCTTTTGACACAATTGAAAGCCTTTTTTAGCGAGAAGCTCAATTTAGCCAATAAACTTTCGTTAAAGATTTATTTATTCTTTCGGGAAGGGGGGGGAACTACTATGCTCAATTGATTCTAGTTCAGACTACACATGAATGTATCAGAATTTTCTCTCTGTCGAATCAAACATATATAAGCAAGCCATCTACATCTAAAAGCGAATACACAAGGTGGTAAAGCCATCTCTCTTATCAATAATTATTTCATTTATTCACATATAATAACGGAAAATCTTCAGAAGATTTCATAAAAGTTTTAATCTTACTTTATAAGTACAGATAGGTGACTAAAAGGTATTTATTATGCTTCCATATTTTGGTATTAAATATATCTGACGTTTAATTAAATATACTGCATTTGCGTCGCAAATATTCAAGTACAGAGAGAAATTATTTTTACAAAAAACAAAAACAAAAAAAAACGATAGTTGAAATTAAACTTACTAGCATTTTTAGGTCCAGAAATGTCCGTCGGTTCAGCTCCAATTGTTTGCAGAGGTGTTACGTTTTTACCACGCTTCTTCCGTACCAAGCTTTTACGGCGAAAAGATCCTTTTCTTTTCATTGATTCGTCTTGGTTTAAAATTACTTAGAGTTGGCAGGTTTTCAATTTCTAATACATCTGATCACGTCCAACCTATAAATAACACACATCTTTAAGCTATATAGGAAATAAAGTCGTACGGGGGAGAAATTAGAATCTTTTTTAGAAAGAAAATAATACAACCAATATTGTAAAACACTCAAGATAAATATTTTTTAAAAAATATGGATCAAGATAAGCACACATCAGAGTATTTCAAACCAAAATAGCTTTTATACTATGAAAATCATGCGTATCCAAAATTTTAATTAAAACATGAGCAGATATTTTTGCCTTTGTGTGTGTGGTTTGTAACACTATATTTCCGAATTCATTTTATTCGATAAATGCTGTTCAAAGTTTAAATATATCTTGTTGTGCATTTATATCTCAATGCCATTTTAATACAGAAGGGGTGTTCTGATTTAGCTGCTAAATAACCAGACAAGTGGTTACAGGTGTGTATGCGAAGAGTAGGCACATTCCACCTCCATATCATCTAACCACAATCTGTTCAATTACCAATGTTATTCGTCAGTTTAAGAAACTGAATTATAGACACATAAACAGGGCTTTTACAACTGATGTTTCTGCCAAATACGAGTTGTACAACAATTTATTGTTAGACATTACGATGACCGAGAAGATTCATTCAAAATGAAAGAAAACGGTTGTTGACTTATGGAATTTATCTTTTTCCGACAATGCTCTTCCTCGTCGTTCTGAGCAATTCCACAGCTTCTGAAACAGTATAAATGGGATATGTGTGATCAACTGTCATATAGTCCTGACTTAGCACCGATAGATTTTCATATTTTATCAGAACTGAAGACCTCGCTAAGAAAAAAGATAAAACTTCCAGATGAATGTGCAGCGTCTAAATAACGTCCAGTTCCATCCGACAACAGCCTTCGAGAAGGGCATCAGAAAGGTCGTTAACCGACATGACAAATATCTAAATTTTCATGTCGATAAAAAAAAAGTTCAACACCTTATATAGAAAGGGAAATGGAAAACTGCAAGGAAAATTCGCTTTCTATTTTGTCACTTAATATTGTGATTCTTTTATATTTATATACATATCTATATTAATTGTAACTATATAATAAAAAGTAACTAAAATAAAAATTTTCTGTGTTGACCTGGTGGAATTGACTTTAATTATTTTTTTTATATATGTATTACTTGTTACTTGTTAATCAGCGGAGAATTTACTCCACTTTAGAGTTTTGCGTTCTGTCTTTTCAATCCAATATCTTCATAGCGTTCATCACACGTATTCTATTGCCGATATTAATTTTTAACCAATGTATTACACAATTCAGTATCTTTATAAAATAATTTTGAAAAATTCTATTAATGTATTTTCATTTTAACAAAAATATAACATAATCTCTCTACCTTCCAGACAGCTTTTATATTAATACAGAAACTGATGTCTACGGCATATTATAATCAAATAATAACACAGGGGTCGACAACCTATGACACGCATGCCACATGTGGCACGCAATACATTTTTCAATGGCACTCATCTCTTTTGTCGATATTTGAGTGGATTGAAGTTGATAAATTTTTTCAATTGACTTTATTTGACAAACATCTTAAAATTATGGACATTTATGAAATTACGAAAAAATCTGAAAGAGATAACTTCAAAAATAAATTTGCAGCTATTTTTTTAATTATTGAATGTCATTGCTGATGAGATTTAATTGTTTGAAAAGAGAAAATTGCATGCACTCTGCTTTCCTCTTTTGGTTCTGCATATCTTCATAAAAACCTTTCCTCATATGAAAAATATTTCGAGTTCGCAAAGAAGTTATTTAGCAACTGAGTGCTCAGAATCGTGTCAAATTGAAAGACACAAATAATACCCCGGATTGTGTGATATGAAAATAGAGCGGTGCAAGCATTAAGGCATCCGACTACGTTTGGAACCGTGATTTTAAAAAGCCGCATAAATGGATAATTTTCATGATATTTAGTGTCACTTAGATTCGAATACATGTATAAAATTGTTTTAAGGACATTTTGACAAAAACAATTATTTAAATACAATATTTCGGGAAAAAATTAACTTAGAATAACCTTTTTTTTTTCAAAATGTTCTCCTTTTGTGAAAAATTCTTCTATTATAATAATATTTTGCCTGTATGTTGTTCAGACCTCTCTACAGAGGCTCAACTAGAAGTTTTGAAAAATTCACATTATTTTCAGAGTTACAACCATTTGAAATAATTATCGGCGTTTTTTTCTTAAAATTTCTTCCCTCTGTTGTCGTAAAACACATGGATATAAACCCGCTTCTAAGTTATATATTTCAAAAATTCTAGTTGAGCCTCTGTACAGAGGTCTGAACTATACACAGGCAAAATATTATTATAACAGAAGCATTTTTCACAGAAAGGGGAATATTTTTAAAATGGGTCATTATATGTTCATTTTTTTGTCAAAATATTGTACTTAAATAATTTTTTATTGTAATACTACTCTTAAAACAATTTTATATACATTTTCTAATCTAAGTGACACTAAATATCATAAATATTATCCATTTATACGCTTTTGCGCAATCACGCTTCCGAACGTAGTCGGATACCTTAAGCTTGCATTAAAATTTTTATTTATCTTTTTATTTAAATATAATGAAGGGAAATACTTATATTTTATGTTGTCTACTTCTTACTCTTTAATATATATATATATATATATATATATATATATATATATATATATATATATATATATATATATATATATATATATATATGTTTAAATGTACTTAATATATGTACAATTTTAATTTAATTTAATTTTTGTTGAAGAAATAAATATTTTTATGCTGTTCATTTTAAGGTTAAGAAATATCTTTAAATAATCCAAAATTAATATATAATTATACTGTAAACACCTATATTATTGACCTCTATTTTCTAGCTCTGAATGTATTATCGCGCGAATCGAAATGTTTCAAACATGTTCTACTATAAGGCACGCTGAATCCTATTGGTAGATTGGCACCCCAGAGCTAAAGCGTTGCCGACTCCTGTGATAACATTTCCTTGGGTTTCCGTAACTATATCACGCAAACAGTACAGTAGCTTAGATCGTTCAGATGAAAAAGAAATCGATGTCTTTATCCTCTCTTCAGTAAATAAATATCTTCAAACTGGCCTTCAACATAATCAGTTTATGAAGGACGCTACGCAGGTAAATACAAGGTATTTATCAAAAGAAAAGGTTGATATATTTAGAAGAGCAGTTCCTGGAGAATAAATGAATGTTATCATGATATTTATTTTATTTTATTTATTTATTTGTTATACTGCTGTAATTCTCTAGATTGTTATAAAAGTTTTTCCTTGTATTTTTAAAATATTCTACACCCCAAATGGTTGTGTGGATACAGCGGACGTGGTTAGAGCGGACGCATAACATTTCGTGGTCTAAGTGGACACTTTGAAATTCATCGTGGTTAGAGTGGACCCATTTTCCCCCCATCTTGAGAAAGATTCGATTATCGAATTACAAGGATAAGTACATTTCTGCCAATCAAATTTAATTATTTATATTAAATTGTTTAGATATTATAGTGCGAATACATTTTAAACATAACGAAATGTAATAAAAATAAAAACTTTCAGAGAAATATTTAAGAATTAATAGTTAGTAACAATATATAATGAAGGGTATAGACGAATTTCAGGAATTTTGCGGAAAACTGTGTTTTAGAGTTGTTGTTACTAATGCCACCTGATCGGCAAAGGCCAGATCAAGGCCCAAGAAATTCATCATGGCAAAGGGCTAAGTGACACCTGTCGTTAGCCGTACCTTTGAGCACCATCCAGGCGACAGTACGATTTGGCTCAGTTCCACCCCAATTAAGAGGGAGAACACTCTGGGATGGTCAGAGGACTCCCACCTATCTTTCCCTTCCACCAACCTCACGAGAGGCGGTTCGATGGCTATTTAGAGTTGGCTATTGGGAACTAACACTGGAAGTTTCACGTAAGACTGACCACCTGACCGAAACATCTGCTCATGCACCTTAGGGCCCAAGGTCGCGGATACTGATTTGCGCATTAGGCCTGGGATCTCATGGGCTGTTGCGCCACTGGGTTAAGTGCCATATTGGCTTGTCATTTACAAAATTATATGCAATATTTAATACTTATCTTGATAAGTTTTGTACGGTTTATAATCAAAATCGTACTGTAGCTTTAGAATCAAAGTACATTATTATTGCATTCAGCACATTGTTATTGTATGTAGGGGGGCGCGATGAAATTTATGATTTAAAACTGGGTCGCAAATATTGAAAGTTTGAGAAGTATCGGCTTAAACCTTAACGCTGCTTATATCTCACTAATGTAAATACATACCTACCGTAAACTCTCTTATATGAACAACGTCACCATACACAGAAAAAGAAAATGTGAAGCATAAATATAATTTTAAGTGAAGTAGTATAGTTACATTTAAATATTGATATAATTATTTTTCAATCTCTAACACAATTTCGAAAATATAATTAACTTTACATTTATACATTTTCATTATCTTCAAAAAGACTAAATTTATTTTTCGGGACACAATAAAAAAGAATAAACGTACTAAATTTATTTTTTGTAACCTAAGTTCTTTTGGTCTTTTGTAACATACGAATAATAATTTATATGTATTCTCCAAACTTCCCCAAACATGCTCCCACTCGGCTTGGCTCCCCTTATGGTTATAGAGTACCCTGTATTTTTCATATGTTTATATAAAAATGTTTACATGTACTCTATTTGAACACATATAAAATAAACATTTAAGGGCAAAAAAACAATTTAAAACACATTTATTTTAAATTTTTTAAAAAACATTTCAATATTTTAAAACATTTTGCTACTTCTACAAATTGTAATATTTTTGAACGAATTTCCTTGTATTCTTTGTAGTATTTGGCATCATTCTGTGCCGGGGTTGGTATGTTAGTGATACTTTTATTCTGCAGTTTTTTCATGTCGGACATTATAAAAAACAGTAAAAAAAACCACTTATATTTAATTTAGTGAAATTTAACAAAAATAATTATTCACTTAAATCTTTATTCCATGCACATAAACTTAACTCAGTCGCGCAAGAGCCCAGGAGGACCGAGGCCTACTGTGCCCAACTCAGTATACGCGACCTTGAGCCCTGAAGTGCATGAGCAGAAATTCCGGTCAGGTGGTCAGTCTGACGCGAAGCCCTCTGTGTTAAGTTCTCAAGCAAGTTTGATACTCATTTATCCACTGAAGGGATGAAAGGCTGAGTCAACGTTGCCCAGCTCGGGGTTTGAACCTTTGACCTGTGGTGCACTAACCACTCAGCCACCGGGCTTCATTCTATGCACGTAATCATACATTACATATTATACAAAACAATCAGAAAAGGTTTTAAAAGTTTATATTGAATATAATAAAATCTTAGCATTTTAAAAACGTGATTATCGTGAAAGATAGAAGCTGCTTAAAAAATTCAAAACCTGGCTAAATAATGTAGCTAAAGTTAGGAAATTTTGTACACATATTTAAAGAAGTCACACAATTCAAAAAGTAATAAAAAAAACATCAATATTTTGGTCATTTTCAGGGTAATACGTTGCCATTGTCCCGTATTTTTTCGCAATTTCTTTCGTAAGTATATTTTAATGCTTATTTCGTAATCATTGGATGAATTTTCATTTAAAATACACTGGTTCTGTATTGTTCAGTAAATTTCATTTTACACTGATTTTTATATTTAATCGGTAATAAAATTGTAAATTACTCAAATAAAATTATAAATGTTTTAGAGTAAATTTAATTCAAACACCTATATGAAGACTGATAAATTTACTGTGAGAAATATTTTGATGCGTGTGTGAGTGACTATTTTACTCTCTTTGAAAAAGAAAAAAATAAAAAGGAAGAAAGAAAAGAAAAGAAAAACTGCATTGTTTCAGGATTTTAAAATAAAAAGCGTGAGAGACATTTTAATAATTTGTGGCGTAAATAGTTCGTTGAGTAATAAGTGCCTTTCAAAAACCTACAATGACATAATGTGAAGAGCAATGTATAGACAAAGAAAAGATAAAAAGGCTCAAAGGAAGCAGCGGCAGTTCACGACAAGGCAAAGAAAAAGAAAAGTGTGTATTTAAACAGCTGGGGAAAAGCAAATGAAATTGTTCTGATTAACAGAACACAATGAACTTTTACTGCAAGTTTTATTCTCTACGTTTATACATTACAAGTTTTTACAAAATGATTAAATTTTATTTTAGAATGAAAATATATTCGAACGTTTTGTAAATAAAAATATTTTGTGAACCAACAAAGCTGTAAGCTAATCTGCCTAATACTATTTCGTAACATATATTTTAAAAAATCTGTTTCCAATACTAAATAACTGACAAATTTTGAACATTATAAAATTGATTTATGAAAAAAATACTTTTACTCTTTGTATAAGTAAAGGGAAAGTGAAATTGTTGAGGGAAAGAGGTTGTGAAAAGCTCCCTGGGTTTATAAATAAATTTAAATAGTATTCGAAAATGTCATCTTAGAGATATTTTTCAAGCTTTTAGTCCGTGTTGTTGTGACCAATGCCACTTGCCTGACGAAGTCAGATCGAGGCCTGCGAAATTCATCGCGGCTGACAGCTAGAATTTTTACGCCTGTCGTTAGCCTTAGCTTTGAGCACCATGCAGGTGACACTGCAATTTTGCTCGGATCCAACCCAATTTAGAGGGAGAAAACCATGCGGGCCAAGGGACTCCCACCTCTCTTCCCCTTCCACCAGCCACACGAGAAGACTTGTGGCTCAATGGCTATTTAGAGTACCTCCATGCCGCAAAGGCGCTATTCATTTACAAACACCCGTGACTCCATGACCTCCCACTCCGGGATTCGAGCCCATTCTCTACGGCGCCGCAGTCAATGTAGCTAACCACTATACCAGATGAGCTCTAAATATATCAGTGGAAATAAGCTTAAAACCTTTTAAAATTTTTTTAGAATATCAACAACAATATTTTACTGAACTATTATAAAGAAAAAACTCCACTATTGCTCTTACGAATAAATACTTAAGGAATATTAATTTCAAGAATTTATTATTTAAAAAGTTTTGATAACTGTAAATCATCTAGTATAGCTAAATAATGATAGTTTCGTGAGTTTTTTAATAATTTAGTATGAAAAATTGAGGAACATCAAATAACTTTAGGCAAAATGCTGTATTAAAACATCTCATTTTGTTCATCATAATAGCAAGTAGTATTCTCTCTCTCTCATTCGTATTTTTATTTTTCATAATAAAAAAAGAGTGAAAAAATTTTAATTCTCTATTTCAAAATGAAAAGTAACTATGAATCGACTTTTATATATGTTGATGTTATTTAAATGACTTCGAGAAAACTACTACTTTTACCAAAATAGAAATAAAAAATTCAATGCAATGTTGAACACATAATGTACTGAAACTTTTATCATATATTTTTATATTTTTTTGTTATTTTTAATGATATAAAAAATAAATAATTTGTTATAGATGAAAACAAGTGCATTTCAGTGATTGTAATGCATATATGAAGAGTTTTTTAAATCCTAATAATATATGTTTTAAACGTATAACGTAGATATTATGTTATATTAACTTGGGTGCTTGTAATGTTCTTAAAAAGACCGATTTCATTTTTTTATAAATAATTCGAAATAATTTTAATTTTTTTTTTTTACTTCAGTTATCAAAATATTTTCATTGCTACCTAACAGCTACCTTTTAAAATAATAAATGAGGCAGAGAAAACATATAAATTGTATTTAATTATTACGTTTTTGATCATGAATCATATTTACATTCAGAACTATAAACTACAGTTAAAATAAACGTTCATCAAAACAAGAGTATAAAACCTTGCTTAGAAACAATGAACAAAAAATGCTCAAAAAAGCATTCTGTCACGAATATTTTTATAAAATTTTGATAATAACTTAAAAATTTTTTAAGATGATTCTTGAAGTTACAGTGGTAACTAATAATTTCAGTACTTATGAGAAATAAATATAAACGCAGAATATATATATATTTCATATAAGTCAAACTTCTAATATTTGTGAGAGGAAGTAGTTTGATGCTCTGCTTTCTATTTTTCAATTCCTACTATTAGCTCACACTCTCTATTTATTTATTTATTTATCTTGGTGAATTTTCAATCGTTAATAAAATACATTTTAAAACGCTCAATTGAGCTGAAATTTAATAATCATAATTATTTTGGATGACAATACAATAATTTAATTATAATTAACAAGAATTAATTGATTAAAACTAAATATTTAAAGAATTACTGATACAGCCACGTTGGAGTCTTGGCGACCCTTTTGACAACTTGTGTCAAAACTAGAAAAGGTTTTTTCTCATGTTTTAAAGCATTCAGTTGAACTGAAATTTTATATACACGATTGTTTTGGATGAAAAAAAGATACCTTAATGATAATTAATAAAAATTAATTACCACTTAATATTTTGATTCTTTCAAATGACATATTTATACTAATTGCAGTTATTTAATAAAAAGTAGCTAAAATAAAATTTTTCTTTGCTGATAAAGTAGGAATTGACTTAAAAGTGTTTTTTTATATTACTTGTTTTCTTTTTAACTATCTGGTGATTTATTTGGTTGGTAAAAGAATTACTAATCAATAAACAGTTACTATAAAAATGTTGTGCAGTCATTTTGAAAATATCTCTCTGATCAATTCTAGGAAAAAATGCTGGGTTCCTTTTTTTTTTCGGTATTTTACTTTTTAAAAAATATAAATTATTCTTTTCCTGTATTTTAGAATAAGTTAAATCTATTGAAAATATGTTCGAAATTTAATTATTTCCCCTCAAAAAAAGGGAGATCAGAGTACCACTTATCAAATTTTGTAACAAAAAAAAAAAAGCTCAAAGTTCTTAAAGTTTATTGAAAATTTTACTCTTTTATTTAACGGAAAATTTTTCACTGAACAAAGAATTACCGTATTTACTCCAATCTAAGAGAGCCTCAAGTTTTCTCCAATGTGAATGCTACTGAAAATCGGGTGCGGCTTCGAATCGAAGGGGAAAAGTTTGTAGTATGGGGTATTTAGAACAATTAAAGGCTTAAGTATATATTTAAAAGTTTATAATACATACTAATAAGAATAACTAAATATTCCATTCTTATTAGTTCTCATTTTTAATTTATTTTAATTTCATGAAATTGGATACCTCGGTAAACCATTTTACACTATTTTTCATTTTTCAAAAAATCTTGTCGAGATTTGAGGGTGTGGCTAAGAATCGAATAAAAATGATATTTATCACCATGGAAAAATTTAAACGAATAGAATGAAGAAAAAAAAAATCTTTTGTCTGTTTACACAAATTAAAGAAAACTCCATGTTAATTTCGGTAACGAATACCAATAAAATTAATCTAAAAAAAAACGATTGCGGATTTCTGTAAGTAAAATATAGAAAATGAAAAGTCTATTTCTATTATTAAATCTTGGTCTCATGCTAAAAAAAATATTAATACTAAGAAAGTCCAATCGTGTGTATTTTGCATTAAAACCTGTATTGTATAGTTACGTAAAAATTACATGTAGTTAAATAATTTCTAATTGATAATGTTTCTTTGCATTAAAAAATTAAGGTAAATAAATTATAGTTTTAAAAAACTTAAAAAAAAAACGCTTTTATAGTTAATTGAACGAAAATAAAAAAACTAATTCTTAATATACGAATAAAATGATTAGCCAGAAAATGAATGTCATTGCGGTAAAAGTGTGGGATGTTCGATATCAATTGCTATATAATTCCTTACTAGTTCTATAAGAGTATAAAAGTGTTACCCACAAAGCAACCCAACACTTTTACGACAATGATATTAATTTTCTCGTTAGTCATTTTATTCTTATATTAGGAATTATTTTTTACATTTTAGTTCGATTGAAAAAAAACTATAAAAGCGTGATTTTTAATTTTTTTAAACTATATATATATTTTTTTACATTTTTTAGTTCGATCTACAATAAAAGCGTGTTTTTTTAGTTTTTTTAAACTGTCATTTATTTATTGATTGATGAATTAATTAATCACCAAATCTGGAAATGGGATTTGGATTTAGTCGCCAAATCTGGAAATGGGAAGTCGTTATTTCTGATGATCTTGATCAGGACAATGAAACAAAACTATTAAATTATTGTATTGCCATCGGTCCTTGTGACAAATATGCAAAATTTCGAATTAATCTGACCTTTTAAAGTGACTAAAAATCGAGTTCAAAAAATCTATTACATACAACTGAAGTTTATAAAAGCGTGTTAAAAACAACCCCCCCCTTCCCTGCCCCAAATGCATTTATTTTTTTTAAAGTTTTCAGAAAATTTAATTTTTTGTGGTTTTGATAAAAAAGTTCTAGCAAAAAAACTTACATTGCGTTAGAAAAAAAATCATTGTTCAGAGCAAATGAAAAATTTTTTTGTTTGATTTCAAAATAAAATAATCAGTGCTTACTATTTTTTTTTTGAAATTTGAAAAATAATTATCAATTTGTAAAAATTTACAAGAGAAAGAAATGAACAAAAAAAAATTCTGGATCCGTTCTTGAAGTAAGACTTGTAAAAAGCAAAAATATTCTTATCAAGAATAACAAACGCAGACAGACAACAAAGAAAAATGTGACCTCAAAATGACTAGCCATACAATGCAACATAATCCACGTAACTAAACACCAGAGATAAATATGCAGGACGGTTGCGTGGTTTCAGAATAAATTATCATTCCGTGTGTGTGTTGATTACTTCACCACTGTTTATAAACCTTCCAGACCCGTTTCCGTCTCTTTTCAAAAGAATGTTGAAAGACATTTCAAAAAAAGGAAAGAATAGAATATAGAAAGTTTGATGAAATATTCCGTGATACACTCAGAAGCATTGGTAACAAATCAATGGTCACATTTCTAAATATAAATCAAAAAGTTAAGTCACATCCAATTTTTCCTTTCAAATTTTGTGGGATGTACTTCGGTTTAGTATATTCCTTAACAGGTAATCGAAACAAAATACTGGATCCACCTACACAAATTCATTTAACTCAAATTTTAAGAGGCGGATTGTTTCACCTTTATTTTATTTCTATGGAAGGCTTCTAGTAAAAAGATTTAGGATTTATCTATAATCAGTAAAATTTTTTTAAAAAAATACTGTTCATATTTTATTAACAGAAAAGAGTTAATTATTAACAGTTTTTATTAACAGAACAGAGAGAGAAGTGTGTTCCAGATGAACAAAATAATTTACTAAATAAAGCCCTATTCATCGAATTTATATGTGTTTGTGTTCACCCCTATAAAAAGAGAATAAATTGTTAGCACACGCTATCATATACTGTAAAATCCGGCGTATAAAGCGTACTTTTAGCACAAAAAATAAGAGCAAAATTTACGGGTGCGCGTTATACGGCGGATATAAAAATCACAGTTAAAAAAAAGAAAAGATATATATATGTATAAGCATAAAAAAAAGATTTCTAACTTATCTAAACACTGCTTAGTTAAAAGAAATAGTATACTTTATGACAATGGCGTAACGGAGAATATCAAGGTCTCATGCAAAGTCAGGTTTGGGGATCTTAGTCAGATCTCACAAAAGATAGCAAAACCATAACATAACATAGGCTTTAGGCCCCTTAGAATCCTGGACCCCCCGCACTGTGGGGTTCCAGGGATGTACGTTACGTCACTTCTATGTGAAATTTAATTATTGAATAGCAAGAAATAATTGACATATTCGTATTCCGTTATACACTGCTGGACAATTGCTAAGGACGGATAGCACTATCATCCATAGCAACCACAAAATGAAAGGAAGCAAAATGTGGAAAATTAGAATAAGTGCGGGATATTAGTCAGAAGAAGTATGAGTATGCAAATTTTTTTTCTACGTCTGTTCATCACGTGATAGCGTTCATAACAGCTTTAAAGGTTTTGACGCGTGTGGACAGTTGTTGTTTCAAGTCAAAATTTTACAGGAAAGATTTAATAGATGAACTTAAAATTTTTGGCATGTCTTTCCGACATCACATAGATGATTTTATGCGTGGCCGAATTATTGGAAAGATCGAAGAAGGGCGAAAAATAACAGATGTTGCCAGGGTGTTCAACATCGTTCACAGCGTTGTTTCACGGCCATGGAAGTCATTTAAAACTACTGGAATGTGTAGTAGACGGCACGGGGGAGGTCGTGTTAGAAGTACGACACCTGCAGAAGACATATATATCGTCCTTTCAGCAAAAAGGAACAGGCGCACCACAGCTCAGCAGGGGGCAAATCAGTTTCTTGCTGCCTCAGGAAAGCAGATCTCCCGAAAAACTGTTGCCAGACGTTTGAGGGGAGGAGGACTATACGCACGCAGACCTGTTGTGTGTGTCCCATTGACCACACAGCACCGAACTGCCCGTTTGCAATGGTGTCGTGAGCATCACAATTGGACTGAACAGGACTGGGCATGCGTACTATTCTCAGATGAGAGTAGGTTCAATCTGTCATCGGATTGTAGACGCCAACTGATCTGGCGCGAGAGTGGTACTGCTTATCGTCCAGAAAATATACAGGAAAAGGACCGATATCCGACATGCAGTATCATGGTGTGGGCCGGCATCATGATCAATGGCCGCATTCGCCTACATGTGGTTGCGAATGGGACTATGACGGGCCAACGATACATTGATGAAGTTCTACTTCCTCATGTTCGTCTTTTCCGTGGTGCTATCGGTGATAAATTTGTTTTTATGAACGACAACGCAACATGTCATCGAACACTCGCTGTTCAGGATTGTCTAGACAGCGAGGGTATTCAACGTCTCGTATGGCCAGCGCGTTCTCCAGATCTAAACCCGATTGAAAACGTGTGGGATGCTTTGGGGAGGTAAGTTGCTGGTCGAAACTATCCTCCGACAAACAAGAACACCCTCATCCGTGCACTCACAGAGGAATGGGATAAATTGCCTCAACAGCTGCTGGATAATGTTGTGCAAAGTATGGTACGACGTGTGGAATGTTGCATCACACTCCACGGTGGACATATCCCGTACTGATACCGTTCTTTAAGGTGCCTGCTGACTTTTAGATGCATTATTCCATTTCTCCGTACGCAGATCAAATTAACATTTTTTTTCTTTCAGATGTTTCACAGCTTTTGTACTTTCCAGAACAATAAATATTCTTTATTCTAATGTCTGAACAGTGTGGCAACTATATTTTATCCTACTAGGCCTCATGTCTCTCTTAATGTTATGCTACATAGCAATTTATGATCCGTCCTTAGCAATTGTCCAGCAGTGTATTTTCATGCACATCATCGAATTCAATTTTATTTTTTCACCATCACTGTTACTCTGATTCATTAATCATCATCTTCCATTCCTTCAACACTGTTGGACATAATTAAATTTTTAAATAATTTTTTGATTATATGTCAGATTTAATTTCAATTCATGCTTTAATTATTTATCGACTCATAAACTATTTCCATACTTGAAAAGCATTGTGCATATATATTTCAGATATCTTCGTAAGGTGAGCGTTGTGCGTTAGAATTACGGTAGTTTTAAATCAAGGATTAATATATTGATATATTGATGATAGATTTGATAAATTTAATAAACGCATATATTCTTTTTTTTGCATTACACAAGCTTTCAAGTATTATTTAAGATTTTATTTATAAAGATATAAGACCGGTGAAACTGAGTGGTAGCGTTTCGGACTTCCACGCCACAGGTCTTGGGTTCAAACCCCAGGCTGGGCAAGGTTGACTCAGCCTTTCATCCCTTTAGTGAGTAGATAAATGTCTTCTATTGTATTTCTTCAAGAGAAAATCTCGTTTTACAGTGTTATCCGAAAGTACAAATAAAATAAACGTAAGAAAACTTTAACCGGGATGATTCTTTTTTTAACATAGGTTTGGTTTCATTTAATTTATAAACATATCAAATTAATTATTAAAAAAATTAATGATATAATTAGGAGTATGAATCAGATATCTACTTCCTTTATTAAAAAATCTAATTTTTTTCCTATGTGGATGTATTTTAGAAACATAACCTTTTGCAGACCTGACTATTTCCCAAATGTGAGAGCCATTTCATGGTGGCAACATCTAGTGGCAGCCACGTTACCAAATTTGGATGCTTGCATTGATTTTTAATTCAAGGTCTCACCGGATTCTAAATAAAAAAAATTCTAATTAGTTTGCGTTTGTTTTTTAATAAAAATTACAGACCTCATCATTTTGATTCCTGGTCAAAATACGAGGACGCGAGACCTGACTTGCACCCCCCTCTCAAAACTTCCAGACCACGCCAACGGGAGGGCAATGACCCTCGACAGTTTTAACATGCATCAGCCGCCTTTACGGTGTGTTTTTGGTTACACTATGGGGTCGAACTCATGATACGCTTGCCAAGAGTCCAATACCACAACCACTAAGTTACTGATAATAAATCTAAAAACAGAATGAAGAATACTAGAATAAGACAATTTACAGTAACCTATTTCTATTTATTATAGTGACAGCAAAATCAAACATTTAAAAAAACGTTTACTTTTACTACATAATAAGCATTCAAATTGTATATATATAATCCCTTTTAATTCCAATACGAAAAAGCCCAGTGGCTGAGTGGTTAGTGCATCATGTTCCCGTGCCACAGGTCCGAGGTTCAAACCCCGCGCTGGGCAAGGTTGACTCGGTCTTTCATTCCTTCAATGGGTCGATAAATGAGTACCAAGCTTGCTTGGGAACCAGACACTGGGGATTTCGCTTCAGACTGACCCTCTAATCGGAACATCTGCTCATGCACCTCTGCACCCAAGGTCACGTAAACAGAGCCAGGCACAGTAGGCATTGGCTCTCTATTGGATATTGT
The DNA here is from genome assembly GCA_019973935.1 of Trichonephila clavipes. Classification (NCBI taxonomy): domain Eukaryota; kingdom Metazoa; phylum Arthropoda; class Arachnida; order Araneae; family Nephilidae; genus Trichonephila; species Trichonephila clavipes. Next base: position 580,957 of record BMAU01001320.1, read on the forward strand.
TTACTTATAAAGATAAGGAACTTCGTGATTAAAACTCTATAAGCAAATTTTCAATAGCATTCCACGCTGTGAATACATTTTTTTACGCAAATTAATTAAATAATTGAAAATTAAAAAGGTTCTCTAAAAAGGACAGCGTGAAAAATACCAAGTTTATAATTTATTCTATGAAAATTAAAGTGATCTTTTTGTTCATGGAATGAAACGTGTTTAATTATTATAGAGAATTCTACCATTTATGTAATTTTCTCCAAAATAATGCCATCCCAAATCCTTTAAGTTCATAATTAACTTATTGTAAAAGAAACAATATTCCCTTTTTAGTTTTAACAATTCAAGTATTTCTTAATACGATAACAGGTTATGTACTAGGAGAACTGGAGCATAAAGATTTAATTATGGATTAACCATTGTAATGGTCCTCGCATACTTTATCAGTTGAACATTAATAAAAAAGGTATTTTAATTTATTGAGTTAATCTTTTTTCCACCTGATTAAAAAAAGTAATAATAGGGCTTAATCTCGCAGTTTATGAATGGTTTATTGTCATTCATGTAGATCTGACATGTAATTGTAATATTAATAAAATGAACAAATGTCTAGAGATAATTGTTTAGTATCGAAGCACCGATTAAATAATTCGAAAGATTTTTTTATTCATTTAACACATTTGGTTATAGAGTTCCCATAACTATTTTTAAGCGCTGAGACAATTGCTTTTTTTTTTTTTTTGTGTGTGCGTGATACTTTACAAATAAGGCAAAAGAGGGTTTTAATGCTGTCTTTTATTTCTTGGAATTAATTAGAATGTATGTAAATATTTAGCTAAAGTAGCTAAAAAGAGTAATTTTTAAACTTTTTACAATTTTTTTTGTTTGTTTTGAAAGAATGTGTTCGGTTAAAATAATAATAAATAATTATATATTTAAAAAGAAACAAATTTAAAATTCTTACAATTTCTTAGTTGGATTGGTTCTTTTTTTGTACTATAAATATTTGAATAGATGGAGTAATAGTACGATTAAAGCAAACCATTTATTAATAAGGTTATCTTCATCGAAAAATAAAGGATAGAATCTAAACACGGAATACTTGACACAAAAATGCTTCATAGGAAATAAATTTATGAAGCTATACAAAAAATTTATGCAGCTATTAAATATAGCCTCTTTTTTATCCCATACAGTGTACATAAAATTTAGAAATATTTAACTCAAATAAATACATTTTTTCATTCTACGTATCAAGATAAAAAATGCATTTTTGGAAATGAAGATGTAGAACACGAAACATAATTTATTCAAAAAGAAGTGATTGATAAAGTCGCATATTAACATACTGTTGCGCTATATATGTTAAGTTAAATGAGGCTCAAAGAAACGTAGTAAAATATTAGAGTATTTTTTTTCTATTTTTCAAAGGTGAGCTATGTTTATTTTGCTATATACTTCGCCATTCGAAGAGTTGTTTTAAATACATAAAAATGATATTTATGCAAATTAAAAACGATTAAAATGATATTTAATATTGTAAATGCTCATTAAGAATTCCGTCGGGGTGTAAGAAAGGGAATGTAATATTTTTTTAAGTATTTATTTGTATAGATATAGTTATTTCCTTTCAATAGAATTCAGAAATTACGAATTGGCAACACAAAAGCATCTGAATAAAATGTTTCTATCATAGTAATTAAATTAAAGAAATTTACAATAATCATGCAATGATATTGTAAATCATTCAGGCTTCGTGTCAATTTTAAGCAATGATGCTTTCAAATCATTTACTTTTGATTATTGTGTTCTAAAATATTTCACTGTTTTTATTTTGAATAATAACAACCACGAGGAATTTTTTTTTTAGAATTAAGATTGTGTTTACAAAAAATAATAATATAAATTCAAGATTATTTTCATAATTTTTTTTCTCGCTGTCTGTGTAACTTTAAGGTATCCGACTACGTTCGGAACCGTGATTTTGCAAAAGCGTATAAATGGATAATATTTATGATATTTAGTGTCACTTAGATTAGAAAATGTATATAAAGTTGTTTTAAGAATAGTATTACAATGAAAAATTATTTAAGTACAATATTGTGACAAAAAATGAACACAGAATGAGCCATTTTCAAAATATTCTCCTTTTGTGAAATGTGCTTCTATTATAATAATATTTTGCCTGTCTATAGCTCAGACCTCTGTACAGAGGCTCAACTAGAATTTTTGAAATATATAACTTAGAAGTGGGTTTATCCATGTTTTACGACAATGAGAGGAGAAATTTTAAGAAAAAAAAAACGCCGATAATTATTTTAAATGAATGTAAGTCTGAAAATAATGTGAATTTTTCAAAATTCATACTTGAGCCTCTGTACAGAGGTCTGAGCTATATACAGGCAAAATATTATTAAAACAGAATCATTTTTCACAAAAGGAGAACATTTTGTAAAAAGATTATTCTAAGTTAACTTTTTGCCAAAATATTGTATTTAAATAATTTTTTTTGTCGAAATGTTCTTAAAACAATTTTATACATGTATTCTAATCTAAATGACACTAAATATCATGAAAATTATCCATTTATGCGCTTTTTTAAAATCACGGTTACGAACGTAGTCGGATACCCTAAAGAAAATATTTTGATCATTTTTAAATTTATATGTGTACATATATAGACAAAACGAATGCGTAGACGAACGAATAATTTGATCAAATAAAACTGACAATGTTTTAGAACATTTATTTTCAGTTGGATGAGCAAAAACGGAAAAACTAGTGAGATGCAGATAAAGTACATCTATGTCTTTGACGGCATCGCGTGTATTACGTAAAAACACCTGCGATAAATGAAGCAAGGTCTAAAAGTGGATACGGTCAAAAACATTTATCATGGAGTCGAAAGTTCAATTGTGTTTCCTCACGTGAATCAGGAAGAAAGCCATTTTTCTCTTTCTCATTTTTGTTCTGTCTGTAATCATCATCGTGTGGAAACGGGTAATACAAAGTACAAAAGTCAGCACTGTATTTACAAACGCGAGTTAGAATATGGCCCTGAGTTAGATGACCCGATTTCAGTGGTTATTTTAAGATACACGTCGAAAATAGATATTCGGAAGTTATATAATATGTTCGAACTTTAAGAAAGTGAAATTGAAGCTCATATGGTGCTGATAGTTACAGCATCTGATTAAAAAAATAATTTGGAATAATAGGTGGCAACGGGGGGAATGAGAAAAATAATTAAAATCGAATACGTTTTTATTCATGGTTCGTAAATATATTGGGTATAAAATAAAACAAAATGTATGAAATAATTAATTTGAGAAATTTGTCCTTTATATTTATAATGTTTGACTCATGTAAAATGAATATGAAAATTTGGTTGCAAATATTAATAGAAATCTGGTGTCTAAAACCAAACTCTTTTTAATAATGTGAATAATCATAATGTTTGTTTTTATAAGAAATTTAGCATTTCAGTTTCAGAAAGGAAAATTAAATTGACCATTAACAGTAACGAGGAGTTATCAAATATTTGATATTATCCCTGGTGGAGAAATTTTGTAGATTAAAAACATTTATAAAATTCTTCTAAATATGCCCTTTTTTAATGCTGTTCATGCAAATGCATTTTTATATTAATTCCATTAAATAAAAGTGTAGCTGAAACGGGGATATAAAGCAATATGAGCGAGTTATAACCAGTCGTTAAAACGCCATGTTGTGTAACTGGAGATCCTATAGTCATGAAACTATAAAAATGTGTCTAATGAAAGGCCTGCTATGCTGAGAAAATCGTGGAAGTGAAGCATTAGTTCAGATTCCAAAAAAAAGTCATTCAGATCTAAAAAATCTGCTAACTTAATAAAACATTAATTCTGAGTAATGAATAACAATCTGTAATATCAGGTACTATAGAAAAGAATAACTTAAAACTCGATTCTAATTATTTACAAAGCAAGCAATCATTAATTGAAAGAAAAATTTTGTAAACAACAACAAAGTAAAAAAAAATGTTCAAAATTTCTATGAAGTACTTTTTACTTTATAAATAATGGCTTACTCAACATTTAAAACTAGTATACTTTGAAAATAATGCATGGTATAACGACTTCAAATAGATTAATAATCAAAAATATAAATTATTTTATATTGAAATGGTATACGCTGAGCTTTATAAAACATTTATCATGAAATTATTGTGTGCCTACGAACATCACACTACATTTTTAAATGTATACTACAGATGATTCGTATTTAAGTTAGATTTCTAGATATAGCTATAAAAGTATTGCAGTACTAAAACCCGTTTCAGAATAGTTTCCCGTAAAGGCCAGTTGTAGTAGTAGTAGCAGGTATCGCAGCTTGGCGAATAACCAAGGCTAGATGCCATCTGGAAAATATATTCAGTGAATTCTATTCAATGAAGAATATTTGACTACTAGTAACTTAATTTGTAAGCACAGCTGCTATTCATTTTTGACTGTTGTCTATAACTACGTAATCCCGAAACACATACATTGAATATATTTATTTGGATGGCAACAATTAACTTAGATAAATTAATGTAATATTAGGTCAGATAAATTAATAAGTGATCTGAAGTATAGAACTATATCAAAATTCAGCATTAAATTAATTAAATTGCCTTTTTTAAATCTAATTTTGAATGAATAATTCAATAATTTGTAACAATAAAAACGACGATATACATCGGTATCAACATTCAGCATAACACATGCATTTTTACAAAAAAATACAATTTATAATACATTATACAAACTATTTGCGTTTTGCTGCATCATCTCGATTAGTTATATTATATCAGGACTACTATTATTAAATGATGAACTTTCGAATAAATTTTGAGTGCAATAATTCAGAAATGGTTAAAGAAAATGTTTGAAAAAGAAAACGAGGCTCTATGTTGAATTAAAGTATTTTTTTTCATTCCTTTACTGAATTCAATTGAATTTTATCTTTAAGTCCCCTTTCAATAATTCGGAACCAATTTTTTTTTTTTGCTTAGGAGAAGTAAAGTCTGGAAACAGATTTTCAAAAGTATTTACATTACGTAGAATATTAATGCATTATAAGATTTTCATACTTTTTGATTCGATGAATCAATATACTAATTCCAAGCAGTTAATTCTGTGGAACTAAGTACACATTTAACATGCGCTAGTTAATTTGAAAAAGAATAAAAATAGAACCTTTATTATTTACGATTTATTTATCCATTACTTTATGCAAACCTATAAATTATTTTATTCTCAATCTTTCATTTCAAACGCACAAATCGTTTTCATTATCAGTGAGAAATAATTTATCGTCTGCTCAAAACTTCCAAGAACAATAGAAAGCTCCAAAATGTCACGTTGAAACTACTTCCATGTATTATGCACGGTCTTTCGTTATAATTTCAATTGTTAATTTTGTTTTTGTTTGGTTCATTATAATCGACCAGTTTTCGTTCGTGAGAAAATAAATCAAATAAAGGGTTAAATAGATCAGTAGTTAAACATTAAACAGTTAGGTAAAAGATGAAAAATTCGGATACGAACGTATTCATAAACCGCGAGCATGATCATGTATAATATTTTTGCAAAAAGTAAATCATAATTAAAACATAAAAATGACAATTTTTCTTATAGTAAAAAAATAATCAAAATAAGATTTTAGCAGAAAAAAAATTAGTAGAAAATCATTTGATATTTTTCTTTCTTCGTTTTTTCGCTTTCTATTATGATTAAAAAAATAAAGTTTTCAAAAATACATGTGTATTTTTAAAAATTACATTAAAATATTAATTTTCTATAAAAAAATTAAATTATCAAAATAAGAAATTAAAAAATAAAAAGTGTGTAGGAAGGATACACATTTTTTTCCGTATCATGAATCAAATTGATTTTATATTATGTTCAATTCACGTAAAAATTAACAGAAGCTTTTAATTAAGAAACGATTTCTCAGTTGAAATAATATAACACTGCCAATTAAATTTAATCAAAAAATATTTTGCAAGGAAAAAAATAGCAATTTCTTTTACTTTCAATCGTGACACTATTAAAAAAATAATGAAACATGTACTTAGTAATATTTTTATTGCTGAGAAATTTCTTTAAAAATATCTTTTGCGTAAAGGTATTCAAAAATAATAAAATATAAACAAATAAACGATACATGTAATTTTAAAGTGGGTATATTAACAATTTCAATTTTCATTTAAAACTATTGAGCCAAAATAACTAATATTTATTAAAAGAAAATAAATGTATTGGTAAAATTAAACTATTTTGCTACTATATTTATTAAAAGAAAATAAATGTATTGGTAAAATTAAACTATTTTGCTACAGTATTGTTTAATTTTCATCCCACATCTTCGAATAATTAAAAAAAAATCTCAACCAATATAAGAATAAGCGCATCACACACATACAAGTTAGAATTCATTCTTATCTACTTCATGTATATTGTATCATACTCTAATCTAAAAATGAAAAAAGTGGATGTCCTTGGAATTTCGGAACTACAAGGATCATCGACTTAAACGTATATGTCAAAAGATGATAAAAGTTATTAATATTTTTGACGTTTTAAAAATTCCTTTACGCTTATCATGCTTGCATTATATTTCGTAGATAAGAGGAAATAATATTATTTCTTAGAGAAACCTACACCTAAGTTGAGAATATATATAACCCTTTTTCAATTACTACTTTTAGTTCACACTCTCCTAATACATATACCCCTTTTTTACGAAAAAACTTAAAATGTACGTGTGCAATTTTCTTATGTTTTGAAGGCATTATTTATTGGATGTGTGTGTGAATCATTCTTGACTCTCTTTTGAAAAAATAGAGTATACTTCTAGAATTATACAATCCTTAAACGCAAGAAGGGGGAGACCCAAATTGGCGCAATGGTTGGATTTTTCTCACGCTTTTCTATAAACATTGATTCCTTTTCCCCCTTTCGTGTGATTTACGAGACGGACGATTAATTTGGATTAATTTTTAAGCTTGAGACTTATTACGCTCGCTGTCTGTAGTATATTCGATACTATGAATAATATTGAATACACTTCAAACAGCCAGCAGTAAAAATGGGTTCAGGTAAACGAAACAAACACAGTCAAGATCAAAGGGATTCAATTTGCAAAAGAAAATCGTAATCCTGCTGCAGCAAGCATGTTTGATATTGGTGAAAGCTCCATAAGGGAGTGGGGAAAAAATGAAATGACAATAATTAACATGCCAAAGAAGAAATTTGCTTTACGTAAAGGAATAACGAAATGTGGCCTATGCTAGAAGAAAGTGTTGCGAACTGGGTTCTAGAAAATCGCCAGAATGGATTAATTGTAACAAGAAACAGTGTACGTTTTTATTCGCCTTAAAATAGACAAAAAGGAATGCACATGAAAGTAAAAGTTTTAAAGCAACTTTCAGTTGTGTGGTGTAGCCGATTTATGGCACGCAATAATTTAGTTCTGCGAGAAAAAACAAAAGTTTCACAAATGCTTCCTAAAGAGGTGGACAACAAATTCCAGAAGTATGTCGTTGGGTTTCGAAATCAAAAGAAATATTTACTGTAACATATTGGAAAAATGGATGAAACTCCAGTAACGTTTGACATACAGTACAGTCCCGATAATCCGAACAATATCGGACCGACCCCTGTTCGGATTACGTGATTGTTCGGATTAGCCGGAGTAACAGCGAAATCACTATTTGAACTGGGAGTACGGGTTATGTTGTACAATTTTTCATACTAAACATTAGTGGTTCTGTTCTGTAGTTTATTCCATTTTAAAATTTGTACCATAACTTGATGTACAGTGCGTGAATATTAAATAAAGAACTGTTTTGAATTAAGGTTTATACTGTTTTATATTGAAATATTCACCGATTTTTTTTTCGTCCTTAAAATTATACAATTTTTTCCACGGAGCCGTTCGGATTAACCGGATGTTCGGATTAGCGGGACTGTACTGTAATAGGAAATAAAATAATAGATATGAAAGGAACACAAAAACGATTCACATAAAAACAAGACACGAAAAATCTCAATTTACAGTAGTGCTCTTTTGCTTAGCGGGTGGCACAAAATTAAAACCTATGGTTATATTTAAAAAAAAAAAACAGTGCCAAAATCCAATTTCCCGAAAGGTGTTTTTATTCATGTACACGAAAAAGGGTGGATGAATGAAAGTGGTGTGAAATTGCTAATTGAGGATAAAAAATATTTAGCAAAAGCATCCAGGGGCCTTATTGAATCCACAAAGTCTATTAGTTTGGTATATATTCAGATCTCATCTAACAAATAATACGAAAAAATTGCTAATTGAGTACAATACAGATATAGCAGTTATTCCTGGCGGATTAACGTCATTAGTTCAGCCATTAGATGTGTGCATCAATAAACCTTTCAAACAAAATTTAAAACGACAGTGGAATACATGGATGCTAGAAGAAGAAAAATCATTTACGAAAGGAGGCCAAAATGCGTCATGCCAATCTGGAAATAGTGTGCGAGTGGATAATAAAAGCATGGAATGAAAATAAACCTGACTTAATTCAAAAGTCATTTAAAAAATGTAGTATATCTAACAGTCTAGATGGAACAGAAGATGATTATTTACAGAGCGTTTTTTTTCCAGGTATAGAAGTTTAAGTTGGCATTACTTTCCAAGAGGGCGACCGATTTAACAGCTGTCAAGTGATTTATTCTCAGTTTGGATTGGCAATTCATCATGAATAGACTCACGCCTGAACAACGCTTTCAAATTGTGCAGTTTTATTTCGAAAATAATGGTCGATTTTCATAAGCGAATTTTGTTTAGCGATGAAGCGCACTTCTGGTTGAATGGCTACGTCAACAAACAAAACTGCCGCATTTGGAGTGAAGCTAATCCACAAGTGTATGTCGAAACACCGTTACATCCAGAAAAACTGACTGTATGGGGCGCTTTATGGGCTGCTGGAATCCTTCTTCAAAAACGATGAAGGCCACAACGTTGCAGTCAATGGTGATCGGTATAGAGCCATGATTACTAACTTTTTTATTCCTGAATTGAACAATCATGATGTCCAGGAGACAAGACGAACAAGACGGCGCAACATGTCAATATTCCAACAAGACGGCGCAACATGTCACACAGCTCGTGCCACAATCGATTTATTGAAAGACACGTTTGGTGACCGCCTAATTTCACGTTTTGGACCTGTGAATTGGCCTCCAAGATCTTGTGATTTAACACCGCTAGACTATTTTCTGTGGGGCTATGTAAAGTCATTGGTCTATGCGGATAAGCCACAAACGCTTGACCATTTGGAAGACAACATTCGCCGTGTTATTGCCGATATACGGCCACAAATGTTGGAAAAAGTCCTCGAGAATTGGACGTCCAAATTGGACTACATCCGAGCCAGCTGTGGCAATCATATGCCGGAAATCATATTTAAAATGTAATGCCACAAGATTATCTTTCGAATAAAAAAAATCATGTCAATCGAATAATACATTGTTGTTTTATGTAAATTTAAAGTTCTATACCTCTAAAAAAAAACACCCTATATTTATGGAGGAGAGTAACAGTGATGGGGTGAAAATGATACAGATTTCGATGATGTGCCTGAAGATAAAACGGAAGACGAATATGCCGACCTTTTCATGTTATCCAACAATGAAAGCTCATAAGGTATGTTATTTCTTTAAAACAGTGGTTCTCAAACTTTAACTACTGGCGACCCAATTTTCAATCACAATTTTTATCGCGCCCCCTAAAAATAATAATGTATTGAATGCAATAATAATGCACTTTGGCGCTAAAGCTACAATACGATCATAATTATAAACCGTACAAAGTAACAAGATAAGTATTAAATTTTGTATATGTTACTTTTAAGTAATATTTTTTTTTTTACTTTTTAGTTCGATTCACTATAAAAGCGCGTTTTTTGTTTGTTTCAAAACTACAATTTGTTTTATAATTATTTTTACTATACACGATAATAATCACAATTCCAGTGAATAATTTAATTAAGAGAACATATACTTATCTACTTTCAAGAACTTTTCCATTTTTCTTTGAAAATTTGAGACAAAATCCAATAAAACTAAGGGAAATGTTTCAAATGTGCGTGTTTTTAATAAAGGATGTAAATCACAGACACTTTTCGCTAACACAGGAACGTTATTTTCCACAGCAAAACTATCATATTTTGTTCTCTTTTTTGTAGTTTTCTGTAGTTTGATGATCTACAAATAGCATTTTAAACTTTTTTCTTCTTTGTGTCTTTTTGACAAGGTGAAGTGCTACATTATGGCTTCATAGTTTTCTTCATATAGATCTTTAGGCAGCATTTGAAAATTTCAAATCAACTCAAACGTTTCATGGCTAACGCTTTTCTGATATTTACTTTCGCTATCTTGATTAATATGCATTATTTCAGTAGGTTCTTCAATAGCTTGATCAGTTTCAACTTTTTTCAATAGGAATCACAGATGCCCATTTTTTTTAATATTCTGCTCATTTACATTTATAAACCATAATAAGTCACACAAAACTGCAATCAAAACCACAAAATTGTTCATGGGGAAAGTGTAGCATGTGTTCTAAGCAATCATTTTGTAAAACGTTTTTCATTATGCATTATATGTTTCAAATTACTCAAAAATAAATCTTGGCCAAATAATTCTTCAGAGTGCTCAATATGCTTATCCATATATCATAAAACTCTTTCACATGGAAAAAGGCGAAACAGAAATATATTATTTACAACTTCCCTAAAAAAACGACGGAGATAACCATACCTGTAAGTTCGAAGGTCAGCTAAAGTAATATTTTAGGTTAAAAGAGACGTAATAAAAAATCTCTCATCGTGGGATTACAGCAAAGCAAACAAAATATTTTTTTAATTTGGTTATAGGATCAAAGATGGCTAATGAGCGTTTGAAGTGGAATCTTTTATTTTTGATGATCCCCAGATGATAAAAATAAATTATATCAGTGTAAATGTGTATTTTTTATTATGTCAGAGAGCATTTTGTTTTACTTCATTCCAAAAAATTATTATTTAATCCTTTTATTTTCAATATGCTCGCGCCCCCTCGCAGGGTTACCGCGCCCCCCAGTTTGAGAAACACTGCTTTAAAATGAACAGTATTTCGATATTTATATATATATATGTCTAAATTTTTTTAATCCTCGTTTTTTTTAAAGCTCTCATTTTTATACCCGGCGTATAACGCGCACCCGTAAATGTCGATCTTATTTTTTGAGTTAAAAGTGCGCGTAATACGCCGGATTTTACGGTATATATAGTATAATAAAATAAAAGTGAAGTTCTAGATTTCAATCGTTAATAAAATACTTTCTTTTCTTCCATTCGAAGAAGGAATTGATTTAATTGGTTTTTTTATGTTACTTGTTTGAAGTATCCTTCAACAGTTAAAAGCCTTTAATTGATGAATTAATATTTGTTAAACTATTGATATTAGACTCAAAACCTATATTTGAATCTTATTTTATTATTATTAATTTTCATCTTATTTTCTTTACTATGGTTTTAACTGCAGCTGCATTGTAAACATTTAAAAAAGGGGGGATATTTTTATTTATAAAATTTTCCACCTTTGAATATTCAACTGAAATGTAAAAAAGTTTTGTAATTAATGAAAGCTAATTTTTGAAAATAATAAATTTCTGAAATTATTTGCGTAGATAAAAGTTATTGAGGTTAAAACAAATTAAGTAGAGAATAAACAAACAAAAATTACTTATTTTATTCAATAAAAGACAAAAAAAAAATGCAGGATTTGAAAATACTTCGATTAAAAAAATAAACAACTAACAGACTTCGAATGTAACAAGCATTTGTTACTTTAGAAAACCATAAAAGATACAAAATATTTAGAAAGAAAAAAGTAACACAGTTCCAAAAGAAAATTTTCGTAGAAATATGCTTTTAATGGAATATCTGTGTTAAATAAAGTTGTTGCAAAATATTTAGTTGAAAAATCGATTTAGAAAAACAAATCGATTAACTAGGGAGGGAGAGAAAGGAGTAAGGTGTAAATTGAAAGTGGAAGCGAAGTTCAATACCCCCCAAAACAGCTTTAAATATAAATCAAAAAGGAAACAGTAAGTTTGCTCTTAATTTGAAATTGTTCTTTAAAACCTTTTGATAGAAATTTAAAACAGGATTGCAAAATGCTGAATCACAGTTTTCTGATAATTTATTTTAGAGTAAATTAAGCTTCCACTTATCAGGAATCATTCTTTCAATCAAAAACTTTTACAAATTAGAGTTTATTTCTGTTATTTTACTATTAATGCTAATATTAATTTGTACTTATTGATATAAACACTGTCTAGAGGGGAAAATATGTTAATCACGGAAGAGTTTTTTATAAAATATATTTCTTAATTTAACAAAGACACAAACAATACTATAACTTATTATAGTATATTTTAATTAAATTTTTACTATGCATTAAAAGTATTTTTAGTTCTAGGATAATTAAAAAAATTTTGAGGAAAGGTTTGTTGAAATGTATTCCAAATAATCAAGAACAATACACTCAGAACAACTAAAAAATATAATAAACTCTATTTTTTATCCCGTATGTTCACATGGATTCTCTTATTCTTAAATTTTTTAAGCAATTGACTCTTTTCCTTTTATTTTCCCATTGTGATCTACAATTCTGGAGAAGATTTAGTAAAATTAGTACATATTGCTAGCATTTATATAGATTGTCTTGTAGTAAACTTGTGAATAATTTTTAAATAATCATAGCAAAACAATTTCATGAATTTAACACATATAAATATTATTTTTTAATACCTATTGGGGTTGCGGAATGGTATTTTACCATTGCAGACCAAGTACATTCCCTGGGAGCTGGTATCTCATTTTAGTGAGGCACCACATAGGTAGTATACCAATCACTATATACAAGTAATTTTGACACCCAATCTCCTTCCCAGAGGGAGGCACTTGAGCTCAGATGATGCGAAACCGTACAACGAATTTAATTTTGCCGAAAGCACCTCAGCCAAGCAGGTACACAAGGAATCTTTTACATGCCGCATAATCATACAACATGGACGTTGTCGAATATTTTTTTTTGCATCATGAAATCCCCCGACTTGGGACGGCGATACTCAACCTGCGGCCCGGTCATGTGACTATTGCTCTGAAAAATTCCTTTATCCATAAAAATTTGGTGGGAAATTCTTTGTTAATCAATTTTGATTTTTGTTGTCGATGTCGTATGGAGGTGAATTGATTTGTATACATTTTTTTCTGATTAGTGATAATAGACAACAATGGAGTAGAGATGATTTTATGAGTGGAACTAATCTTTAACTGTCTTTCATATCTTCTTACGAGTGAAAAATGCTCGAAGAGAAAATAGTTTGTTTCAAGACTAAAGGGGAGTGGACTAATCTGTAGTGAAAAACAAGCATGGATCAGTAATTGTTTGATTTGTCACGAAAGTGTTGTATTTAAAAAATACCAATAAAAATCAATCGTTCAATGACACTTTTCATCGAAGATCTCTTTCAAGAGGTTATAAATAGGCTTTTTTGAAAAATCCTTAAAACATTAAAAAAGTGTTTTGCCAGTGGTAACAAAAGCCCCCTTTGAAATTTGTTATAAAGAGTGTTTTTTTTCCAGGTATAGAAGTTTAAGTAGGCATCACTTTCCAAGATGGCGACCGATTTAACAGCTGTCAAGTGATTTATTCTCAGTTTGGTTTGGCAATTCATCAAAACGATCATCCAGCAAGACGTAGATTCGTCGAATGCGCCCAAAACGAGATTGCCGTTGTTCCCCATTTTCATAAGCGAATTTTGTTTAGCGATGAAGCGCACTTCTGGTTGAATGGCTACGTCAACAAACAAAACTACCGCATTTGGAGTGAAGCTAATCCACAAGTGTATGTCGAAACACCGTTACATCCAGAAACACTGACTGTATGGTGCGCTTTATGGGCTGGTGGAATCCTTCTTCAAAAACGATGAAGGCCACAACGTTACAGTCAATGGTGATCGGTAGAGAGCCATGATTACTAACTTTTCATTCCTGAATTGAACAATCATGATGTCCAGGAGCTGTGGTTCCAACAAGACGGCGCAACATGTCACACAGCTCGTGCCACAATCGATTTATTGAAAGACACGTTTGGTGACCGCCTAATTTCACGTTTTGGACATGTGAATTGGCCTCCAAGATCTTGTGATTTAACACTGCTAGACTATTTTCTGTGGGGCTATGTAAAGTCATTGGTCTATGCGGATAAGCCACAAACGCTTGACCATTTGGAAGACAACATTCGCCGTGTTATTGCCGATATACGGCCACAAATGTTGGAAAAAGTCATCGAAAATTGGACGTCCAGATTGGACTACATCCGAGCCAGCCGTGGCAGTCCTATGCCAGAAATCCTATTTAAAATGTAATGCCACAAGATTATCTTTCGAATAAAAAAAATTCATGTCAATCGAATAATACATCGTTGTTTTATAATGCAATTTAAAGTTCTATACCTCTAAAAAAACACCCTTTATTATTGGTAATCATATGGAACCGTTTATTGATGCAGAAATTGTGAAGAAGTGATCCTTAAATGCTTCCAATTTAGAAAAATTCAGTGATAAAAATGAAAAATATAAAAAATAATAATTAAAATAAACAAAATAAGAGTTTCAATATTTTGTAAATTTTATATATTTTCGAAGTCTTAAAGCATTTCTCTCCACCCCCTCCATTAATTCTCATGCTACGGCCCGCGTGAAATAGCCATCATATGTATGTGGCCCTCGTGAAAAAGCTGACTTATATATGTGGCACGGAAGAAAAAAAGGTCGAGTACCTCTGCTTTAATAGGTAATACTTTCGGAGTCGTAGGTATTTTATAAATCATTGAAAAAAGTGACATTTTATCTGTCGAATTGACACATATTTATAACGTACATAAATATGCATATAAAACTAGAGCTTTGAACCGGAACTGAACCAAAAACTGGAAAAAAACCCTTATTTAGGTAGGAATGAAAACTGGAATTGAACCAAAAAAAATATATTGGTTTGGTTTATTTCAGTTCGATATATCTTCAGCCATTTTATTACTGTAACCAACTTATCAATATTTTCTAATTTAACATCAACCATATAATTATCATCATTACACGTACATTGCTTCTCGATTTCCTGTTTTCATGTTCACCAGTTCTTTTCTGCAACATTTGAAGAATATTTGGAACAAATTACAATTTTTGGAAAAATGCATTTTAATCGTAAACGAGGAAACACAATCTTTTATTGTAGACGATAAAAATAAAGACGATTTAGTTTTTTTTTAAAATGGCAATAAAACATATAGAACTTCTATTTCTGCCAAGATTGACATTGAATTCATTGTTTATATAACTTTGACAATGTACGAAGGTTCGATATAAAATATAATATTTTAGATTTCTGGGAAGAGAGAGAGAGAGAAAAAAAAATTACCTTTCCCCACTTGTTTGGTCAACTCCAGCTCACAAGTTAGCGTTGGAAGGCCGTTTTCAGGTTTGAAACTTATTCTTCGAAACTACAGAAGTAATCTCAGTGAAACCACGTTAGAAGGTATATAAATAAATAGATGCAATTTTCATATGTTAAGTAAAGAAATAAAAACATATTTTTTACATAATTATTGCAAGGTCAAATGCACGATGTGAGCGGCAAGCGGCGAGGGTGCACAGAATCGACATAATCATGAACACTGGCGTAGCAAGTTCTGAGTGAGCCCCGAATCAGAACTCCTCGGGGGGCCCTTTTTAGTAAAGAAAGTCGTGTTAGTGGTATTATAGTTACTTAAATTTGGGCCCCTGTAGCTTGGAGGAGGCTCCGTATCATTGATACGGCTGTAGTTACGCCCCTGTTCATGAACCTAGTTGTCAAATACGATTTTGATAATGGATAAGAATGTCAATGCTCGTTGTTCTCTGCTCACCGCTTGTAACGTACGTGCTGGTTTATTGTATCAATTCACATAATGTACCAAGTAAGCTATCCGACTACGTTCGGAACCGTGATTTTAAAAAAGCGCATAAATGGATAATTTTCATGATGTTTAGTGTCACTCAGATTAGAATACATGCATAAAATTATTTTAAGGACATTTTGACAAAAACAATTTATTTAAATATAATATTTTGGCAAAAAATTAACTTAGAATAATCTTTTTTCCAAATGTTCTCCTTTTGTGAAAGTGGTTTTATAATAATAATATTTGGCCTGTATATAGCTCAGACCTCTCTACAAAGGCTCAACTATAATTTTTTAAAAATTCACATTATTTTCAGAATTACCACCAATTGAAATAATCATTCGCGTTTTTTTTCTTAAAATTGCTCCCCTCTGTTGTCGTAAAATATCAATAAACCCGCTTTTAAGTTATATATTTCAAAAATACCTGTTGGACCTCTGAACAGAGGTCTGAGCTATATACAGGCAAAATATTATTCTAATAGAAGCATTTTTCACAAAAGGAGAACATTTGGAAAAAAATTATTCTAAGTTAATTTTTTGCCAAAATATTGTATTTAAATAATTTTTTTTTGATAAAATGTCCTTAAAACAATTTTATGTATATATTCTAATCTAAGTAACACTAAATATCATGAAAATTATACATTTATGCGCTTTTGAAAATCACGGTTTCGAACGTAGTCGGATACCTTAAAAAAGTAAAATCTAAATGTTGATAGAATTACATTTTTTGCTTATGACAGAATTATATTTTTAATACAAATAAAAATAAACATAAAATAAACTATTCATTCGGAACTGAACTGAAAACCATTAATTTTGGCTGAACGAATACTGGAACTGAACCGATATATACAGTCGACTTTCGATATTTTGAAGTTAAAAGGACCAATGAAAAATTTTGAATTATCAAGAGGGTAGTAAAAAACTCCCATAATACACAAAGAGAAATTTTTTCTAACACATTTTAATTTGTAACTATGCAATAAAATAACAATTGTACATATGTATAAAATTATTGTAAAGTATTTTTAAGAAGTGCATATTACATATACAGTATAAATATTATATACAGAAAAGTTAAAATTCCTATGTTTTTTTATTATTGTTAAAAGAATACATTTATGTATCAAAAATAACTTTTAAAAGAATACATTCTGTACATAATTAATTTCTTTGACGAAAAAGTTTGTTACCTTTTTTGTTTTGTTTTATGGCATTTAATCTAACTTTGTCAACAGAGTTTTTTTAGAATAAATTAAGCTTGAAAAATATCCGCATCAACATGATTTTAAAGGGAAAAGTTGCGTATTTTGTTGAGTGACACTTTAGCTTCAGTCAGAGTTATTGGACTCAACACCAATGGTCATCAAAAGAGTTACGTTTCAGGGGAGACAACCAAAGAAAAACACACAACACAAAACATGTAGGCTCCAACCTGTTTACTACAGGACTCTACAGGATAGTGAATGTTTGAGTTGTCGAGAGTTTTATTAGATCACCTCAAATTATCGCGTGTTGTATTCTGGCCAGCTAAAGATTTTACTTCGAAATATTGAGTGTACCAAAATGTATTGTTTTAGTTCGAAATATCAAGAGTTTTTTTCAAGGGGCTGAGCATATACTTCGAATTCACGAAGGTTTGAATTAGCGAGAGTCGACTGTATATATTTTTAGTTGAACCGGTACGAAAACCGGAACGCAAAAATTACTGTTCGAAGCCCTGTATAAAACCAATTTCGTATTTTTTAATGGACTTCCTTTTAATAAATGGTCAATAGATTTCGTTAGGGAACTGAAATACAGAAAGAATGGCGTCATTATTAAGTTGTGTTTGTTGTTACTATCCTCCAATTTTTCTGCTGTTGCTTTTTTATCCAATTAAGTTTCACATGTAATATGTAACTAATCACTGCCGTAGAATAATGTTACCTTGATCACGTGATGCGAAAAGACATTGATTACTTACCTAAATCAGGTCCCTAAAGTACTGTATGCTGGACATGCTTTGCCATTTTTATAATTTATTATAATATGGAGAATTGTAAATTTGGTCTTCCAAGAGATAAGAAAGATTTCATAAGCGCTCAGTGATCAATTTGATGAAATAAGGGACCGCGAATCGACTGAAACCGTTGAATCAGATCACTTCCGGTGTTAACTAGAACAACCTTTGAGTCATATGGTCTAAAACATAACAGTATGATTCAGCTATCCATTTTGCATCACGGCGGAAAAATTCACAAGAATAGGAAGAGAAACTAGTTACATAACTTTGTTCCATAATCAAACTAAAAATTGAGTCACTATGACAAATAACCTAGTTACTGTATGCAAAAGGACATTTAAATGGATTTTAATTTTAATTGATGAATTAATATTGTTCTTTTTTGTATATTAATAGATCGTACAATGAACACAAGCCTTCCAAAAGGTGTCTTTTTCTAAAGGAACTTGGAAAATAACTTAAGAGAGGATTATAGAAATGTTGGGAGAAAAAAAATTGACCAATAACAATAAGTAAGAAGTTACTGTCTGTAAAAAGTGAAACTTCACAAGTCAGAATATGGAAGTCAGAAAAATAGAATTCAGACTATATATCTACCATATAAATATTTTCTGTAACTTTTGTTTATTGTATAGATAACATTGACAATAATAATGTAAATACAATGTTTAACTAAAAATTGAAAGCCAAAAGAAGAATTAAGTATTTATTTTTGAAATATTGGAACTCTGTGACAGTTGAAAAAAAATATTAGTGTTAGGCTAGTATAAAAATTCTACTTATACTATTATCAAGACATTTTCGAAATAGCCATCCATTTTGTACTTTTTGTGTGTACTTTCTTTCTTCTTTTACACAGTCTCAAGACCAGTGGTTCGTAAACTGTGTTCCACGGAACCCTGGGGATCCACGAGGCATACCTAGGGGCTCCACGAGTCACAATGAAAAATTCGAGAAGAAATAAATATGTATTCAAAATGGATTCACG